>OX104112.1:5495107-5935662 GCA_944474755.1 Limnoperna fortunei
CTATAATAGGGTTAGAGTTAATGTAGGGTTAGGGTTGGGGTAAGAGTGAGGGATGGCTATAATAGGGTTAGAGTTAATGTAGGGTTAGGGTTGGGGTAAGAGTGAGGGATGGTTATAATAGGGTTAGAGTTAATGTAGGGTTAGGGTTAGGGTAAGAGTGAGGGATGGTTATAATAGGGTTAGAGTTAATGTAGGGTTAGGGTTAGGGTAAGAGTGAGGGATGGCTATAATAGGGTTAGAGTTAATTTAGGGTTAAGGTTAGGGTAAGAGTGAGGGATGGCTATAATAGGGTTAGAGTTGATGAAGAGTTAGGGTTGTGGTAAGAGTGAGGGATGGCTATAATAGGGTTAGAGTTAATGCAGGGTTAGGGTTGGGGTAAGAGTGAGGTATGGTTATAATAGGGTTAGAGTTAATGTAGGGTTAGGGTTGGGGTAAGAGTGAGGGATGGCTATAATAGGGTTAGAGTTAATGCAGGGTTAGGGTTGGGGTAAGAGTGAGGTATGGTTATAATAGGGTTAGAGTTAATGTAGGGTTAGGGTTGGGGTAAGAGTGAGGGATGGTTATAATAGGGTTAGAGTTAATGTAGGGTTAGGGTTAGGGTAAGAGTGAGGGATGGTTATAATAGGGTTAGAGTTAATGTAGGGTTAGGGTTGGGGTAAGAGTGAGGGATGGCTATAATAGGGTTAGAGTTAATGTAGGGTTAGGGTTAGGGTAAGAGTGAGGGTTGGCTATAATAGGGTTAGAGTTAATGTAGGGTTAGGGTTAGGGTAAGAGTGAGGTATGGTTATAATAGGGTTAGAGTTAATGTAGGGTTAGGGTTGGGGTAAGAGTGAGGTATGGTTATAATAGGGTTAGAGTTAATGTAGGGTTAGGGTTAGGGTAAGAGTGAGGTATGGTTATAATAGGGTTAGAGTTAATGTAGGGTTAGGGTTGGGGTAAGAGTGAGGGATGGCTATAATAGGGTTAGAGTTAATGTAGGGTTAGGGTTAGGGTAAGAGTGAGGGATGGCTATAATAGGGTTAGAGTTAATGTAGGGTTAGGGTTAGGGTAAGAGTGAGGGATGGCTATAATAGGGTTAGAGTTAATGTAGGGTTAGGGTTGGGGTAAGAGTGAGGGATGGTTATACCGGTAATAGGGTTAGAGTTAATGTAGGGTTAGGGTTAGGGTTAGGGTAAGAGTGAGGGATGGTTATAATAGGGTTAGAGATAATGTAGGGTTAGGGTTAGGGTATAAGAGTGAGGGATGGTTATAATAGGGTTAGAGTTAATGCAGGGTTAGGGTTGGGGTAAGAGTCAGGTATGGTTATAATAGGGTTAGAGTTAATGTAGGGTTAGGGTTAGGGTTGGGGTAAGAGTCAGGGATGGCTATAATAGGGTTAGAGTTAATGTAGGGTTATAATTAGGGTTGGGGTAAGAGTGAGGGATGATTATAATAGGGTTAGAGTTAATGTAGGGTTAGGGTTGGGTAAGAGTGAGGTATGGTTATAATAGGGTTAGAGTTAATGCAGGGTTAGGGTTAGGGTAAAAGTGAGGGATGGCTATAATAGGGTTAGAGTTAATGTATGGTTAGGATTGGGTAAGAGTGAGGGATGGCTATAATAGGGTTAGAGTTAATG
This sequence comes from Limnoperna fortunei, assembly GCA_944474755.1. Lineage (NCBI taxonomy): Eukaryota > Metazoa > Mollusca > Bivalvia > Mytilida > Modiolidae > Limnoperna > Limnoperna fortunei. The sequence goes on from OX104112.1 coordinate 5,496,723, forward strand.
TATGGTTAGGGTTGGGGTAAGAGTGAGGGATGGTTATAATAGGGTTAGAGTTAATGTATGGTTAGGGTTGGGGTAAGAGTGAGGGATGGCTATAATAGGGTTAGAGTTAATGTATGGTTAGGGTTGGGGTAAGAGTGAGGGATGGTTATAATAGGGTTAGAGTTAATGTAGGGTTAGGATTGGGTAAGAGTGAGGGATGGCTATAATAGGGTTAGAGTTAATGTAGGGTTAGGGTTGTGGTAAGAGTGAGGGATGGTTATAATAGGGTTAGAGTTAATGTAGGGTTAGGGTTGGGGTAAGAGTGAGGGATGGCTATAATAGGGTTAGAGTTAATGTATGGTTAGGATTGGGTAAGAGTGAGGGATGGCTATAATAGGGTTAGAGTTAATGTATGGTTAGGATTGGGTAAGAGTGAGGGATGGCTATAATAGGGTTAGAGTTAATGTATGGTTAGGGTTGGGGTAAGAGTGAGGGATGGTTATAATAGGGTTAGAGTTAATGTATGGTTAGGGTTGGGGTAAGAGTGAGGGATGGCTATAATAGGGTTAGAGTTAATGTATGGTTAGGGTTGGGGTAAGAGTGAGGGATGGTTATAATAGGGTTAGAGTTAATGTAGGGTTAGGATTGGGTAAGAGTGAGGGATGGCTATAATAGGGTTAAAGTTAATGTAGGGTTAGGATTGGGTAAGAGTGAGGGATGGCTATAATAGGGTTAGAGTTAATGTATGGTTAGGATTGGGTAAGAGTGAGGTATGGTTATAATAGGGTTAGAGTTAATGTAGGGTTAGGGTTGTGGTAAGAGTGAGGGATGGCTATAATAGCTGGGTTAGAGTTAATGTATGGTTAGGATTGGGTAAGAGTGAGGGATGGCTATAATAGGGTTAGAGTTAATGTATGGTTAGGATTGGGTAAGAGTGAGGTATGGTTATAATAGGGTTAGAGTTAATGTAGGGTTAGGGTTGGGGTAAGAGTGAGGGATGGCTATAATAGGGTTAGAGTTAATGTAGGGTTAGGGTTGGGGTAAGAGTGAGGTATGGTTATAATAGGGTTAGAGTTAATGTAGGGTTAGGGTTGGGGTAAGAGTGAGGGATGGCTATAATAGGGTTAGAGTTAATGTAGGGTTAGGGTTGGGGTAAGAGTGAGGGATGGCTATAATAGGGTTAGAGTTAATGTAGGGTTAGGGTTGGGGTAAGAGTGAGGGATGGCTATAATAGGATTAGAGTTAATGTAGGGTTAGGGTTGGGGTAAGAGTGAGGTATGGTTATAATAGGGTTAGAGTTAATGTAGGGTTAGGGTTAGGGTAAGAGTGAGGTATGGTTATAATAGGGTTAGAGTTAATGTAGGGTTAGGGTTGGGGTAAGAGTGAGGTATGGTTATAATAGGGTAAGAGTTAATGTAGAGTTAGGGTTGTGGTAAGAGTGAGGGATGGTTATAATAGGGTTAGAGTTAATGTAGGGTTAGGGTTGGGGTAAGAGTGAGGGATGGTTATAATAGGGTTAGAGTTAATGTAGGGTTAGGGTTGTGGTAAGAGTGAGGGATGGTTATAATAGGGTTAGAGTTAATGTATGGTTAGGGTTGGGGTAAGAGTGAGGTATGGTTATAATACGGTTAGAGTTAATGTAGGGTTAGGGTTGGGGTAAGAGTGAGGGATGGTTATAATAGGGTTAGAGTTAATGTAGGGTTAGGGTTGGGGTAAGAGTGAGGGATGGTTATAATAGCTGGGTTAGAGTTAATGTAGGGTTAGGGTTGGGGTAAGAGTGAGGGATGGCTATAATAGGGTTAGAGTTAATGTAGGGTTAGGGTTGGGGGTAAGAGTGAGGGATGGTTATAATAGGGTTAGAGTTAATGTAGGGTTAGGGTTGGGGTAAGAGTGAGGGATGGTTATAATAGCTGGGTTAGAGTTAATGTAGGGTTAGGATTGGGTAAGAGTGAGGGATGGCTATAATAGGGTTAGAGTTAATGTAGGGTTAGGGTTGGGGTAAGAGTGAGGGATGGTTATAATAGCTGGGTTAGAGTTAATGTAGGGTTAGGGTTGGGGTAAGAGTGAGGGATGGTTATAATAGGGTTAGAGTTAATGTAGGGTTAGGGTTATGGTAAGAGTGAGGTATGGTTATAATAGGGTTAGAGTTAATGTAGGGTTAGGGTTGGGGTAAGAGTGAGGGATGGCTATAATAGGGTTAGAGTTAATGTAGGGTTAGGGTTGGGGTAAGAGTGAGGGATGGTTATAATAGCTGGGTTAGAGTTAATGTAGGGTTAGGGTTGTGGTAAGAGTGAGGGATGGCTATAATAGGGTAAAATTTATGAAGGGTTATAATTAGGGTTAGGGTAAGAGTGTGGAATGGTTATAATAGGGTTAGAGTTAATGCAGGGTTAGGGTTGGGGTAAGAGTGAGGTATGGTTATAATAGGGTTAGAGTTAATGCAGGGTTAGTGTTGGGGTTGGGGTAGGAGTGAGGTATGGTTATAATAGGGTTAGAGTTAATGTATGGTTATGGTTAGAGTAGGGTAAGGGTGAATCTACTTGAACAATTATTTCTTGTTGATATTCTTTTAATCATTTTGGTTATTTTGGTACACTTATTTTCAATAACTTATCCGATACAAGTGATACTGGGTAATGATTAAATGAATTCCTCCTACACCATATCCAACGTGGCGTTTTGGAGAATTTCTGACGATACATTTCATACATACCTATATCACTTAAGTAGATTTGCATTATAAGACCTAAGGTATAATTAGACTTCTATATACTTAATTAAATCTGATCTTGCTGCCCTGCTTTATCTAACGGTGATTTATGGACCAAAAATTTTTTTTATAAATGAACTTATTAACACCTTCCATTTGTGACCCAGAGGGAGGAAAATTATATGTAAACTGACAAATGTGACTGTACACAACTACCCAATGGTAAAACACTTCCATGTCAATATGGTTATATATTCAACCTCAACTTTATTTCTGTGAAATGTACAACCTCTGGTTTTATACATATTCATTTTCATAGCATCTTGACCTGTTTTATATTCTACTGCTAGTATTAAAGTATATTTCAAAGTCTTATTGAGCTAACATCAACGGAGTGACATTCTTACACATCAACGGAGTGACATTCTTACACATCAACGGAGTGACATTCTTACACATCAACGGAGTGACATTCTTACACATCAACGGAGTGACATACACAAACGGCACAAGGAAATTATTATTTCTATTAATTATCTATTATTATAGATAATTTTTATTAACAAATGTCAACTGTCATTATGCCTACTGTCATTATCCCTACAGTCAACATGTCAACTGACATTATGCCTACTGTCAACCTGTCAACAGGCATTATGCCTACTGTTAACCTGTCAACTGTCATGCCTACAGTCAACATGTCAACTGACATTATGGCTACTGTCAACTGGCATTATGCTTACTGGCAACCTGTCAACTGTCATTATGCCTACAGTAAACATGTCAACTGTCATTATGTCTACGGTCAACCTGTCAACTGTCATGCCTACAGTCAATCTGTCAACTGTCATTATGCTTACTGTCAACCTGTCTACCTAATAATATCTGATAACATAATTTTACCAAGTATTACTTATATAGCCTTTAAATTAAGAAATAATTCATGGCTGCCACAATTTTACAGATTATTTAAATATGGGTAGACATTTTATTTATGAATATTTTGCCATGAGTGTCTTTCCTTTAGGTTTTGTCCTTTCCATCTGTATTGTCTGCAGTATGATTCATAACAATTGGCCACAGGCAAAATTGATCGATTAACATGACCTCCTGGCTAGTTTAAATTGAAAACAAAATGTCAAGTTTTGTAATGAATTTAACTGGTTAGTGATAAACAATACAAACATAGGCATGGAGCATGGTATTTTTTCTACTGGAGAAAGTTTCTCTATAAAGTTTCATTTTACTTCCGTTTACATTCTATCAAGGATGACTTTTATTAGACAACCGATTTTGTTAAAATATTGCGCAGCTGCTAACTACTATGTAAGTAAGATCAATTTCAATTTTCAGCACTATACATTTTCTAGTTTTTTAGTAAGATCAATTAAAAAAAATGTCAGTAATTTGCCAAATTCAGCAATGTTTGTCATTATTTTATTCTGTACAGTTTTATATACATATGTATGGGAATCCGGCGGCGGCGGCACCGGCGGCGTAAACACTTGACATCTTGCTTCATATCTTTGTAAGCCCAAGCCCTAGGTCCATCAAATTTGGTCCAGAGGTAGCTTATGATGAGTACTTGCCAGTCAGTCACCTGTCACCTGACCTTGACCTCAATTTCACGTTCCAGTGACTACGTTAAAGTTTTTGGGTTACGACAGTTCCTCTGTAACTATGCATGGTAGGATGACAATATTTGGTGTATAGGTTGCTGATGACTAGTACATCACTGTCTGGTAGGTGTCACCTGACCTTGACCTCAATTTCACGGTAAAGCGACTATGTTAAAGTTTTTGGGTTACGACAGTTCCTCTGTAACTACGCATGGTAGGATGACAATATTTGGTGTATAGGTTGCTGATGACTAGTACATGACTGTCTGGTAGGTGTCACCTGACCTTGACCTCAATTTCACGGTCCAGCAACTACGTTAAAGTTTTTGGGTTACGACAGTTCCTCTGTAACTACGCATGGTAGGATGACAATATTTGGTGTATAGGTTGCTGTTGACTAGTTCATGACTGTCTGGTAGGTGTCACCTGACCTTGACCTCAATTTCACGGTCCAGCGACTACGTTAAAGTTTTGGGGTTACGACAGTTCCTCTGTAACTATGCATGGTAGGATGACAATATTAGGTGCATAGGTTGCTGATGACTAGTACATGACTGTCTGGTAGGTGTCACCTGACCTTGAGCTCAATTTCACGGTCCAGCGACTACGTTAAAGTTTTGGGGTTACGACAGTTCCTCTGTAACTACGCATGGTAGGATGACAATATTTGGTGTATAGGTTGCTGATGACTATGACTGTCTGGTAGGTGTCACCTGATCTTGACCTCAATTTCACGGTCCAGCGACTACGTTAAAGTTTTTGGGTTACGATAGTTCCTCTGTAACTACGCATGGTAGGATGACAATATTTGGTATATAGGTTGCTGATTAATAGTACATGACTGTCTGGTAGGTTCCACCTGACCTTGACCTCAATTTCACGGTCCAGCGACTACGTTAAAGTTTTTGTATTAGGACAGTTCCTCTGTAACTATGCATAGTATGGTGACAATATTTGGTATACAGGCCGCTGCTCATTATTAATGCTATTAACGTAATGCTTATGACGAAATTTATTTTCGTTACTGATGCGGAATTCCGGCGAGACGTTTTTCTGTGTCCACACTTGTTGGGGAGGAAGCCGGAGTATCCAGAGAAAACCCCGACATTTGGTAGGAATATTGGCAATCCTTGTCAAAATTGGAATCGAGCTACAGTTCCTACCGAGACTTGAACCTGCAACCGCAGTGTTGACAAACCATGCTATCAATAGTAGTATAAATGCCATTAACCAGTCGGCTACTGAGGCCCTCTATAAATAAGAAAATATTTTTATCTTTCAATGTTGCACTGAATAACTGTCTGTATAATTGTAGAAATACATGTCAAAGGAGCACGAATCCACCAATGATGACACCACAAGGACTCAGCCCTCTGTCCAAGGTAAATTTTGTCAACAATACATGATATGATTGAACTGACGAGGAAATGAAATGTTTACTTATTTCGATTGATTTATTGGGCTGAACAACAGTTGATAGCACTATAGAGCCGGTAATTGTTTGAAAGTAAGGGAGATTTGTCAACAATAATGTTATGTAACAACATTGCAATGTTACAGTTGACAAACTAAATCATGGTTTCCTGGAACATTCTCATGTGAATGATAGATAAACAACAACATACACAATCTGGCAAAATCCTGACACATTCAGTTAGAAAATTGCCAAGGTGCAATACACTTTATTGATCAGATGCATGATACTGCATGTATACAGAGTAGAAATTATGATTTCTTGGAACATTCTCATAAGAATGATAAACAGATAAACAACAACATACATGAACTGGCAAAATCCTGACACATTCAGTTAGAAAATTGTCAAGGTGCAATACACTTTATTGATCAGATGCATGATACTGCATGCATACAGAGTAGAAATTATGATTTCTTGGAACATTCTCATAAGAATGATAAACAGATAAACAACAACATACATGAACTGGCAAAATCCTGACACATTCAGTTAGAAAATTGTCAAGGTGCAATACACTTTATTGATCAGATGCATGATACTGCATGCATACAGAGTAGAAATTATGATTTCTTGGAACATTCTCATTAGAATGATAAACAGATAAACAACAACATACATGAACTGGCATAATCCTTACACATTCAGTGAGGAAATTGCTGAGATACAATTCACTCAATTGATTGGCTACATTATACTGCATGCAGCCAATTAAAAGCTTGCTTTCTCACACAATTAATTTGAGGATATCCCACTCCTGTAACTTTATTGATAACATTGTTTTAGTTGTGATGTTCTTATAAAATCTGTTATTTTGGGAATTTATTATCTAAATATGTCAGGGATAGGTGGACACAGAAAACATGGCTTGTGGATTGGTGGTCACAGAAAACCTGACTTGTGAGGATGGAGTTTAAAATTTAAGCTATTATTTTTCAGATCTCCTTAAAGAATTGAACGAGCTTGGTCTTGAGACAGTGTCTGAGTTTAAACAAATGCTTCAGCAAGGTAAATACAAGTGTTTCTGGAATCGTGTGTATTTAGTAGGACCATATGGTGTGGGCAAAACAACCTTGGCCAAACTCTTAGTAGAGGAGGATATCCCTGACACATGGAATTCTACTGATGGCATCTTTATATATCTTGGGCGAGCTGCAATGGACACAGACAGCAAAAAATGGGTGCCTCTGAAAAAAGGTAGTCTGATATACAGTTTATATCTAAATGAACATGTGAAGAATAATTATAGAAGCAGAACAGATATTTTTATTTTGTTGCTCTTAATGCTTTTATTTCTTTTGTTATAGCATTATACTTGATGAGCTACTTGAAGGCATATCAAGGCCATATAAAAAAATCCTTTGCTTCTCCGGCCACTTTTCAAATTTTTTGATGAGGCAGGGAGGAGTCTTTTTTTCCTTTGTTTTTTTTTTAAATTGTTGCTTCTCAGGCCATTTGTCAATTTTTTTAATGAGGCAGGGTGGCTCTTTTTTTGGCATGTACTTGTGGAAACTTTCATAAGTGGCTTTAATTGATTCTGACAGTCCCCAAGCGTACTCTCTGTTATATAATCGCAATGAATTGTCCACGGTATTATCGTTTTTTCTCCCAAAAGGACTTGGCATGATGCCAAAGACGATGACATGCTGATGGAAGTCAAACAAACGATGTATATTTAAATCACCACATTACAAGATAAAGTGTGTTTATGAAAATGTTTCGCTGATTATTCAGATCGCAATCATAAATTTTACCGGTAACGGAAACAGACACGAAAAATTTTCCGGGTGGGAAGCGGAACTACCGATTTGTTATTATTGTCTTGCCTGCGACGAAAGTCGCTGGAGGCGAGACATATGTATGGGAATCCGGCGGCGGCGGCGTAAACACTTGACATCTTGCTTCATATCTTTGTAAGTCCAAGCCCTAGGTCCATCAAATTTGGTCCTGAGGTAGCTTATGATGAGTACTTGCCAGTCAGTTACCTGTCACCTGACCTTGACCTCAATTTCACGGTCCAGCGACTACGGTAAAGTTTTTGGGTTACGACAGTTCCTCTGTAACTACGCATGGTAGGATGACAATATTTGGTGTATAGGTTGCTGATGACTAGTACATGACTGTCTGGTAGGTGTCACCTGACCTTGACCTCAATTTCACGGTAAAGCGACTACGTTAAAGTTTTTGGGTTACGACAGTTCCTCTGTAACTACGCATGGTAGGATGACAATATTTGGTGTATAGGTTGCTGATGACTAGTACATGACTGTCTGGTAGGTGTCACCTGACCTTGACCTCAATTTTACGGTCCAGCGACTACGTTAAAGTTTTTGGGTTATGACAGTTCCTCTGTAACCACACATGGTAGGATGACAATATTTGGTGTATAGGTTGCTGATGACTAGTACATGACTGTCTGGTAGGTGTCACCTGACCTTGACCTCAATTTCACGGTCCAGCGACTACGTTAAAGTTTTTGGGTTACGACAGTTCCTCTGTAACTACGCATGGTAGGATGACAATATTTGGTGTATTGGTTGCTGATGACTAGTACATGACTGTCTGGTAGGTGTCACCTGACCTTGACCTCAATTTCACGGTCCAGCGACTACCTTAAAGTTTTTGGGTTATGACAGTTCCTCTGTAACCACACATGGTAGGATGACAATATTTGGTGTATAGGTTGCTGATGACTAGTACATGACTGTCTGGTAGGTGTCACCTGACCTTGACCTCAATTTCACGGTCCAGCGACTACTTTAAAGTTTTTGGGTTACGACAGTTCCTCTGTAACTACGCATGGTAGGATGACAATATTTGGTGTATAGGTTGCTGATGACTAGTACATGACTGTCTGGTAGGTGTCACCTGACCTTGACCTCAATTTCACGGTCCAGAGACTACGTTAAAGTTTTTGGGTTACGACAGTTCCTCTGTAACTACGCATGGTAGGATGACAATATTTGGTGTATAGGTTGCTGATGACTAGTACATGACTGTCTGGTAGGTGTCACCTGACCTTGACCTCAATTTCACGGTCCAGCGACTATGTTAAAGTTTTGGGGTTATGACAGTTCCTCTGAAACTACACATGGTAGGATGACGATATTTGGTATATAGGTTGCTGATGAATAGTGCATGACTGTATGGTAGGTGCCATTTGACCTTGACCTCAATTTCACGGTCCAGTGACTACCTTAAAGTTTTTAGGTTACTGCTGTTCCCCTGTAACCAAGCATGGTAGGATGACAATATTTGGTATATAGGTTGCTGATGAATAGTAAATGATTGTCTGGTAGGTGTCACCTGACCTTGACCTCAATTTAACGGTTCAGTGACTACGTTAAAGTTTTTGTTTTAGGACAGTTCCTCTGTAACTATGCATAGTATGGTGACAATAATTGGTATACAGGCCGCTGCTCATAATTAATGCTATTTACGTAATGCTTATGACGAAATTAATTTTCGTTACTGATGCGGAATTCAGGCAAGACGTTTTTCTGTGTCCACACTTGTTTTTTTTTTTTGGAATAATAAAAAACGACGAATGGGGTGGGTTAATGGGACAGGCGGCAGGTCCTTAGAAGCTAATAATATTTTTGTGGCCTAAGTATATTGCAGTTGATTGACGTAGAAGAATAAAGAAGTACATTTGTCACAATATTTGTTTATTGCGTAAGAATAATCGGTTCTTTCATACGTTTTTGGGAAAGACCGGTTGATCTTTCACGAGTGATAGAAATTTTATGTCTTTTTGCGAGTGGAGCGCAGCGGAACGAGGCAAAAGACATAAAAATTTCTATCACGAGTGAAAGTTCACACGGACTTTCCCAAAAACGTATTAAAGAACCTATTTCTTCCGTAAACCAACAACTTTCACATTGCTACAACCTATAGACGCTCCATTGTTTTAGGCTCCATTGTCTCTGACGTCCAGTCAGAACGCCGGAAATAATGAACGTCATAGAAGAACGTTGTTATGCTTCCATAACAACGTTCTTGTTTTTGGCGTTTTGATTGGATGACGCAGCAAGTACAGATGTGTGCGCGTGAGCTCATCTGTACTGGGTCATCTGTACCAGAAATCGGCCATTTACGGAAGAAGATTTTGATCTATTGATTTTGACACGACATTTGTGTATTGCCCTAACATGATATTGGCTATTGATTTTAACGTGACATTTGTACTTTGCCCTAAGAAGATTTTGAGCTATTTTTTTACCACATTTGTGTATTGGCCAATAAACATATTGACCTATTGATTTTGATGCAATATTTGTGTATTGCCCTGGCAAGACATTGATTTTGATACATTTTTGTATTGCTCTAACAAGATATTGACCGATAGATTTTGACCTTTGAACATAAAGCAAACATCCAATAAATTTATTTTGTTATTATAAATAAACAATGTACTGAATTACAGACACATTATACAAATCAGTGCGTCTTCAAAGCAGTTTTTCTTTTTAGGCACAATACTCAATGCAGCAGTAATGAGTTTACTGAAATCAAAGAAGAATACTGTGACACAGCCATTGCAAGAACCTTCTGGTGAGTTTGGGGTATTTGGTACGTTAAACAAATTCAAAAATTTAATTATCTAATATAGAAATAATTCATGTTGGCTGTAGTTTTTAATTGTTTTACAATGGATGGTGATGCATGTCACGAAAGCGAGGGGATAAAATAATGACATAAATAGCCATCCTATTGTAAAACAATTATAAAGTACAGCCTCCATTAATACGACAATTCTGGTACATTTAGCTATAGCCGACACGATTTTTGCTAAACTGGCTGTTCTGTCAATTTAACACACAATATATTGAAACAGATAATTGTAGAGCATCAGTATTGAGGTCAATAGGTTTCCTGTGGGAGTTACTGTTTTGTAACTGGAACAGCTCTTTAAGGCATGCCCTCCTTGTCGTGTGTTGCTGATACATAAATCCTTTTTACCAGGGCTCTGGTCTTTCAACCTTTAAAGCACATATAAGAAATAGTTATAGACTGCTAACACAAATCCTATATCACATTGAAACCCATGAAGTAAGAAAATGGAGTACAAAGTGGAGATAATCCAAACATCAACTGTCTGATAACAAAATGTTATACAAATTCTATGATACATACAAAGAGGAGATAATTCAAACACCAACTGTCTGATAACAAAATGTTATACAAATCCTACATCACATACAAAGAGGAGATAATCCAAACACCAACTGTCTGATAACAAAATGTTATACAAATCCTACATCACATACAAAGAGGAGATAATCCAAACACCAACAGTCTGATAACAAAATGTTATACAAATCCTACATCACATACAAAGAGGAGATAATCCAAACACCAACTGTCTGATAACAAAATGTTATACAAATCCTACATCACATACAAAGAGGAGATAATTCAAACACCAACTGTCTGATAACAAAATGTTATACAAATCCTACATCACATACAAAGAGGAGATAATCCAAACACCAACTGTCTGATAACAAAATCCTACATCACATACAATCCAAATATATAATAATGAAGTGTTATACAAATCCTACATCACATACAAAGAGGAGATAATCCAAACACCAACTGTCTGATAACAAAATGTTATACAAATCCTACATCACATACAAAGAGGAGATAATCCAAACATCAACTGTTGAATCACATTACATACAGTTATACATAGAATTGGTATATTAAATATAGTCAGTTGAATCACATTACATACAGTTATACATAGAATTGGTAGAATTATATATTGTTGTGTGCACAGGTAATGGATTTATTTATCATTGAGTGATCATAAACCAATATGTCATTAAAAGACAATGTGTTACTTTCAGAAGCAATAACAAGACCTGTGCAGAAAGAACAACCCATGTTGGGTGCTGTGGGCGGGGTCCATTCTGCTACTGGGCCAAGTAAAGAAACAGAACAAGGAGGTCCTTCAGATGACGAAATTATGGCTTTAGTTTTAAAAGAGTGCCGCCAAGGAGACTATAAGATGATTGTCGTACCAATTGATATATGGGACTTTGGAGGTCAGAAGATTTATTATCTGACCCACCAACTTTTTATTTCCAGTAGAGGGACCTTTGTCGTTACTTTCAATGGAAGTAAAGACATAACAGAAGATATGCCAGATATGGCGTTTCTACCAGGATTTAAAGGACGAACCACCACCGCAGGTAAAAAAAACTTGTGTCGCTCATAGATTGTAATGTCAACTGTGTCTGTCATTAATTATTGTGCACATTATTGACAAAACTGTCAGTAATAGTTTAGACTGTCACACAATTTCGGGAAAATACTGATAAGACTGTCAGTAATAGTTTGGACAGTCACATATATCTGGGAAAATACTGATAAGTCTGTCAGTAATACTGTCTCACACACCTGTGAAAATACTGACAAGACTCTGGGTAATAGTTGGACAGTCACACATATCTTGGAAAATACTGACAAGACTGTCAGTAAAAATTTTTGACTGTCACAAATATATGGGAAAATACATTCAATACACTAACTTCATTATATATGATCGCATTGATAAACGAGACAATATACAAAGACGTTCATTACATGGCACTAAAAGTGACAATGTGTTTAACACTAATAACCATATTTACAGTGAAATACAACCACCTCTTATAACCGCAACCTGTGGACGTCCTGAAACAGTGGCATACAAAAAAGTCACATTTAATAAATTTTTTATTTCATTTTGTTTTTTAGATTTCCTCCTTCATTGGGTTAATTCAATTTTAACATTCTGTGAGAAGACAACGACACCCAGTGGCAAGAAATATCCCCAGATTTTATTTGTTGCAACCCATAAAGACAACACGGTAAGAGATACCGATGTCATATAACTTGATTCCATCAAATTTTTTATCAAGTGATTATTACACTCAACATATGAATGGCTTCTACAGACACATGTTGAGTTAAATATTAAACAATAATGTTAACTATGCCACACATCTACAAGTGTGATTCGTCAGAAACATTGTTAGATTTACATTAGTCAGCTGATTATACTATACTTACTATACGATTATTATATAGATAGAGATGAAATATCGAATTTTCTGAGTGACAGAAATCACGGTAAATCACATGTGAAAATTATCGTTTATTTTCACTCTCGGGTTTTTTCCCGCCAAAACGTCACAATGATTTTGTACTATACAAATATTCATCCGCCGTTCGTAAATTAGAATTAGGCGTAAAAATTTTACGAAAACAATTTTGATCTATTTAATAAATAGGATAATCAATTGGACATCGTGAATATCCAAAATATGATCACTCGTGCCACATAAAGCATCAGATTAAACTCGTGCGCGGAACATATCTAATCCTTCAGGAGATTCATGATACATAACCCTGAATCCATAAGGAGATTCGGGAAACATACACTGATTCCATAAGGAGATTCAGGATACATACACTGAATCCTTAAGGAGGTTCAGGATACATAACCCTGAAACCTTAAGGAGGTTCAGGTACATACACTGAATCCTTAAGGAGGTTCAGGATACATACACTGAATCCGTTAGAGGTTCAGGATGCATACCCTGATTCTATAAGTAGATTCAGGATACATATACTGAATCCTTAAGGAGGTTCAGGATACATAACCCTGAATCCTGAAGGGGGTTCAAAATACATACACTGAATCCTTTAAGAGGTTCAGGATACATGTACTGAATCCTTAAGGAGGTTCAGGATACATACACTGAATCCTTAAGGAGATTCAGGATACATACACTGAATCCTTAAGGAGGTTCAGGATGCATACACTGATTCTATAAGGAGTTCAGGATACATATACTGAATCCTTAAGGAGGTTCAGGATACTTATACTGAATCCTTAAGGAGGTTCAGGATGCATACACTGATTCTATAAGGAGTTCAGGATACATACACTGATTCCTTTAGGAGGTTCAGGATACATACACTGATTCCTTTAGGAGGTTCAGGATACATAACCCTGAATCCTTAAGGAGGTTCAGGATACATACACTGAATCCTTAAGGAGGTTCAGGATACATACACTGATTCCTTAAGGAGGTTCAGGATACATGCACTGATTTCATAAGGAGGTTCAGGATACTTATACTGAATCCTTAAGGAGGATCAGGATACATATACTGAATCCTTAAGAGGTTCAGTATACATACACTGATTCCTTAAGGAGTTTCAGGATACATATACTGAATCCTTAAGGAGGTTCAGGATACATAACCCTGAATCCTGAAGGGGGTTCAAAATACATACACTGAATCCTTTAGGAGGTTCAGGATACATGTACTGAATCCTTAAGGAGGTTCAGGATACATACACTGAATCCTTAAGGAGATTCAGGATACATACACTGAATCCTTAAGGAGGTTCAGGATGCATACACTTATTCTATAAGGAGTTCAGGATACATATACTGAATCCTTAAGGAGGTTCAGGATACTTATACTGAATCCTTAAGGAGGTTCAGGATGCATACACTGATTCTATAAGGAGTTCAGGATACATACACTGATTCCTTTAGGAGGTTCAGGATACATACACTGATTCCTTTAGGAGGTTCAGGATACATAACCCTGAATCCTTAAGGAGGTTCAGGATACATACACTGAATCCTTAAGGAGGTTCAGGATACATACACTGATTCCTTAAGGAGGTTCAGGATACATGCACTGATTCCTTTAGGAGGTTCAGGATACATAAACCTGAATCCTTAAGGAGGTTCAGGATACATACACTGAATCATTAAGGAGGTTCAGGATACATACACTGATTTCATAAGGAGGTTCAGGATACATATACTGAATCCTTAAGGAGGATCAGGATACATATACTGAATCCTTAAGAGGTTCAGTATACATACACTGATTCCTTAAGGAGGTTCAGGATACATACACTGAATCCTTAAGGAGGTTCAGGATACATACACTGAATCCTTAAAGAGGTTCAGAATACATACACTGAATCCTTAAGGAGGTTCAGGATACATACACTGATTCCTTAAGGAGGTTCAGGATACATACCCTGAATCCTTAAGGAGGTTCAGGATACATACACTGAATCCTTAAGGAGGTTCAGGATACATAAACTGATTTCATAAGAAGGTTCAGGATACATATACTGAATCCTTAAGGAGGTTGAGGATACATACACTGAATCCTTAAGGAGGTTCAGGATACATACATTGAATCCTTAAGGAGGTTCGGGATACATACACTGATTCCATAAGGAGGTTCAGGATACATATACTGAATCCTTAAGGAGGTTCAGGATACATATACTGAATCCTTAAGGAGGTTCAGGATACATAACCCTGAATCCTGAAGGGGGTTCAAGATACATACACTGAATCCTTAAGGAGGTTCAGGATACTTATACTGAATCCTTAAGGAGGTTCAGGATACATAACCCTGAATCCTTAAGGAGGTTCAGGATACATACACTGAATCCTTAAGGAGGTTCGGGATACATACACTGATTCCATAAGGAGGTTCAGGATACATATACTGAATCCTTAAGGAGGTTCAGGATACATATACTGAATCCTCAAGGAGGTTCAGGATACATAACCCTGAATCCTGAAGGGGGTTCAAGATACATACACTGAATCCTTAAGGACGTTCAGAATACATACCTTGATTCCATAAGGAGGTTCAGGATACATACACTGAATCCTTAAAGAGGTTCAGGATACATACACTGATTCCATAAGAAGGTTCAGGATACATATATTGAATCCTTAAGGATGTTCATCGTACATGCACAGAAAAATAATTTGTAAATGATTTTTTTTAAATGCATTTTTTTAGTTTGTTTTTGATACAAATTTTTACAATTAAGAATAAACAGCAGGATTAAGTACTAAAAGCGTTGGATAAGAGAAAATTTGCAAAAGACTCCTTTTCTTTATTTTGCCTATAGCAAAATTGTTTAAGCCAAAACATAAACCATTAATAACTTTGAAAATATTAGTCTTTCACTTTTTAGCTCACCTGACGTTGTCGTCGTTTGTAAACTTTTTACATTTTAATCTTCTTCTCTGAAACCACTTGGCCATAATGTTCATTGGATGGACCTTTACAAAGTTTGTGTTTTTTATTTTGATTGGTAAACCAATATGGCCGCCACCCCTCAAGACTTAGTTTAACAAAGGACCCTATGGGAAAAAAGTTAAAAAGGGCTTCTTCTCTGAAACTGTTTAACCAATCAAAACAAAACTTACTAGCAATATTGTTTGGATGGTCCTCTATAAAGTTTGTGTTTTTGATGGGAATTGGAAATTCAAAATGGCCGCCACCGCAGGACTTAGTTTAACATAGAACCCTATGGGGAAAAGTTTTAAAAGGCTTCTTCTCTGAAACCGGTTAATCAATGGAAACAAAAACTTACTAGCAATATTGTTTGGATGATCCTCTATAAAGTTAGTGTTTTTTATGGCAATTGGAAATTCAAAATGGCTGCCACCGCAGGACTTAATTTAACATAGGACCTTTGGGAAAAAGTTTGAAAGGCTTCTTTTCTGAAACCAGTCAACCAATGGAAACAAAACTTACTAGCAATATTGTTTGGATGGTCCTCTATAAAGTTAATGTTTTTTTATCCCAATCGGAAATTCAAAATGGCCAACACCGCAGGAATTGGTTTAACATTCGACCCTATGAGAAAAAAGTTTAAAAGGGCTTCTTCTCTGAAACCGTTTAACCAATCAAAACAAAACTTACTAGCAATATTTTTTGGATGGTCCTCTATAAAGTGTATGTTTTTTGTTGCAATTGGAAATTCAAAATGGCTGCCACCGCCGCAGGACTTAGTTTGACATAGGACCCTTTGGGCAAATAAAAAAAATCTTCTCTATACAACCGGTTAAACAATGAAACAAAGCTTTCTAGTAATATTGTTTAGATGGTCCTATTTAAAGTTTATTGAAAATTACAGGGGGGGGGGGTTAAAAGTAAATAAATAGATTTATATTAATTGTACTGTTAATGTGATATCCCACATCCCTTGAATTGCTCATATCAACGGATTTAGTTAATGAAAATTTCTATGTTTTCTTTCAGACTAATGTTGACCAGCAAAGAAATACTATCAGAGACAAATTGAAGGCGTTGTTCTCAAAACATGTAGGAAAAGACCACCTCTTGATTGATCAGCTGTTTTTCCTCAACGCGAAAGATAAAAATGATGAAGATCTTGTTGCACTCCGAGAGGCTTTGATGGATGTTGCCTTTGAACATCCATCCTGGGGTGAACCAATGCCCACCAAGTTTGTTCCACTAGAACTACAACTGGCAAAACAAGCTTCCGAAGGAAAGAAGATTTTATCCATTACAGAAGTAAACGCATTAAACACCAAGAATGAAGGAATGTCACTCCAGCCAAAAGAACTGGATACTTTTTTGAAAGTTCAGCACGCTTTGGGAAAACTTATCTATTTTGATGAAGATAATCTGAGGGACTATGTTGTAACAGATCCTGCATATCTGATTGATGTCCTTCGTTCCATAGTAACAGAAAAGTTATTTTGGCCTAAAGATCAAGCCATAGGAGAAATATATAAAAGCTTAAGCACAACAGGCATTATTGAGAAATCAGCCATTCTTCAACTTTGGCAGCAAACAGATTTCAAGCATATATTTCCATTCAGGGAATTTATGATTAACATGTTAGTCCGTTTGGACATTATGTTAGAACCAAAGACACAGTCTGAGATTAGTTACTTCCTAGTCCCTTCTATGATTACAGACCGGCCATTTAAAGATAAATTCCAGAAAGAAAAATGCATTTACCTGGCATATAGATTCACAGAACAGATAATACCGCCTGCTTTACTGTATCGTTTTCTTGGATCATTTATTGTACTGAGGAGTTTAAACACAGATATATACAAATTACAACTGTTTACTGATAGCGCTGTTGTCTCCATTGACAGTAAACACCAAGTTCAAGCCTATGTTGAGGGAAATAGAATCATACTGGCATTAATGCATGAAGAGAGCAAATCTGACATCAAGCCCTCCATTGCTTCAACAGTACAGGAGTGTCTCACCAGGAGTATCATAGGAACAACAGACTTCTACTGTGCTATTGCAAATACTTCTCACCAAAAGAGTATGCAATTCCCCTTTACCATCGAAATTGGTGTGCCATGTAAAAATGGCCTTTGTTTTGTAGAACATAATCAAATAACAATGGAAAAAGGTCAACAGTGGATATGTAGACAGCATAGAAAACAACATAAAGTGTCCCACATGTTGATATGGTTCTCTGACAAAGTAAGTATTGGTGAAATGTTAGGTAATGTCAATCCTTTATCAGCCTGTAGTTAAATAAATATACATTTGATATGACGTGGACACCATAATGAAGCTGAACTTGTGTGTATCATATTGAAATCAATCACAATATACAGCTAATGCCAGGTAATAGTATAAATGTAATTTAATTATTTTGAGTCATCCACTGTTATGGTAGAAAATATTAAGACTTCACATTCACTTTTCAACAACACATAAATTATTACAATCTAACTGATGTCTAGTCATTTTTTTTAAACGGACAGTGCATTTTGATCGTAGCTATAAACTTCTGGAAATGTGGTTATGAACATATATCGTATATGTTTGCCTTTATATCAAATACCCACATTATTTACATGTCAGGAGCGTAAGCTACCATTCACTATTTAGTGTCCATGACCATGTTTTGCTTTTAAAAAAGACAACCTTAAATCTAGAGGGCAGATCTGTCAACGATAGGTGCTCCTCCAACTTCATGGGTAAAAATGAGAACTGCACCCATAATTTAAAAGTAAATGTTTTCTATAATGAAGCGTATCAGATGGTGTATGCACATTTTGAAAAAACGGTATCAAACTATTGGCCATATTGTTTTTTTTAAAGATAACACTCATCTAATGATCATATTGCAGATTACAACATGAAATGTGTGACTTTATTTTTAGGAGCCAATACAAGATGAGAAATGTGCAGAAGAGTGTACTGGTAAGTTCCAAAATACTATGGTGTCTTTTCACAATAAAGATTGAAGCCATGCTGTAACCTGGATGATATTAAGATTACACTATCTATCTAATCAAATATTATTTCTCAGGTGTGCCAAAATGACTTAAAATTATATGTAAACATTCACTTTATTAAGGCAATCCTTTAAAAGATATATTTTTTATAAAGATTAAAACTATAGTGCAACTAATTTCTTGATAAACAAAGGGGATAATTTCCAGATTGTGTATGGACTTGCCTTTATCATGTTTATACATACATGACTTTAGATTGATTAAGTTATCTGTAAAACAAGAAAAATTTATACAAGTATGAATAGCAAAACATGTCCAACTCCAGTCCAAAAAAATGTGATCTATTTAATTGTGTCCATGATTCGGTCAAAACATTGAACATTCAATTCTCTAAATGTGGCTTATGGCAGGATGGACAATTGACCAATAATGGCTCTTTCTACACACCTCACCCTGGTCATTTTGTCCTTATTTGATATGACACGCCTTGCCCCGATAATTTTGTCCTTATCTGATATGACACACCTTGCCCCAGTTATTTTGTCCTTATCTGATAAGACACACCTTACCCCGGTTATTTTTTCCTTATCTGATAAGACACACCTTACCCCGGTTATTTTGTCCTTATCTGATATGACACACCTTACCCCGGTTATTTTGTCCTTATCTGATAAGACACACCTTACCCCGGTTATTTTGTCCTTATCTGATAAGACACACCTTACCCCGGTCATTTTGTCCTTATCTCATAAGACACACCTTACCCCGGTTCTTTTGTCCTTATTTGATATGACACACCTTACCCCGGTTATTTTGTCAGTATCTGATAAGACACACCTTACCCCGGTTATTTTGTCCTTATCTGATAAGACACACCTTACCCCGGTTATTTTGTCCTTATCTGATAAGACACACCTTACCCCGGTCATTTTGTCCTTATCTGATATGACACACCTTGCCCCGGTTATTTTGTCCGTATCTGATAAGACACACCTTACCCCGGTTATTTTGTCCTTATCTGATAAGACACACCTTGCCCCGGTTATTTAGTCCTTATCTGATAAGACACACCTTACCCCGGTTATTTTGTCCGTATCTGATATGACACACCTTGCCCCGGTTATTTTGTCCTTATCTGATATGACTCACCTCACCCTGGTCATTTTGTCCGTATCTGATATGACACACCTTGCCCCGGTTATTTTGTCCTTATCTGATATGACACACCTCACCCTGGTCATTTTGTCCGTATCTGATATGACACACCTCACCCTGGTCATTTTGTCCGTATCTGATATGACACACCTCACCCTGGTCATTTTGTCCTTATCTGATAAGACACACCTTGCCCCGGTTATTTTGTCCGTATCTGATATGACACACCTTACCCCAGTTATTTTGTCCTTATCTGATATGACACACCTTGCCCCAGTTATTTTGTCCTTATCTGATATGACACACCTTACCCTGGTCATTTTGTCCTTATCTGATATGACACACCTCACCCTGGTCATTTTGTCCTTATCTGATATGACACAGCTCACCCTGGTCATTTTGTCCGTATCTGATATGACACACCTCACCCTGGTCATTTTGTCCTTATCTGATATGACACACCTCACCCTGGTCATTTTGTCCGTATCTGATATGACACACCTCACCCTGGTCATTTTGTCCTTATCTGATAAGACACACCTTACCCCGGTTATTTTGTCCTTATCTGATATGACACACCTTGCCCCGGTTATTTTGTCCTTATCTGATAAGACACACCTTACCCCGGTTATTTTGTCCTTATCTGATATGACACACCTTACCCCGGTTATTTTGTCCTTATCTGATAAGACACACCTTACCCCGGTTATTTTGTCCTTATCTGATAAGACACACCTTACCCCGGTTATTTTGTCCTTATCTGATATGACACACCTTGCCCCAGTTATTTTGTCCTTATCTGATATGACACACCTCACCCTGGTCATTTTGTCCTTATCTGATATGACACACCTCACCCTGGTCATTTTGTCCTTATCTGATATGACACACCTCACCCTGGTCATTTTGTCCGTATCTGATATGACACACCTCACCCTGGTCATTTTGTCCTTATCTGATAAGACACACCTTGCCCCGGTTATTTTGTCCGTATCTGATATGACACACCTTACCCCGGTTATTTTGTCCTTATCTGATATGACACACCTTGCCCCAGTTATTTTGTCCTTATCTGATATGACACACCTTACCCTGGTCATTTTGTCCTTATCTGATATGACACACCTCACCCTGGTCATTTTGTCCTTATCTGATATGACACACCTCACCCTGGTCATTTTGTCCGTATCTGATATGACACACCTCACCCTGGTCATTTTGTCCTTATCTGATATGACACACCTCACCCTGGTCATTTTGTCCGTATCTGATATGACACACCTCACCCTGGTCATTTTGTCCTTATCTGATAAGACACACCTTACCCCGGTTATTTTGTCCTTATCTGATATGACACACCTTGCCCCGGTTATTTTGTCCTTATCTGATAAGACACACCTTACCCCGGTTATTTTGTCCTTATCTGATATGACACACCTTACCCCGGTTATTTTGTCCTTATCTGATAAGACACACCTTACCCCGTTTATTTTGTCCTTATCTTATATGACACACCTTACCCCGGTTATTTTGTCCTTATCTGATATGACACACCTTACCCCGGTTATTTTGTCCTTATCTGATAAGACACACCTTACCCCGGTTATTTTGTCCTTATTTGATATGACACACCTTACCCTGGTTATTTTGTCCGTATCTGATATGACAGACCTCACCCTGGTCATTTTGTCCTTATCTGATATGACACACCTCACCCCGGTCATTTTGTCCTTATCTGATAAGACACACCTTACCCCGGTTATTTTGTCCGTATCTGATATGACACACCTCACCCTGGTCATTTTGTCCTTATCTGATATGACACACCTCACCCCGGTCATTTTGTCCTTATCTGATAAGACACACCTCACCCCGGTCATTTTGTCCTTATCTGATATGACACACCTTACCCCGGTTATTTTGTCCTTATCTGATAAGACACACCTCACCCTTGTCATTTTGTCCTTATCTGATAAGAAACACCTTACCCCGGTTATTTTGTCCTTATCTGATATGACACACCTCACCCTGGTCATTTTGTCCTTATCTGATAAGACACACCTTACCCCGGTTATTTTGTCCTTATTTGATATGACACACCTTACCCCGGTTATTTTGTCCTTATTTGATAAGACACACCTTACCCCGGTTATTTTGTCCTTATCTGATAAGACACACCTCACCCTGGTCATTTTGTCCTTATTTGATATGACACACCTTACCCCGGTTATTTTGTCCTTATCTGATAAGACACACCTTACCCCGGTTATTTTGTCCGTATCTGATAAGACACACCTTACCCCGGTTCTTTTGTCCTTATTTGATATGACACACCTTGCCCCGGTTATTTTGTCCGTATCTGATAAGACACACCTTACCCCGGTTATTTTGTCCTTATCTGATATGACACACCTTACCCCGGTTATTTTGTCCTTATCTGATATGACACACCTTGCCCCGGTTATTTTGTCCGTATCTGATAAGACACACCTTACCCCGGTTATTTTGTCCTTATCTGATATGACACGCCTTACCCCGGTTATTTTGTCCTTATCTGATATGACACACCTTGCCCCAGTTATTTTGTCCTTATTTGATATGACACACCTTGCCCCGGTTATTTTGTCCTTATTTGATATGACACACCTTGCCCCGGTTATTTTGTCCTTATCTGATATGACACACCTTGCCCCGGTTATTTTGTCCTTATTTGATATGACACACCTTGCCCCGGTTATTTTGTCCTTATTTGATAAGACACACCTTGCCCCGGTTATTTTGTCCTTATTTGATAAGACACACCTTGCCCCGGTTATTTTGTCCTTATTTGATATGACACACCTTGCCCCGGTTATTTTGTCCTTATCTGATATGACACACCTTGCCCCGGTTATTTTGTCCTTATTTGATATGACACACCTTGCCCCGGTTATTTTGTCCTTATTTGATATGACACACCTTGCCCCGGTTATTTTGTCCTTATTTGATAAGACACACCTTGCCCCAGTTATTTTGTCCTTATTTGATATGACACACCTTGCCCCGGTTATTTTGTCCTTATTTGATATGACACACCTTGCCCCGGTTATTTTGTCCTTATCTGATATGACACACCTTGCCCCGGTTCTTTTGTCCTTATTTGATATGACACACCTTGCCCCGGTTATTTTGTCCGTATCTGATAAGACACACCTTGCCCCGGTTATTTTGTCCGTATCTTTCTACACACCTTACCCCGGTTATTTTGTCCGTATCTGATATGACACACCTTACCCCGGTTCTTTTGTCCTTATTTGATATGACACACCTTACCCCGGTTATTTTGTCCGTATCTGATATGACACACCTCACCCTGGTCATTTTGTCCTTATCTGATAAGACACACCTTGCCCCGGTTATTTTGTCCTTATCTGATATGACACACCTCACCCTGGTTATTTTGTCCTTATCTGATAAGACACACCTTGCCCGGTTATTTTGTCCGTATCTTATATGACACACCTCACCCTGGTTATTTTGTCCGTATCTGATAAGACACACCTTGCCCCGGTTATTTTGTCCGTATCTTTCTACACACCTTACCCCGGTTATTTTGTCCGTATCTGATATGACACACCTTGCCCCGGTTATTTTGTCCTTATCTGATAAGACACACCTTACCCCGGTTATTTTGTCCTTATCTGATATGACACACCTTACCCCGGTTATTTTGTCCGTATCTGATATGACACACCTCACCCTGGTCATTTTGTCCTTATCTGATAAGACACACCTTGCCCCGGTTATTTTGTCCTTATCTGATATGACACACCTCACCCTGGTTATTTTGTCCTTATCTGATAAGACACACCTTGCCCCGGTTATTTTGTCCGTATCTTATATGACACACCTCACCCTGGTTATTTTGTCCGTATCTGATAAGACACACCTTGCCCCGGTTATTTTGTCCGTATCTTTCTACACACCTTACCCCGGTTATTTTGTCCGTATCTGATATGACACACCTTGCCCCGGTTATTTTGTCCTTATCTGATATGACACACCTTACCCCGGTTATTTTGTCCGTATCTGATATGACACACCTCACCCTGGTCATTTTGTCCTGATCTGATATGACACACCTTACCCAGGTCATTTTGTCCTTATCTGATATGACACACCTCGCCCCGGTTATTTTGTCGTTGTCTGATATGACATACTTTATTCCAGTCATTTTATCCTTTAAGTTATCTGATAATGGAACATTCTATTATTTTTTTTAACAGCCTCTTTTGATATTACACACTTCACCAGTGTATTCTTATCTGTTATGGAACATTTTATATCATCATATTGTAGGTCTGGAAAAGTCTTGGTTGGATCGTTGCCCAGACGCTAAACATCTGAGACGATTAGGTGCTATCCTGAATCATGACCAATCTAGAAATCTGTTTCTTGTTCATGGCCACCTGAAAACAAAATGGGACAATCTGGAAACCTTGTTCTATAAAAGAGATCCAGCAGATATGCATTTTTATGCACTTTGGCACTGGAGAGAAAATGCAAAATCTCCAACATTCAGACTTCTGTTACAAACACTACAAAAAGGCGAAATGAACACTTGCTTATTGTGTGAGGTATGATTTCTACTTTTTATATTTAATGGCTTATAACATAACATTACATTATACTGAAAATAAAAAAAAATTAATTTATTACCTTTTGAAACAAATACTTGTTTACCATGTTAAAAATAAACATCCCAACAAACATTTTCTCCTTGTAAAATTAATCTCTTTTTTTTTAACACTCATATATACATACCGTTGCCTGATCGATTTTCAATAAGTTACATGTGTGACCTTTTGTGTACTGATTTAATGTATTTTACCCTCGATATTTTTTGGCTACTATAGGTGAGATTTTTAGTTCACAACACAGCTATTATAAACACATCTTCCATCATTGTGACCTGCTCAACGTTAAATGAATTGATAGGTGCTGTTATTATAAATATTTACTCTTATTTTCAGGTTGTTCGTGACATGGAGTTAGAAGAAGGTTAGTACATATATATATATGTAATATATGTAACAAGTGTGTGCTGTCTCCAACTTGAAGCACAATAGTATTCTTTTTCTTCGACTTGAGGCGAAATAATTTTAAAAACTACATTTTTTCATGTCATTATATATTTTAAATATTTTGACATGATCAAGTCACAACTAAGCAGTCAGTATTCAAAATCTTCTTGTTCACTTTAATAAAAAAACATAGCAGTCTGAGTCAATATTACAGAACATCTTGGCCATGCAAATAGAAATCGCAGGTTCGTTTGTATTCCAGAGCATCTTGTTCACAAAAACAAAATTACTTCTGTACAGTAGTTATTTCGGAAGTTTTTGCTACCTGTAAGGTAAAAAGTAATTACAACTGAACAGGTGTTATTTCAGAAGTTTTTGCTACCTGTAAGGTAAAAAGTAATTACAACTGAACAGGTGTTATTCAAGAACTACTGTTTTGGGTAAACAGAAATTACAGCTAAACAATGTGTAGTCCATTATTACTCAACAGTCGTTATTTCAGAAGCTCTAAACTGAAATTACAACTGATCAGACGTTATTTCAGAACATCTCTTTCACTGTAACAGAAATAAAAAACTAAACAGTCTGTATTCCAGAACATCTTGTTCACATAAGCTGAAATTACAACTCTGTATTCCAAAATGTATATTGTGCATGTAAGCAGATGTCACAACTAAAGTCAGTTGTTTTTTTAAGAACATTGTGTTCACATAAATTCAGACAGAAATTGCAACTAAACAGCTTTTGTTCAGAACATAATTGTTACATAAATAGAAATCACAACTGATGTCCGTATTTTAATAAGATCATGTTAACAAAAACAGGATTCTATATAATCAGCATTTGAGAACATCGTGTTCACCTAAAGTAAACAAAATTTCAATCACCATGTAAAAATGTATGTTGGACATTTATACATAAGTTCTTAATTTAAAGATGGTACCATCCTACCATGGGCATTAAGTTTTCTGTGTACGACATAAAAAGCTCCCCCAACTAAGTTATAATGTGGAATTCCATGTTTTCACAAAAGCTGTACATAGTATGTTTTTTACTTTTTCTGTAGATGTTGTTAAAAAACATAATAACAACTGTTTATTAAGTACTGCCTCATATATATATGATATAATTAATCCATTTATCTATCCTTGTTTGTTAGATTTCCCAACCGATATGTTGGCATGGATACCAGATGATACTACGTTGGAGGACTTGTGTCATAATGTGGGGATTGCAACATTTCAACTTGGTATAGAATTAGGAGTCACAGTAACTGAACTTGAGAACATTGAACAAAAGCATAAGGATCTCATAGAACAAACTCGGGAAGTTCTCAAGAAATGGAAAGAAAGCCTAAATCAAGAGGAACATGAACGGCCAGTTATAAAACTTGCAAAATCACTGAAACGTGTGGGAAAATATAGACTTGTAGAATATTTAAAGGACAATTTTCAGACAAGGCAACATCGGAAGACTTGTGTTGTTATGTAATGAGTGCAACATTTCAGCTTGTTATAGAATATGGACTCCCTGGCTGTAACGTCCTCGAGAAAACTGAACAAGATCATGAAGATCTCCTAGAACAAATCTGGGAAGTTCTAAAGACATGGACAGAAGCTTAAATCTTGAGGAACTTGAACATCCTGTGATAAACTGGATAAACACTGAGTGTGGGTAGATACAGAATTGTAGAATATATAATGTATAATTTTGAGAATATAAAGTAAATATATCAAACATTATAATTGTAGTTAATTAAACTATTAGTTAAACTATTAATAAGTATGTCATTACTACCAACATACAAGACATACCGACCACAGTATGTCACTACTACTAACATACAACAAACATCGACCAAAGTATGTTATTACTACCAACATACAACACAAATTGACCACAGTACGTCATTACTACCAACATACAACACATACCGATCACAGTATGTCATTACTACCTGCATACAACACATGCCGACCACAGTATATCATTACAACCAACATATAACACATACCGACCAAAGCATGTCATTACTCCCAACATACAACACACCGACCAAAGCATGTCATTACTCCCAACATACAACACACCGACCAAAGCATGTCATTACTACCAACATGTAACACATACCAACCAAAGCATGTCATTACTACCAACAAAAAACACATACCGACCAAAGCATGTCATTACTACCAACATACAACATATACCGACCACAGTATGTCATTACTTCTAACATACAACATATACCGACCACAGTATGTCATTACTTCTAACATACAACATATACCGACAACAGTATGTCATTACTTCTAACATACAACATATACCGACCACAGTATGTCATTACTACCAACATACAACATATACCGACCACAGTATGTCATTACGTCTAACATACAACATATAACGACCACAGTATGTCATTACTACCAACATCCTACATATCCCTACCACAGTATGTCATTACGTCTAACATACAACATATACCGACCACAGTATGTAATTACTACCAACATACATGACATACCGACCACAGTATGTCAATACTACCAACATACAACATATGCCGACCACAGTATGTCATTACTACCAACATATCACACATACCGACCACAGTATGTCATTACTACCAACATACAACATATACCGACCAAAGTATGTCATTACTACCAACATACAACATATGCCGACCACAGTATGTCATTACTACTAACATACAACACATACCGACCAAAGTATGTCATTACTACCAACATACAACATAAGCCGACCACAGTATGTCATTACGTCTAACATACAACATATACCGACCACAGTATGTAATTACTACCAACATACATGACATACCGACCACAGTATGTCAATACTACCAACATACAACATATGCCGACCACAGTATGTCATTACTACCAACATATCACACATACCGACCACAGCATGCCATTGCTACCAACATATAACACATACCAACCAAAGCATGTCATTACTACCAACATATAACATATACCGACAGAAGCATGTCATTGCTACCATCATATAACACATACCTACCAAAGCATGTTATTACTACCAACATATAACATGTCAAAGCATGTCATTACTACCAACATACAACACGTACCGACCACAGTATGTCATTACTACTAACATATAACACATACCGACCACAGTCTGTCATTACTACCAACATGCAACATATACCGACCACAGTATGTCATTACTACTAACATATATCACATACCGACCACAGTATGTCATTACTATCAACATACAACATATATCGACAATTGTATGTCATTGCTACTAACATACAACATATACCGACCACAGTATGTCATTACTGCCAACATACAAGGGATGCCGACCACAGTATGTCATTACTACTAAAATACAACATATACCGACGACAGTATGTCAATACTACCAACATATAACATATACCGACCACAGTATGTCATTACTACCAACAGACAACATATCCCGAACAAAGTATGTCATTCCTACCAACATACAAGACATACCGACCACATTATGTCATTACAACCAACTTACAACATATCCCGACCACAGTATGTCATTACTACCAACATCTAACATATCCCGACCAAAGTATGGCATTATTATCAACATATAACACATACCGACCAAAGCATGTCATTACTACCAACATATAACACATACCAACCAAAGCATGCCATTACTACCAACATATAACACAAACCAACCAAAGCATGTCATTACTACCAACATATAACAATTACAGACCAAAGTATGTCATTGCTACCAACATATAACACATACCGAACAAAGCATGTCATTACTACCAACATACAAGACATACCGACCACAGTATGGCATTACTACCAACATACAACATATCCCGACCACAGTATGTCATTACTATCAACACAACATATACCGACAAAAGCATGTCATTACTACTAACATACAACATATAACGACCACAGTATGTCATTACTTACAACTTCTTACATATCCCGACCAAAGTATGGCATTATTATCAACATCTAACACATACCGACCAAAGCATGTCATTACTACCAACATATAACACATACCGACCAAAGCATGTCATTACTACCAACATACAACATATACCGACCACAGTATGTCATTACTTCTAACATACAACATATACCGACCACAGTATGTCATTACTTCTAACATACAACATATACCGACCACAGTATGTCATTACTTCTAACATACAACATATACCGACCACAGTATGTCATTACAACCAACATACAACATATACCGACCACAGTATGTCATTACGTCTAACATACAACATATAACGACCACAGTATGTCATTACTACCAACATCCTACATATCCCTACCACAGTATGTCATTACGTCTAACATACAACATATACCGACCACAGTATGTAATTACTACCAACATACATGACATACCGACCACAGTATGTCAATACTACCAACATACAACATATGCCGACCACAGTATGTCATTACTACCAACATATCACACATACCGACCACAGTATGTCATTACTACCAACATACAACATATACCGACCAAAGTATGTCATTACTACCAACATACAAAATATGCCGACCACAGTATGTCATTACTACTAACATACAACACATATCGACCAAAGTATGTCATTACTACCAACATACAACATATGCCGACCACAGTATGTCATTACGTCTAACATACAACATATACCGACCACAGCATGTAATTACTACCAACATACATGACATACCGACCACAGTATGTCAATACTACCAACATACAACATATGCCGACCACAGTATGTCATTACTACCAACATATCACACATACCGACCACAGCATGCCATTGCTACCAACATATAACACATACCAACCAAAGCATGTCATTACTACCAACATATAACATATACCGACAGAAGCATGTCATTGCTACCATCATATAACTCATACCTACCAAAGCATGTTATTACTACCAACATATAACATGTCAAAGCATGTCATTACTACCAACATACAACACGTACCGACCACAGTATGTCATTACTACTAACATATATCACATACCGACCACAGTATGTCATTACTATCAACATACAACATATATCGACAATTGTATGTCATTACTACTAACATATATCACATACCGACCACAGTATGTCATTACTATCAACATACAACATATATCGACAATTGTATGTCATTGCTACTAACATACAACATATACCGACCACAGTATGTCATTACTGCCAACATACAAGAGATGCCGACCACAGTATGTCATTACTACTAAAATACAACATATACCGACGACAGTATGTCAATACTACCAACATATAACATATACCGACCACAGTATGTCATTACTACCAACAGACAACATATCCCGACCAAAGTATGTCATTCCTACCAACATACAAGACATACCGACCACATTATGTCATTACAACCAACTTACAACATATCCCGACCACAGTATGTCATTACTACCAACATCTAACATATCCCGACCAAAGTATGGCATTATTATCAACATATAACACATACCGACCAAAGCATGTCATTACTACCAACATATAACACATACCAACCAAAGCATGTCATTACTACCAACATATAACACAAACCAACCAAAGCATGTCATTACTACCAACATATAACAATTACAGACCAAAGTATGTCATTGCTACCAACATATAACACATACCGAACAAAGCATGTCATTACTACCAACATACAAGACATACCGACCACAGTATGGCATTACTACCAACATACAACATATCCCGACCACAGTATGTCATTACTATCAACACAACATATACCGACAAAAGCATGTCATTACTACTAACATACAACATATAACGACCACAGTATGTCATTACTTACAACTTCTTACATATCCCGACCAAAGTATGGCATTATTATCAACATCTAACACATACCGACCAAAGCATGTCATTACTACCAACATATAACACATACAGACCAAAGCATGTCATTACTACCAACATATACCACATACCTACCAAAGCATGTCATTACTACCAACATACACGACATACGACCACAGTATGTCATTACAACCAACTTACAACATATACCGTCCGCAGTATGTCATTCCTACCAACATACAAGACATACCGACCACATTATGTCATTACAACCAACTTACAACATATCCGACCACAGTATGCCATTACTACCAACATCTAACATATCCCGACCAAAGTATGGCATTATTATCAACATATAACACATGCCGACCAAAGCATGTCATTACTACCAACATATAACACATACCAACCAAAGCATGTCATTACTACCAACATATAACACAAACTAACTAAAGCATGTCATTACTACCAACATATAACACATACCGGACCAAGCATGACATGACTACCAACATACAAGACATACCGACCACAGTATGTCATTACTACTAACATACAAAATATAGCGACCACAGTATGTCATTACTACCAACATATAACACATACAGACCAAAGTATGGCATTACTACCAACATACAACATATCCCGACCACAGTATGTCATTACTATCAACACAACATATACCGACAAAAGATTGTCATTACTACCAACTAAAACACTCCGACCACAGTATGTCATTACTACCAACATACAACATATACCGACCACAGCATGTCATTACTACCAACATATAACACAAACCATCCAAAGCATGTCATTACTACCAACATATAACACATACCGACCAAAACATGTCATTACTACCAACATACAAGACATACCGACCAAAGCATGTCATTACTACCAACATATAACACATTCCGACCAAAGCATGTCATTACTACCAACATCTAATGCATACAGACCAAATCATGTCATTACTACCAACATACAAGACATACCGACCAAAGCATGTCATTACTACCAACATATAACACATACCAACCAAAGCATGTCATTACTACCAACATATAACACAAACCAACCAAAGCATGTCATTACTACCAACATATAACATATACAGACCAAAGTATGTCATTGCTACCAACATATAACACATACCGAACAAAGCATGACATTACTACCAACATACAAGACATACCGACCACAGTATGTCATTACTACTAACATACAACATATACCGACCACAGTATGTCATTACTACCAACATATAACACATACAGACCAAAGTATGGCATTACTACCAACATACAACATATCTCGACCACAGTATGTCATTACTATCACCACAACATATACCGACAAAAGCATGTCATTACTACCAACTAAAACACTCCGACCACAGTATGTCATTACTACCAACATACAACATATACCGACCACAGCATGTCATTACTACCAACATACAACATAAACCAACCACAGCATGTCATTAATACCAACATAACACATACCGACCACAGTATGTCATTACTACCAACATACAACATATACCGACCACAGCATGTCATTACTACCAACATACAACATAAACCAACCACAGCATGTCATTAATACCAACATAACACATATAGACCACAGTATGTCATTACTACTAACATACAGCATATAACGACCACAGTATGTCATTACTTACATCTTACATATCCCGACCAAAGTATGGCATTATTTTCAACATATTACACATACAGACCAAAGCATGTCATTACTACCAACATATAACACATACCGACCAAAACATGTCATTACTACCAACATATACCACATACCTACCAAAGCATGTCATTACTACCAACATACACGACATACGACCACTGTAAGTCATTACAACCAACTTACAACATATCCCGACCACAGTATGTCATTACCACCAACATCATGTCATTAATACTAACATACAACATATACCGACCACAGTATGTCATTACTACCAACAGACAAAATATCCCGACCAAAGTATGTCATTCCTACCAACATACAAGACATACAGACCACAGTATGTCATTACAACCAACTTACAACATATCCCGACCACAGTATGTCATTACTATCAGCATCTAACATATCCCGACCAAAGTATGGCATTACTATCAACATATAACACATACCGACCAAAGCATGTCATTACTACCAACATATAACATACCAACCAAAGCATGTCACTACTACCAACATATAACACATACCGACCAAAGCATGTCATTACTACCAACATATAACACATACCGACCAAAGCATGTCATTATTATCAACATATAACACATACCGACCAAAGCATGTCATTACTACCAACATATAACATACCAACCAAAGCATGTCATTACTACCAACATATACCACATACCGACCAAAGCATGTCATTATTATCAATATATAACACATACCGACCAAAGCATGTCATTACTACCAACATATAACACATACCGACCAAAGCATGTCATTACTACCAACATATAACACAAACCAACCAAAGCATGTCATTACTACCAACATATAACACATACCGACCAAAGCATGTCATTACTACCAACATACAAGACATACCGACCAAAGCATGTCATTACTACCAACATATAACACAAACCAACCAAAGCATGTCATTACTACCAACATATAACACATACCGACCAAAGCATGTCATTACTACCAACATACAAGACATACCGACCAAAGCATGTCATTACTACCAACATATAACACATACCGACCAAAGCATGTCATTACTACCAACATCCAATGCATACAGATCAAAGTATGTCATTACTACCAACATACAAGACATACCGACCAAAGCATGTCATTACTACCAACATATAACACATACCAGCCAAAGCATGTCATTACTACCAACATATAACACAAACCAACCAAAGCATGTCATTACTGCCAACATATAACATATACAGACCAAAGTATGTCATTGCTACCAACATATAACACATACCGAACAAAGCATGACATTACTACCAACATACAAGACATACCGACCACATTATGTCATTACTACTAACAAACAACATATACCGACCACAGTATGTCATTTCTACCAACATATAACACATACAGACCAAAGTATGGCATTACTACCAACATACAACATATCCCGACCACAGTATGTCATTACTATCAACACAACCTATACCGACAAAAGCATGTCATTACTACCAACTAAAACACTCCGTCCACAGTATGTCATTACTACCAACATACAACATATACCGATCACAGCATGTCATTACTACTAACATACAACATAAACCAACCATAGCATGTCATTACTACCAACATAACACATACCGACCACAGTATGTCATTACTACTAACATACAATATATAACGACCACAGTATGTCATTACTTACAACATCTTACATATCCTGACCAAAGTATGGCATTATTATCAACATATAACACATACAGACCAAAGCATGTCATTACTACCAACATATAACACATACCGACCAAAACATGTCATTACTACCAACATCCAACACATACACACCAAAACATGTCATTACTACCAACATATGCCACATACCTACCAAAGCATGTCATTACTACCAACATACACGACATACGACCACAGTATGTCATTACAACCAACTTACAATATATCCCGACCACAGTATGTCATTACTACCAACATCTAACATATCCCGACCAAAGTGTGGCATTATTATCAACATATAACACATACCGACCAAAGCATGTCATTACTACCTACATATAACACATACCAACCAAAGCATGTCATTACTACCAACATATACCACATACCTACCAAAGCATGTCATTACTACCAACATACACGACATACGACCACAGTATGTCATTACAACAAACTTACAACATATACCGACCACAGTATGTCATTACTACCAACATCATGTCATTAATACTAATATACAACATATACCGACCACAGTATGTCATTACTACCAACAGACAACATATCCCGACCAAAGTATGTCATTCCTACCAACATACAAGACATACCGACCACAGTATGTCATTACAACCAACTTACAACATATCCCGACCACATTATGTCATTACTATCAACATCTAACATATTACGGCCAAAGTATGGCATTACTATCAACATATAACACATACCGACCAAAGCATGTCATTACTACCAACATATAACATACCAACCAAAGCATGTCATTACGGCCAACATATAACACATACCGACCAAAGCATGTCATTACTACCAACATATAACACATACCGACCAAAGCATGTCACTATTATCAACATAAAACACATACCGACCAAAGCATGTCATTACTACCAACATATAACATACCAACCAAAGCATGTCATTACTACCAACATATAACACATACAGACCAAAGCATGTCATTACTACCAACATGCACGACATACGACCACAGCATGTCATTACAACCAACTTACAACATATACCGACCACAGTATGTCATTACTACCAACATCATGTCATTAATACTATCATGCAACATATACCGACCACAGTATGTCATTACTACCAACAAACAACATCCCGACCAAAGTGTGTCATTTCTACCAACATACAAGACATATGACCACAGTATGTCATTACAACCAACTTACAACATATACCGACCACAGTATGTCATTACTTCCAACATCTACCATATTACGGCCAAAGTATGGCATTACTATCAACATATAACACATACCGACCAAAGCATGTCATTACTACCAACATATAACATACCAACCAAAGCATGTCATTACGGCCAACATATAACACATACCGACCAAAGCATGTCATTACTACCAACATATAACACATACCGACCAAAGCATGTCATTATTATCAACATAAAACACATACCGACCAAAGCATGTCATTACTACCAACATATAACATACCAACCAAAGCATGTCATTACTACCAACATATAACACTTACCGACCAAAGCATGTCATTATTATCAACATATAACACATACCGACCAAAGCATGTCATTACTACCAACATATAACACATACCGACCAAAGCATGTCATTACTACCAACATATAACACAAACCAACCAAAGCATGTCATTACTACCAACATATAACACATACCGACCAAAGTATGGCATTATTATCAACATATAACACATACAGTCCAAAGCATGTCATTACTACCAACATATAACACATACAGACCAAAGCATGTCATTACTACCAACATGCACGACATACGACCACAGCATGTCATTACAACCAACTTACAACATATACCGACCACAGTATGTCATTACTACCAACATCATGTCATTAATACTATCATGCAACATATACCGACCACAGTATGTCATTACTACCAACAAACAACATCCCGACCAAAGTGTGTCATTTCTACCAACATACAAGACATATGACCACAGTATGTCATTACAACCAACTTACAACATATACCGACCACAGTATGTCATTACTTCCAACATCTACCATATCCCGACCAAAGTATGTCATTACTATCAACATATAACACATACAGACCAAAGTATGGCATTACTACCATCATATAACACATACCGACCAGTCTGTCATTACTACTAACATATAACACATCCCGACCAGTCTGTCATTACTACCAACATGCAACATATACCGACCACAGTATGTCATTACTACTAACATATATCACATACCGACAACAGTATGTCATTACTACTAACATATAACACGTACCGACCAGTCTGTCATTACTACCAACATGCAACATATACCGACCACAGTATGTCATTACTACTAACATATATCACATACCGACAACAGTATGTCATTACTACCAAAATATAACACGTACAGAACAAAGTATGGCATTACTACCATCATACATCACGTAACGACCACAGTATGTCATTACTACTAACATATAACACATACCGACCAGTCTGTCAATACTACCAACATGCAGCATATACCGACCACAGTATGTCAATACTACCAACATACAACATATGCCGACCACAGTATGTCATTACTACCAACATATCACACATACCGACCACAGCATGCCATTGCTACCAACATATAACACATACCAACCAAAGCATGTCATTACTACCAACATATAACATATACCGACAGAAGCATGTCATTGCTACCAACATGTAACATATACCTACCAAAGCATGTTATTACTACCAACATATAACACATACCTACCAAAGCATGTCATTACTACCAACATACAACACGTACCGACCACAGTATGTCATTACTACTAACATATAACACATACCGACCACAGTATGTCATTACTACCAACATGCAACATATACCGACCACAGTATGTCATTACTACTAACATATATCACATACCGACCACAGTATGTCATTACTATCAACATACAACATATATCGACAATTGTATGTCATTGCTACTAACATACAACATATACCGACCACAGTATGTCATTACTGCCAACATACAAGAGATGCCGACCACAGTATGTCATTACTACTAAAATACAACATATACCGACGACAGTATGTCAATACTACCAACATATAACATATACCGACCACAGTATGTCATTACTACCAACAGACAACATATCCCGACCAAAGTATGTCATTCCTACCAACATACAAGACATACCGACCACATTATGTCATTACAACCAACTTACAACATATTCCGACCACAGTATGGCATTACTACCAACATCTAACATATCCCGACCAAAGTATGGCATTATTATCAACATATAACACATACCGACCAAAGCATGTCATTACTACCAACATATAACACATACCAACCAAAGCATGTCATTACTACCAACATATAACACAAACCAACCAAAGCATGTCATTACTACCAACATATAACAATTACAGACCAAAGTATGTCATTGCTACCAACATATAACACATACCGAACAAAGCATGTCATTACTACCAACATACAAGACATACCGACCACAGTATCTCATTACTACTAACATACAACATATACCGACCACAGTATGTCATTACTACCAACATATAACACATACATACCAAAGTATGTCATTCTTACCAACATCTAACACATACAGACCAAAGTATGGCATTACTACCAACATACAACATATCCCGACCACAGTATGTCATTACTATCAACACAACATATACCGACAAAAGCATGTCATTACTACTAACATACAACATATAACGACCACAGTATGTCATTACTTACAACTTCTTACATATCCCGACCAAAGTATGGCATTATTATCAACATCTAACACATACCGACCAAAGCATGTCATTACTACCAACATATAACACATACAGACCAAAGCATGTCATTACTACCAACATATACCACATACCTACCAAAGCATGTCATTACTACCAACATACACGACATACGACCACAGTATGTCATTACAACCAACTTACAACATATACCGACCACAGTATGTCATTCCTACCAACATACAAGACATACCGACCACATTATGTCATTACAACCAACTTACAACATATCCGACCACAGTATGCCATTACTACCAACATCTAACATATCCCGACCAAAGTATGGCATTATTATCAACATATAACACATGCCGACCAAAGCATGTCATTACTACCAACATATAACACATACCAACCAAAGCATGTCATTACTACCAACATATAACACAAACTAACTAAAGCATGTCATTACTACCAACATATAACACATACCGGACCAAGCATGACATGACTACCAACATACAAGACATACCGACCACAGTATGTCATTACTACTAACATACAAAATATAGCGACCACAGTATGTCATTACTACCAACATATAACACATACAGACCAAAGTATGGCATTACTACCAACATACAACATTTCCCGACCACAGTATGTCATTACTATCAACACAACATATACCGACAAAAGATTGTCATTACTACCAACTAAAACACTCCGACCACAGTATGTCATTACTACCAACATACAACATATACCGACCACAGCATGTCATTACTACCAACATATAACACAAACCATCCAAAGCATGTCATTACTACCAACATATAACACATACCGACCAAAACATGTCATTACTACCAACATACAAGACATACCGACCAAAGCATGTCATTACTGCCAACATATAACACATTCCGACCAAAGCATGTCATTACTACCAACATCTAATGCATACAGACCAAATCATGTCATTACTACCAACATACAAGACATACCGACCAAAGCATGTCATTACTACCAACATATAACACATACCAACCAAAGCATGTCATTACTACCAACATATAACACAAACCAACCAGAACATGTCATTACTACCAACATATAACATATACAGACCAAAGTATGTCATTGCTACCAACATATAACACATACCGAACAAAGCATGACATTACTACCAACATACATGACATACCGACCACAGTATGTCATTACTACTAACATACAACATATACCGACCACAGTATGTCATTACTACCAACATATAACACATACAGACCAAAGTATGGCATTACTACCAACATACAACATATCCCGACCACAGTATGTCATTACTATCAACACAACATATACCGACAAAAGCATGTCATTACTACTAACATACAACATATAACGACCACAGTATGTCATTACTTACAACTTCTTACATATCCCGACCAAAGTATGGCATTATTATCAACATCTAACACATACCGACCAAAGCATGTCATTACTACCAACATATAACACATACAGACCAAAGCATGTCATTACTACCAACATATACCACATACCTACCAAAGCATGTCATTACTACCAACATACACGACATACGACCACAGTATGTCATTACAACCAACTTACAACATATACCGTCCGCAGTATGTCATTCCTACCAACATACAAGACATACCGACCACATTATGTCATTACAACCAACTTACAACATATCCGACCACAGTATGCCATTACTACCAACATCTAACATATCCCGACCAAAGTATGGCATTATTATCAACATATAACACATGCCGACCAAAGCATGTCATTACTACCAACATATAACACATACCAACCAAAGCATGTCATTACTACCAACATATAACACAAACTAACTAAAGCATGTCATTACTACCAACATATAACACATACCGGACCAAGCATGACATGACTACCAACATACAAGACATACCGACCACAGTATGTCATTACTACTAACATACAAAATATAGCGACCACAGTATGTCATTACTACCAACATATAACACATACAGACCAAAGTATGGCATTACTACCAACATACAACATATCCCGACCACAGTATGTCATTACTATCAACACAACATATACCGACAAAAGATTGTCATTACTACCAACTAAAACACTCCGACCACAGTATGTCATTACTACCAACATACAAAATATACCGACCACAGCATGTCATTACTACCAACATATAACACAAACCATCCAAAGCATGTCATTACTACCAACATATAACACATACCGACCAAAACATGTCATTTCTACCAACATACAAGACATACCGTCCAAAGCATGTCATTACTGCCAACATATAACACATTCCGACCAAAGCATGTCATTACTACCAACATCTAATGCATACAGACCAAATCATGTCATTACTACCAACATACAAGACATACCGACCAAAGCATGTCATTACTACCAACATATAACACATACCAACCAAAGCATGTCATTACTACCAACATATAACACAAACCAACCAAAGTATGTCATTGCTACCAACATATAACACATACCGAACAAAGCATGACATTGCTACCAACATACAAGACATACCGACCACAGTATGTCATTACTACTAACATACAACATATACCGACCACAGTATGTCATTACTACCAACATATAACACATACAGACCAAA
Organism: Limnoperna fortunei; assembly: GCA_944474755.1. Taxonomy (NCBI): domain Eukaryota; kingdom Metazoa; phylum Mollusca; class Bivalvia; order Mytilida; family Modiolidae; genus Limnoperna; species Limnoperna fortunei. The sequence goes on from OX104112.1 coordinate 5,537,651, forward strand.
GTATGGCATTACTACCAACATACACCATATCTCGACCACAGTATGTCATTACTATCAACACAACATATACCGACAAAAGCATGTCATTACTACCAACTAAAACACTCCGACCACAGTATGTCATTACTACCAACATACAACATATACCGACCACAGCATGTCATTACTACCAACATACAACATAAACCAACCACAGCATGTCATTAATACCAACATAACACATACCGACCACAGTATGTCATTACTACCAACATACAACATATACCGACCACAGCATGTCATTACTACCAACATACAACATAAACCAACCACAGCATGTCATTAATACCAACATAACACATACCGACCACAGTATGTCATTACTACTAACATACAGCATATAACGACCACAGTATGTCATTACTTACAACATCTTACATATCCCGACCAAAGTATGGCATTACTATCAACATATAACACATACAGACCAAAGCATGTCATTACTACCAACATATAACACATACCGACCAAAACATGTCATTACTACCAACATATACCACATACCTACCAAAGCATGTCATTACTACCAACATACACGACATACGACCACAGTAAGTCATTACAACCAACTTACAACATACCCCGACCACAGTATGTCATTACCACCAACATCATGTCATTAATACTAACATACAACATATACCGACCACAGTATGTCATTACTACCAACAGACAAAATATCCCGACCAAAGTATGTCATTCCTACCAACATACAAGACATACAGACCACAGTATGTCATTACAACCAACTTACAACATATCCCGACCACAGTATGTCATTACTATCAGCATCTAACATATCCCGACCAAAGTATGGCATTACTATCAACATATAACACATACCGACCAAAGCATGTCATTACTACCAACATATAACATACCAACCAAAGCATGTCACTACTACCAACATATAACACATACCGACCAAAGCATGTCATTACTACCAACATATAACACATACCGACCAAAGCATGTCATTATTATCAACATATAACACATACCGACCAAAGCATGTCATTACTACCAACATATAACATACCAACCAAAGCATGTCATTACTACCAACATATACCACATACCGACCAAAGCATGTCATTATTATCAATATATAACACATACCGACCAAAGCATGTCATTACTACCAACATATAACACATACCGACCAAAGCATGTCATTCCTACCAACATATAACACAAACCAACCAAAGCATGTCATTACTGCCAACATATAACACATACCGACCAAAGCATGTCATTACTACCAACATACAAGACATACCGACCAAAGCATTTCATTACTACCAACATATAACACAAACCAACCAAAGCATGTCATTACTACCAACATATAACACATACCGACCAAAGAATGTCATTACTACCAACATACAAGACATACCGACCAAAGCATGTCATTACTACCAACATATAACACATACCGACCAAAGCATGTCATTACTACCAACATCCAATGCATACAGATCAAAGTATGTCATTACTACCAAAATACAAGACATACCGACCAAAGCATGTCATTACTACCAACATATAACACATACCAGACAAAGCATGTCATTACTACCAACATATAACACAAACCAACCAAAGCATGTCATTACTACCAACATATAACATATACAGACCAAAGTATGTCATTGCTACCAACATATAACACATACCGAACAAAGCATGACATTACTATCAACATACAAGACATACCGACCACAGTATGTCATTACTACTAACAAACAACATATACCGACCACAGTATGTCATTACTACCAACATATAACACATACAGACCAAAGTATGGCATTACTACCAACATACAACATATCCCGACCACAGTATGTCATTACTATCAACACAACCTATACCTACAAAAGCATGTCATTACTACCAACTAAAACACTCCGACCACAGTATGTCATTACTACCAACATACAACATATACCGATCACAGCATGTCATTACTACTAACATACAACATAAACCAACCACAGCATGTCATTACTACCAACATAACACATACCGACCACAGTATGTCATTACTACTAACATACAATATATAACGACCACAGTATGTCATTACTTACAACATCTTACATATCCTGACCAAAGTATGGCATTATTATCAACATATAACACATACAGACCAAAGCATGTCATTACTACCAACATATAACACATACCGACCAAAACATGTCATTACTACCAACATCCAACACATACACACCAAAACATGTCATTACTACCAACATATACCACATACCTACCAAAGCATGTCATTAATACCAACATACACGACATACGACCACAGTATGTCATTACAACCAACTTACAACATATCCCGACCACAGTATGTCATTACTACCAACATCTAACATATCCCGACCAAAGTGTGGCATTATTATCAACATATAACACATACCGACCAAAGCATGTCATTACTACCTAAATATAACACATACCAACCAAAGCATGTCATTACTATAAACATATACCACATACCTACCAAAGCATGTCATTACTACCAACATACACGACATACGACCACAGTATGTCATTCCAACCAACTTACAACATATACCGACCGCAGTATGTCATTACTACCAACATCATGTCATTAATACTAATATACAACATATACCGACCACAGTATGTCATTACTACCAACAGACAACATATCCCGACCAAAGTATGTCATTCCTACCAACATACAAGACATACCGACCACAGTATGTCATTACAACCAACTTACAACATATCCCGACCACAGTATGTCATTACTATCAACATCTAACATATTACGGCCAAAGTATGGCATTACTATCAACATATAACACATACCGACCAAAGCATGTCATTACTACCAACATATAACATACCAACCAAAGCATGTCATTACTGCCAACATATAACACATACCGACCAAAGCATGTCATTACTACCAACATATAACACATACCGACCAAAGCATGTCATTATTATCAACATAAAACACATACCAACCAAAGCATGTCATTACTGCCAACATATAACACATACCGACCAAAGCATGTCATTACTACCAACATATAACACATACCGACCAAAGCATGTCATTATTATCAACATAAAACACATACCGACCAAAGCATGTCATTACTACCAACATATAACATACCAACCAAAGCATGTCATTACTACCAACATATAACACTTACCGACCAAAGCATGTCATTATTATCAACACATAACACATACCGACCAAAGCATGTCATTACTACCAACATATAACACATACCGACCAAAGCATGTCATTACTACCAACATATAACACAAACCAACCAAAGCATGTCATTACTACCAACATATAACACATGCCGACCAAAGTATGGCATTATTATCAACATATAACACATACAGTCCAAAGCATGTCATTACTACCAACATATAACACATACAGACCAAAGCATGTCATTACTACCAACATGCACGACATACGACCACAGCATGTCATTACAACCAACTTACAACATATACCGACCACAGTATGTCAATACTACCAACATCATGTCATTAATACTAACATGCAACATATACCGACCACAGTATGTCATTACTACCAACAAACAACATCCCGACCAAAGTATGTCATTACTACCAACATACAAGACATATGACCACAGTATGTCATTACAACCAACTTACAACATATACCCACCACAGTATGTCATTACTACCAACATCTACCATATCCCGACCAAAGTATGTCATTACTATCAACATATAACACATACAGACCAAAGTATGGCATTACTACCATCATATAACACATACCGACCAGTCTGTCATTACTACTGACATATAACACATACCGACCAGTCTGTCATTACTACCAACATGCAACATATACCGACCACAGTATGTCATTACTACTAACATATATCACATACCGACAACAGTATGTCATTACTACTAACATATAACACGTACCGACCAGTCTGTCATTACTATCAACATGCAACATATACCGACCACAGTATGTCATTACTACTAACATATATCACATACCGACAACAGTATGTCATTACTACTAACATATAACACGTACCGACCAGTCTGTCATTACTACCAACATGCAACATATACCGACCACAGTATGTCATTACTACTAACATATATCACAAACCGACAACAGTATGTCATTACTACCAACATCTAACATATCCCGACCAAAGTGTGGCATTATTATCAACATATAACACATACCGACCAAAGCATGTCATTACTACCTACATATAACACATACCAACCAAAGCATGTCATTACTACCAACATATACCACATACCTACCAAAGCATGTCATTACTACCAACATACACGACATACGACCACAGTATGTCATTCCAACCAACTTACAACATATACCGACCGCAGTATGTCATTACTACCAACATCATGTCATTAATACTAATATACAACATATACCGACCACAGTATGTCATTACTACCAACAGACAACATATCCCGACCAAAGTATGTCATTCCTACCAACATACAAGACATACCGACCACAGTATGTCATTACAACCAACTTACAACATATCCCGACCACAGTATGTCATTACTATCAACATCTAACATATTACGGCCAAAGTATGGCATTACTATCAACATATAACACATACCGACCAAAGCATGTCATTACTACCAACATATAACATACCAACCAAAGCATGTCATTACTGCCAACATATAACACATACCGACCAAAGCATGTCATTATTATCAACATAAAACACATACCGACCAAAGCATGTCATTACTACCAACATATAACATACCAACCAAAGCATGTCATTACTACCAACATATAACACTTACCGACCAAAGCATGTCATTATTATCAACACATAACACATACCGACCAAAGCATGTCATTACTACCAACATATAACACATACCGACCAAAGCATGTCATTACTACCAACATATAACACAAACCAACCAAAGCATGTCATTACTACCAACATATAACACATGCCGACCAAAGTATGGCATTATTATCAACATATAACACATACAGTCCAAAGCATGTCATTACTACCAACATATAACACATACAGACCAAAGCATGTCATTACTACCAACATGCACGACATACGACCACAGCATGTCATTACAACCAACTTACAACATATACCGACCACAGTATGTCATTACTACCAACATCATGTCATTAATACTAACATGCAACATATACCGACCACAGTATGTCATTACTACCAACAAACAACATCCCGACCACAGTATGTCATTACAACCAACTTACAACATATACCGACCGCAGTATGTCATTACTACCAACATCTACCATATCCCGACCAAAGTATGTCATTACTATCAACATATAACACATACAGACCAAAGTATGGCATTACTACCATCATATAACACATACCGACCAGTCTGTCATTACTACTGACATATAACACATACCGACCAGTCTGTCATTACTACCAACATGCAACATATACCGACCACAGTATGTCATTACTACTAACATATATCACATACCGACAACAGTATGTCATTACTACTAACATATAACACGTACCGACCAGTCTGTCATTACTACCAACATGCAACATATACCGACCACAGTATGTCATTACTACTAACATATATCACATACCGACAACAGTATGTCATTACTACTAACATATAACACGTACCGACCAGTCTGTCATTACTACCAACATGCAACATATACCGACCACAGTATGTCATTACTACTAACATATATCACAAACCGACAACAGTATGTCATTACTACCAACATATAACACGTACAGACCAAAGTATGGCATTACTACCATCATATAACACATACCGACCAGTCTGTCATTACTACTAACATAAAACACATACCGACCAGTCTGTCATTACTACCAACATGCAGCATATACCGACCACAGTATGTCATTACTACCAACATGCAGCATATACCGACCACAGTATGTCATTACTACTAACATACAACACATACCGACCACAGTATGTCAATACTACCAACATATAACATATACTGAACACAGTATGTCATTACTACCAACAGACAACGTATCCCGACCAAAGTATGTCATTAGTACTAACATACAAGACATACCGACCACAGTATGTCATTACAACCATCTTACAACATATCCCGACCAAAGTATGGCATTATTATCAACATATAACACATACCGACCAAAGCATGTCATTACTACCAACATATAACATACCAACCAAAGCATGTCATTACTACCAACATATAACACAAACCAACCAAAGCATGTCATTACTACCAACATATAACATATACAGACCAAAGTATGTCATTGCTATCAACATATAACACATACCGTTCAAAGCATGTCATTACTACCAATATACAAGACATTCCGACCACAGTATGTCATTACTACTAACATACAACATATACCGACCACAGTATGTCATTACTACCAACAAATAACATATACAGACCAAAGTATGTCATTGCTACCAACATATAACACATACCGTTCAAAGCATGTCATTACTACCAATATACAAGACATACCGACCACAGTATGTCATTACTACCAACATACAACATATCCCGACCACAGTTTGTCATTACTATCAACACAACACATACCGACAAAATCATGTCAATACTACCAACTAAAACACTCCGACCACAGTATGTCATTACTACCAACATACAACATATACCGACCACAGCATGTCATTACTACCAACACACAACATAAACCAACCACAGCATGTCATTACTACCAACATACAACATATACCAACCACAACATGTCATTACTACCAACATGACACATGCGGACCACAGTATGTTCATTACTACTAACATACAAGACATACCGACCACAGTATGTCATTACAACCATCTTACAACATATCCCGACCAAAGTATGGCATTATTATCAATATATAATACATACCGACCAAAACATGTCATTACTACCAACATATAACATACCAAAGCATGTCATTACTACCAACATCTAACACATACAGACCAAAGCATGTCATTACTACCAACATCTAACACATACAGACCAAAGTATGTCATTACTACCAACATATACCACACCGACCACGATATGTCATTACTACCAACATACAACATATACCGACCACGATATGTCATTACTACTAACATGCAACATATACCGACCACAGTATGTCATTACTACTAACATATAACATATACCGACCACGATATGCCATTACTACTAACATACATCATATACCGACCACAGTATGTCATTACTACCAACATCAAACACATACATACCAAATTATGTCATTACTACCAACATATAACGACCACAGTATGTCATTACTACCAACATCTAACACATCCCGACCAAAGTATGGCATTATTATCAACATATAACACATACCGACCAAAGCATGTCATTACTACCATCATCTAACACATACGTACCAAAGTATGTCATTACTACCAACATCTAACACATACAGACCAAAGTTTGTCATTTCTACCAACATCTAACACATACATACCAAAGTATGTCATTCCTACCAACATCTAACACATACATACCAAAGTATGTCATTACTACCAACATATAACACAAACCAACCAAAGCATGTCATTACTACCAACATATAACATATACAGACCAAAGTATGTCATTACTACCAACATATAACACATACCTAACAAAAGCATGTCATTACTACCAACATATAACACATACATACCAAAGTATGTCATTACTACCAACATATAACACAAACCAACCAAAGCATGTCATTACTACCAACATATAACATATACAGACCAAAGTATGTCATTACTACCAACATATAACACATACATACCAAAGTATGTCATTACTACCAACATATAACACAAACCAACCAAAGCATGTCATTACTACCAACATATAACATATACAGACCAAAGTATGTCATTACTACCAACATATAACACATACCGAACAAGGCATGTCATTACTACCAACATATAACACATACATACCAAAGCATGTCATTACTACCAACATATAACACAAACCAACCAAAGCATGTCATTACTACCAACATATAACATATACAGACCAAAGAATGTCATTGCTACCAACATATAACACTTACCGAAGAAAGCATGTCATTACTACCAACATACAAAACATACCGACAACAGTATGTCATTACTACTAACATACAACATATACCGACCACAGTATGTCATTACTCCCAACATATAACACATACAGACCAAAGTATGGCATTACTACCAACATACAACATATCCCGACCACAGTATGTCATTACTATCAACACAACATATACCGACAAAAGCATGTCATTACTACTAACATACAACATATAACGACCACAGTATGTCATTACTTACAACATCTTACATATCCCGACCAAAGTATGGCATTATTATCAACATCTAACACATACCGACCAAAGCATGTCATTACTACCAACATATAACACATGCCTACCAAAGCATGTCATTACTACCAACATACATGACATACGACCACAGTATGTCATTACAACCACCTTACAACATATACCGACCACAGTATGTCATTACTACCAACATCATGTCATTAATACTAACATACATCATATACCGACCACAGTATGTCATTACTACCAACAGACAACATATCCCGACCAAAGTATGTCATTCCTACCAACATACAAGACATACCGACCACAGTATGTCATTACAACCATCTTACAACATATCCCGACCACAGTCTGTCATTACTACCAACATCTAACATATCCCGACCAAAGTATAGCATTATTATCAACATATAACACATACCGACCAAAGCATGTCATTACTACCAATATATAACACAAACCAACCAAAGCATGTCATTACTACCAACATATAACATATACAGACCAAAGTATGTCATTGCTACCAACATATAACACATACCGAACAAAGCATGTCATTACTACCAATATACAAGACATACCGACCACAGTATGTCATTACTACTAACATACAACATATACCGACCACAGTATGTCATTACTACCAACATCTTACACATACAGACAAAAGTATGGCATTACTACCAACATACAACATATCTCGACCACAGTTTGTCATTACTATCAACACAACATATACCGACAAAATCATGTCAATACTACCAACTAAAACACTCCGACCACAGTATGTCATTACTACCAACAGACAACATATACCGACCACAGCATGTCATTACTACTAACATACAACATAAACCAACCACTGCATGTCATTACTACCAACATACAACATATACCAACCACAACATGTCATTACTACCAACATAACACATGCGGACCACAGTATGTCATTACTACTAACATACAACATATAACGACCACAGTATGTCATTACTTACAACATCTTACATATCCCGACCAAAGTATGGGATTATTATCAACATATAACACATACCGACCAAAACATGTCATTACTACCAACATATAACACATACATACCAAAGCATGTCATTACTACCAACATATACCACACCGACCACAGTATTTAATTACTACTAACATGCAACAATATACCGACCACGGTATGTCATTACTACTAACATACAACATATACAGACCACAGTATGTCATTATTACCAACATATAACATATAACGAATATAGTATGTCATTACTACCAACATACAACATCCCGACCAAAGTATGTCATTACTTCTAACATACAACATACACCGACCACAGTATGTCATTACTACCAACATCTAACACATACAGACCAAAGTATGTCATTACTACCAATATCTAACACATACATACCTAAGTATGTCATTACTACCAACATCTAACACATACAGACCAAAGTATGTCATTACTACCAACATCTAACACATACAGACCAAAGTATGTCATTTCTACCAACATCTTACACATACAGACCAAAGTATGTCATTCCTACCAACATCTAACACATACACACCAAAATATGTCATTACTACCAACATCTAACACATACATACCAAAGTAGGTCATTACTACCAACATCTAACACATACCGACCAAAGTATGTCATTACTACCAACATCTAACACATACCGACCAAAGTATGTCATTACTACCAACATACAACATCCCGACCAAAGTATGTCATTACTTCTAACATACAACATACACCGACCACAGTATGTCATTACTACCAACATCTAACACATACAGACCAAAGTATGTCATTACTACCAATATCTAACACATACATACCTAAGTATGTCATTACTACCAACATCTAACACATACAGACCAAAGTATGTCATTACTACCAACATCTAACACATACAGACCAAAATATGTCATTACTACCAACATCTAACACATACCGACCAAAGTATGTCATTACTACCAACATCTAACACATACAGACCAAAATATGTCATTACTACCAACATCTAACACATACATACCAAAGTAGGTCATTACTACCAACATCTAACACATACCGACCAAAGTATGTCATTACTACCAACATCTAACACATACCGACCAAAGTATGTCATTACTACCAACATCTTACACATACAGACCAAAGTATGTCATTGCTACCAAAATATAACAGAAACCAACCAAAGCATGTCATTACTACCAACATATAACTTATACAGACCAAAGTATGTCATTGCTACCAACATGTAACACATACCGAACAAAGCATGTCATTACTACCAACATACAAGACATACCGACCACAGTATGTCATTACTACTAACATACAACATATACCGACCACAGGATGTCATTACTACCAACATATAACACATACAGACCAAAGTATGGCATTACTACCAACATACAACATATCCCGACCACAGTATGTCATTACTATCAACACAACATATACCGACAAAAGCATGTCATTACTACTAACATACAACATATAACGACCACAGTATGTCATTACTTACAACATCTTACATATCCCGACCAAAGTATGGCATTATTATCAACATCTAACACATACCGACCAAAGCATGTCATTACTACCAACATAGAACACATACCGACCAAAGCATGTCATTACTACCAACATACAAGACATACCGACCAAAGCATGTCATTACTACCAACATATAACACATACCGACCAAAGCATGTCATTACTACCAACATCTAATACATACAGACCAAAGCATGTCATTACTACCAACATACAAGACATGCCGACCAAAGCATGTCATTACTACCAACATATAACACATACCAACCAAAGCATGTGATTACTACCAACCAACATATAACACAAACCAACCAAAGCATGTCATTACTACCAACATATAACATATACAGACCAAAGTATGTCATTGCTACCAACATATAACACATACCGAACAAAGCATGTCATTACTACCAACATACAAGACATACCGACCACAGTATGTCATTACTACTAACATACAACACATACCGACCACAGTATGTCATTACTACCAACATATAACACATACAGACCAAAGTATGGCATTACTACCAACATACAACATATCCCGACCACAGTATGTCATTACTATCAACACAACATATACCGACAAAAGCATGTCATTACTACCAACTAAAACATTCCGACCACAGTATGTCATTACTACCAACATACAACATATACCGACCACAGCATGTCATTACTACCAACATATAACATAAACCAACCACAGCATGTCATTACTACCAACATAACACATACCGACCACAGTATGTCATTACTTACAACATCTTACATATCCCGACCAAAGTATGGCATTATTATCAACATATAACACATACCGACCAAAACATGTCTTTACTACCAACATATAACACATACCGACCAAAACATGTCATTGCTACCAACATATGCCACACCGACCACAGTATGTCATTACTACTAACATGCAACAAATACCGATCACGGTATGTCATTACTACTAACATATAAGATATACCGACCACAGTATGTCATTACTACCAACATATAACATATAACGACCATAATATGTCATTACTACCAACATACAACATCCCGACCAAAGTATGTCATTACTTCTAACATACAACATATACCGACCACAGTATGTCATTACTACCAACATCTAACACATACATACCAAAATATGTAATTCCTACCAACATCTTACACATACAGACCACAGTATGTCATTACTACCTGCATCTAATACATACAGACCAAAGTATGTCATTACTATCAACATCTAACACATACATACCAAAGTATGTCATTCCTACCAACATCTAACACATACAGACCAAAGTATGTCATTACTACCAACATCTAACACATACAGACCAAAGTACGTCATTCCTACCAACATCTAACACATACAGACCAAAGTATGTCATTACTACCAACATCTAACACATACAGACCAAAGTATGTCATTACTACCAACATCTAACATACAGACCAAAGTATGTCATTACTACCAACATCTAACATACAGACCAAAATATGTCATTACTACCAACATCTAACACATACAGACAAAAGTATGTCATTTCTACCAACATCTAACACATACAGACAAAAGTATGTCATTACTACCAACATCTAACACATACAGACCAAAGTATGTCATTTCTACCAACATCTAACACATAAACACCAAAGTATGTCATTCCTACCAACATCTAACACATACATACCAAAGTATGTCATTACTACCAACATCTAACACATACCTACCAAAGTATGTCATTCCTACCAACATCTAACACATACGTACCAAAGTATGTCATTACTACCAACATCTAACACATACAGACTAAAGTATGTCATTCCTACCAACATCTAACACATAAACACCAAAGTATGTCATTTCTACCAACATCTAACACATACAGACAAAAGTATGTTATTACTACCAACATCTAACACATAAACACTAAAGTATGTCATTACTACCAACATCTAACACATACCTACCAAAGTATGTCATTCCTACCAACATCTAACATACAGACCAAAGTATGTCATTACTACCAACATCTAACACATACAGACCAAAGTATGTCATTACTGCCAACATCTAACACATACAGACCAAAGTATGTCATTACTACCAACATCTAACACATACATACCAAAGTATGTCATTACTGCCAACATCTAACACATACAGACCAAAGTATGTCATTACTACCAACATCTAACACATACAGACCAAAGTATGTCATTACTACCAACATCTAACACATACAGACCAAAGTATGTCATTACTACCAACATCTAACACATACAGACCAAAGTATGTCATTACTACCAACATCTAACACATACAGACCAAAGTATGTCATTACTACCAACATCTAACACATACATACCAAAGTATGTCATTACTACCAACATCTAACACATACCAAAGTATGTCATTACTACCAACATATAACACATACATACCAAAGTATGTCATTACTACCAACATATAACACATACAGACCAAAGTATGTCATTCCTACCAACATCTAACACATACAGACCAAAGTATGTCATTTCTCCCAACATCTAACACATACCTACCAAAGTATGTCATTACTACCAACATCTAACACATACAGACCAAAGTATGTCATTACTCCCAACATCTAACACATAAACACCAAAGTATGTCATTACTACCAACATCTAACACATACCTACCAAAGTATGTCATTACTACCAACATCTAACACATACAGACCAAAGTATGTCATTACTACCAACATCTAACACATAAACACCAAAGTATGTCATTACTACCAACATCTAACACATACAGACCAAAGTATGTCATTCCTACCAACATCTAACATATACATACCAAAGTATGTCATTACTACCAACATCTAACACATACAGACCAAAGTATGTCATTTCTACCAACATCTAACACATACAGACCAAAGTATGTCATTTCTACCAACATCTAACACATACAGACAAAAGTATGTCATTTCTACCAACATCTAACACATACAGACCAAAATATGTCATTACTACCAACATCTAACACATACAGACCAAAGTATGTCATTACTACCAACATCTAACACATACAGACCAAAATATGTCATTACTACCAACATCTAACACATACCGACCAAAGTATGTCATTACTACCAACATCTAACACATACAGACCAAAATATGTCATTACTACCAACATCTAACACATACATACCAAAGTAGGTCATTACTACCAACATCTAACACATACCGACCAAAGTATGTCATTACTACCAACATCTTACACATACAGACCAAAGTATGTCATTGCTACCAACATATAACAGAAACCAACCAAAGCATGTCATTACTACCAACATATAACTTATACAGACCAAAGTATGTCATTGCTACCAACATGTAACACATACCGAACAAAGCATGTCATTACTACCAACATACAAGACATACCGACCACAGTATGTCATTCCTACCAACATCTAACACATACAGACCAAAGTATGTCATTACTACCAACATCTAACACATACAGACCAAAGTATGTCATTACTACCAACATCTAACATACAGACCAAAGTATGTCATTACTACCAACATCTAACATACAGACCAAAATATGTCATTACTACCAACATCTAACACATACAGACAAAAGTATGTCATTTCTACCAACATCTAACACATACAGACAAAAGTATGTCATTACTACCAACATCTAACACATACCGACCAAAGTATGTCATTTCTACCAACATCTAACACATAAACACCAAAGTATGTCATTCCTACCAACATCTAACACATACATACCAAAGTATGTCATTACTACCAACATCTAACACATACCTTCCAAAGTATGTCATTCCTACCAACATCTAACACATACGTACCAAAGTATGTCATTACTACCAACATCTAACACATACAGACTAAAGTATGTCATTCCTACCAACATCTAACACATAAACACCAAAGTATGTCATTTCTACCAACATCTAACACATACAGACAAAAGTATGTTATTACTACCAACATCTAACACATAAACACTAAAGTATGTCATTACTACCAACATCTAACACATACCTACCAAAGTATGTCATTCCTACCAACATCTAACATACAGACCAAAGTATGTCATTACTACCAACATCTAACACATACAGACCAAAGTATGTCATTACTGCCAACATCTAACACATACAGACCAAAGTATGTCATTACTACCAACATCTAACGCATACATACCAAAGTATGTCATTACTACCAACATCTAACACATATAGACCAAAGCATGTCATTACTACCAACATCTAACACATACAGACCAAAGTATGTCATTACTACCAACATCTAACACATACAGACCAAAGTATGTCATTACTACCAACATCTAACACATACAGACCAAAGTATGTCATTACTACCAACATCTAACACATACATACCAAAGTATGTCATTACTACCAACATCTAACACATACCAAAGTATGTCATTACTACCAACATATAACACATACATACCAAAGTATGTCATTACTACCAACATATAACACATACAGACCAAAGTATGTCATTCCTACCAACATCTAACACATACAGACCAAAGTATGTCATTACTCCCAACATCTAACACATACCTACCAAAGTATGTCATTACTACCAACATCTAACACATACAGACCAAAGTATGTCATTACTCCCAACATCTAACACATAAACACCAAAGTATGTCATTACTACCAACATCTAACACATACCTACCAAAGTATGTCATTACTACCAACATCTAACACATACAGACCAAAGTATGTCATTACTACCAACATCTAACACATAAACACCAAAGTATGTCATTACTACCAACATCTAACACATACAGACCAAAGTATGTCATTCCTACCAACATCTAACAAATACATACCAAAGTATGTCATTACTACCAACATCTAACACATACAGACCAAAGTATGTCATTTCTACCAACATCTAACACATACAGACAAAAGTATGTCATTTCTACCAACATCTAACACATACAGACAAAAGTATGTCATTTCTACCAACATCTAACACATACAGACCAAAATATGTCATTACTACCAACATCTAACACATACAGACCAAAGTATGTCATTACTACCAACATCTAACACATACAGACCAAAATATGTCATTACTACCAACATCTAACACATACCGACCAAAGTATGTCATTTCTACCAACATCTAACACATACAGACAAAAGTATGTCATTACTACCAACATCTAACACATACCGACCAAAGTATGTCATTTCTACCAACATCTAACACATAAACACCAAAGTATGTCATTCCTACCAACATCTAACACATACATACCAAAGTATGTCATTACTACCAACATCTAACACATACCTACCAAAGTATGTCATTCCTACCAACATCTAACACATACGTACCAAAGTATGTCATTACTACCAACATCTAACACATACAGACTAAAGTATGTCATTCCTACCAACATCTAACACATAAACACCAAAGTATGTCATTTCTACCAACATCTAACACATACAGACAAAAGTATGTTATTACTACCAACATCTAACACATAAACACTAAAGTATGTCATTACTACCAACATCTAACACATACCTACCAAAGTATGTCATTACTACCAACATCTAACACATACATACCAAAGTATGTCATTACTGCCAACATCTAACACATACAGACCAAAGTATGTCATTACTACCAACATATAACACATACAGACCAAAGTATGTCATTCCTACCAACATCTAACACATACAGACCAAAGTATGTCATTACTCCCAACATCTAACACATACCTACCAAAGTATGTCATTACTACCAACATCTAACACATACAGACCAAAGTATGTCATTACTCCCAACATCTAACACATAAACACCAAAGTATGTCATTACTACCAACATCTAACACATACCTACCAAAGTATGTCATTACTACCAACATCTAACACATACAGACCAAAGTATGTCATTACTACCAACATCTAACACATAAACACCAAAGTATGTCATTACTACCAACATCTAACACATACAGACCAAAGTATGTCATTCCTACCAACATCTAACATATACATACCAAAGTATGTCATTACTACCAACATCTAACACATACAGACCAAAGTATGTCATTTCTACCAACATCTAACACATACAGACAAAAGTATGTCATTTCTACCAACATCTAACACATACAGACAAAAGTATGTCATTTCTACCAACATCTAACACATACAGACCAAAATATGTCATTACTACCAACATCTAACACATACAGACCAAAGTATGTCATTACTACCAACATCTAACACATACAGACCAAAATATGTCATTACTACCAACATCTAACACATACCGACCAAAGTATGTCATTACTACCAACATCTAACACATACAGACCAAAATATGTCATTACTACCAACATCTAACACATACATACCAAAGTAGGTCATTACTACCAACATCTAACACATACCGACCAAAGTATGTCATTACTACCAACATCTAACACATACCGACCAAAGTATGTCATTACTACCAACATCTTACACATACAGACCAAAGTATGTCATTGCTGCCAACATATAACAGAAACCAACCAAAGCATGTCATTACTACCAACATATAACTTATACAGACCAAAGTATGTCATTGCTACCAACATGTAACACATACCGAACAAAGCATGTCATTACTACCAACATACAAGACATACCGACCACAGTATGTCATTACTACTAACATACAACATATACCGACCACAGGATGTCATTACTACCAACATATAACACATACAGACCAAAGTATGGCATTACTACCAACATACAACATATCCCGACCACAGTATGTCATTACTATCAACACAACATATACCGACAAAAGCATGTCATTACTACTAACATACAACATATAACGACCACAGTATGTCATTACTTACAACATCTTACATATCCCGACCAAAGTATGGCATTATTATCAACATCTAACACATACCGACCAAAGCATGTCATTACTACCAACATAGAACACATACCGACCAAAGCATGTCATTACTACCAACATAGAACACATACCGACCAAAGCATGTCATTACTACCAACATACAAGACATACCGACCAAAGCATGTCATTACTACCAACATATAACACATACCGACCAAAGCATGTCATTACTACCAACATCTAATACATACAGACCAAAGCATGTCATTACTACCAACATACAAGACATGCCGACCAAAGCATGTCATTGCTACCAACATATAACACATACCAACCAAAGCATGTGATTACTACCAACCAACATATAACACAAACCAACTAAAGCATGTCATTACTACCAACATATAACATATACAGACCAAAGTATGTCATTGCTACCAACATATAACACATACCGAACAAAGCATGTCATTACTACCAACATACAAGACATACCGACCACAGTATGTCATTACTACTAACATACAACACATACCGACCACAGTATGTCATTACTACCAACATATAACACATACAGACCAAAGTATGGCATTACTACCAACATACAACATATCCCGACCACAGTATGTCATTACTATCAACACAACATATACCGACAAAAGCATGTCATTACTACCAACTAAAACACCCCGACCACAGTATGTCATTACTACCAACATACAACATATACCGACCACAGCATGTCATTACTACCAACATATAACATAAACCAACCACAGCATGTCATTACTACCAACATAACACATACCGACCACAGTATGTCATTACTACTAACATACAACATATAACGACCACAGTATGTCATTACTTACAACATCTTACATATCCCGACCAAAGTATGGCATTATTATCAACATATAACACATACCGACCAAAACATGTCTTTACTACCCACATATAACACATACCGACCAAAACATGTCATTGCTACCAACATATCCCACACCGACCACAGTATGTCATTACTACTAACATGCAACAAATACCGATCACGGTATGTCATTACTACTAACATATAACATATACCGACCACAGTATGTCATTACTACCAACATATAACATATAACGACCATAATATGTCATTACTACCAACATACAACATCCCGACCAAAGTATGTCATTACTTCTAACATACAACATATACCGACCACAGTATGTCATTACTACCAACATCTAACACATACATACCAAAATATGTAATTCCTACCAACATCTTACACATACAGACCACAGTATGTCATTACTACCTGCATCTAATACATACAGACCAAAGTATGTCATTACTACCAACATCTAACACAAACATACCAAAGTATGTCATTCCTACCAACATCTAACACATACAGACCAAAGTATGTCATTACTACCAACATCTAACACATACAGACCAAAGTATGTCATTCCTACCAACATCTAACACATACAGACCAAAGTATGTCATTACTACCAACATCTTACACATACAGACCAAAGTATGTCATTACTACCAACATCTAACATATACAGACAAAAGTATGTCATTTCTACCAACATCTAACATACAGACCAAAGTATGTCATTACTACCAACATCTAACATACAGACCAAAAGATGTCATTACTACCAACATCTAACACATACAGACAAAAGTATGTCATTTCTACCAACATCTAACACATACAGACAAAAGTATGTCATTACTACCAACATCTAACACATACAGACCAAAGTATGTCATTTCTACCAACATCTAACACATAAACACCAAAGTATGTCATTCCTACCAACATCTAACACATACATACCAAAGTATGTCATTACTACCAACATCTAACACATACCTACCAAAGTATGTCATTCCTACCAACATCTAACACATACGTACCAAAGTATGTCATTACTACCAACATCTAACACATACAGACTAAAGTATGTCATTCCTACCAACATCTAACACATAAACACCAAAGTATGTCATTTCTACCAACATCTAACACATACAGACCAAAGTATGTTATTACTACCAACATCTAACACATAAACACCAAAGTATGTCATTACTACCAACATCTAACACATGCCTACCAAAGTATGTCATTCCTACCAACATCTAACATACAGACCAAAGTATGTCATTACTACCAACATCTAACACATACAGACCAAAGTATGTCATTACTACCAACATCTAACACATACAGACCAAAGTATGTCATTACTGCCAACATCTAACACATACAGACCAAAGTATGTCATTACTACCAACATATAACACATACATACCAAAGTATGTCATTACTACCAACATATAACACATACAGACCAAAGTATGTCATTCCTACCAACATCTAACACATACAGACAAAAGTATGTCATTACTACCAACATCTAACACATACAGACCAAAGTATGTCATTACTCCCAACATCTAACACATAAACACCAAAGTATGTCATTACTACCAACATCTAACACATACCTACCAAAGTATGTCATTACTACCAACATCTAACACATACAGACCAAAGTATGTCATTACTACCAACATCTAACACATAAACACCAAAGTATGTCATTACTACCAACATCTAACACATACAGACCAAAGTATGTCATTCCTACCAACATCTAACATATACATACCAAAGTATGTCATTACTACCAACATCTAACACATACAGACCAAAGTATGTCATTTCTACCAACATCTAACACATACAGACAAAAGTATGTCATTTCTACCAACATCTAACACATACAGACAAAAGTATGTCATTTCTACCAACATCTAACACATACAGACAAAAGTATGTCATTTCTACCAACATCTAACACATACAGACAAAAGTATGTCATTACTACCAACATCTAACACATACATACCAAAGTATGTTATTACTACCAACATCTAACACATACAGACCAAAGTATGTTATTACTACCAACATCTAACACATACAGACCAAAGTATGTCATTACTACCAACATCTAACACATACAGACCAAAGTATGTCATTTCTACCAACATCTAACACATACAGACAAAAGTATGTCATTTCTACCAACATCTAACAGATACAGACAAAAGTATGTCATTTCTACCAACATCTAAAATATACAGACAAAAGTATGTCATTTCTACCAACATCTAACACATACAGACCAAAGTATGTCATTACTCCCAACATCTAACACATACCTACCAAAGTATGTCATTACTACCAACATCTAACACATACAGACCAAAGTATGTCATTACTCCCAACATCTAACACATAAACACCAAAGTATGTCATTACTACCAACATCTAACACATACCTACCAAAGTATGTCATTACTACCAACATCTAACACATACAGACCAAAGTATGTCATTACTACCAACATCTAACACATAAACACCAAAGTATGTCATTACTACCAACATCTAACACATACAGACCAAAGTATGTCATTCCTACCAACATCTAACATATACATACCAAAGTATGTCATTACTACCAACATCTAACACATACAGACCAAAGTATGTCATTTCTACCAACATCTAACACATACAGACAAAAGTATGTCATTTCTACCAACATCTAACACATACAGACAAAAGTATGTCATTTCTACCAACATCTAACACATACAGACAAAAGTATGTCATTTCTACCAACATCTAACACATACAGACAAAAGTATGTCATTACTACCAACATCTAACACATACATACCAAAGTATGTTATTACTACCAACATCTAACACATACAGACCAAAGTATGTTATTACTCCCAACATCTAACACATACAGACAAAAGTATGTCATTTCTACCAACATCTAACACATACAGACCAAAGTATGTCATTACTACCAACATCTAACACATACCTACCAAAGTATGTCATTACTACCA
The DNA here is from genome assembly GCA_944474755.1 of Limnoperna fortunei. Lineage (NCBI taxonomy): Eukaryota > Metazoa > Mollusca > Bivalvia > Mytilida > Modiolidae > Limnoperna > Limnoperna fortunei. Next base: position 5,559,648 of record OX104112.1, read on the forward strand.
ACATCTAACATACAGACCAAAGTATGTCATTACTACCAACATCTAACACATACAGACCAAAGTATGTCATTTCTACCAACATCTAACACATACAGACCAAAGTATGTCATTACTACCAACATCTAACACATACAGACCAAAGTATGTCATTACTACCAACATCTAACACATACAGACCAAAGTACGTCATTACTACCAACATCTAACACATACAGACAAAAGTATGTCATTACTACCAACATCTAACACATACATACCAAAGTAGGTCATTACTACCAACATCTAACACATACAGACCAAAATATGTCATTACTACCAACATCTAACACATACAGACCAAAGTATGTCATTCCTACCAACATCTAACACATAAACACCAAAGTATGTCATTACTACCAACATCTAACACATACAGACCAAAGTATGTCATTCCTACCAACATCTAACATATACATACCAAAGTATGTCATTACTACCAACATCTAACACATACAGACCAAAGTATGTCATTTCTACCAACATCTAACACATACAGACAAAAGTATGTCATTTCTACCAACATCTAACACATACAGACAAAAGTATGTCATTTCTACCAACATCTAACACATACAGACAAAAGTATGTCATTTCTACCAACATCTAACACATACAGACAAAAGTATGTCATTACTACCAACATCTAACACATACAGACCAAAGTATGTTATTACTACCAACATCTAACACATACAGACCAAAGTATGTTATTACTACCAACATCTAACACATACAGACCAAAGTATGTCATTACTACCAACATCTAACACATACAGACCAAAGTATGTCATTTCTACCAACATCTAACACATACAGACCAAAGTATGTCATTACTACCAACATCTAACACATACAGACCAAAGTACGTCATTACTACCAACATCTAACACATACAGACAAAAGTATGTCATTACTACCAACATCTAACACATACATACCAAAGTAGGTCATTCCTACCAACATCTAACACATAAACACCAAAGTATGTCATTTCTACCAACATCTAACACATTGAGACCAAAGTACGTCATTTCTACCAACATCTAACACACCGAACTATATCAACATGTACAAAAATATATATATAACACATACGGCCCATAGTTTGTCATTTAAACCAACACAGACACAAACAAATGTAAATCACAGGCTTTCAAGCGGGCCTTATTTTCCTAATTTTCCTTGTTTTACCAACACCCCTAAAATTCCTAATTAAAGCTGTAAAATCCTAAAACAAAATTTTAATTTTCAAAATTTCAAAAATAAAAATAAAAAATGAACATGAAATAGATTAAAATTAAATGAAGCTAGCTTTAGTATACTTTCAGAAATATGCATTTGCCACCTAGGAGACAATTTGATGGTCATCCAAATAGTCTCCTGAATTGGTAATTAACTTTTGTACTATTGTTCTGTGCCCAAAATGGTGAGTAAATCAAATTTTTCAGTCTGAAATCATTAGGAAATAGCACATATTATTCCTTATTTTTGTTTAAAAACCCCTAAAAATTCCTAAAATTAGCCCTTATTTTTTGAGCTTTTAGTGAAATTACACGCCTATGTATTAGAAACAGTTTGTTACGTTGGTTTAATCGCTATCTTGAATCAAGTACTTGAATTAAGTATACAAAAAGTTGTCATTAATACTGCATAGTCATCCTTATGTGGTATATCTGCGGGTGTACCACAGGATTCTTTATTAGGGCCCTTGATATTCATCATTTATATTTATGATAATGAAGAAAAAAATAACCTCATTATGCAGGTTTTTTGCAGAGGACACTTCGTTTCACTACTCAGATCAAGATCAAGAATAAATCAAGACTGTAATTTATTGAGATCTTAAGGGGTTAGATGAGTTGGATGAGTGGTAAAAACTTCGGCACATGTCATTCAATCCTGATAAAACCGAAATCGTGTTTTGTTCAAGTGCTAAAATCCCTTACATTACATTTAATTGAATGGTGTCACAATCCAGATTTTCAAATGTGATAAACACTTAAGCGGTACATTCAGTAAATGCATTTCTTTTCGGTCTTTTGGTATCTTTTCATAAGTTTTCATATGCAAATTAGATTGAATTCCGGGTGCCTTTGGCGGATGGTATATAAAGAAAATTTTCTGGCGTGTTCGATTAAAGCGACGTTCGTTACAAGTGTAGTAAGACAAAGAAGTTGTCCTAGGTTTTATTTGCTAACTTAACATGTCAGATTCTGAAAGTTCATCTCAACAAGTGTTAACTCTATGCGAACCTCTGAAAGTACTGCTTGCAATTCTGGTGCACAAACTCGTGACGCTACAGATTTCAACGCAGTTGATGCAGTAAATTTGTTCAACACTAGAATTGATATTTCATTGGAGAAACAACGCATTTCTATTGTCTCTGAGCTGCAAGAAAAGTTGAGGTCAAATACAGATTTCAAGGGCGAAGGCAATAAAATACAATTTTCTTTTAACGTAGAGAGACTGCGTAATCTAGAAGTCATTGCAAACAATATAACGACTGCTCTTGTGACAATTCCCCATTCATATATAGTCCTTCAGGTCACGTGATAACTGGAGATCTTAATATTGTTGAAAATGAAGACTCCGCAATATTTTGTCCAAAGGACCTAAGTACCGTGAACCTCAATCCATCAACTGGAATTAAAACTTTAAATTATTGATGGATTCAATAGAAGACTATGCCAGAAAATGGGCAAAGCAAGAGGCCAAGGAGGTTGATTCTTTGTCCGAGTGGGTAAAGGCGTTGAGGTCATTGATTCAAATAAGAATAAGTCGTTTAAGAAGGTCTATGAGTACTAAAGCATCATCAATTTTCAGAAATCTTGATGCTCTTAAAACTTTGTCCGACATTCATGACAAATATGTTGTTGTGCCAGCAGATAAGGCCCCTAACAATATCATTTTTATCTGCAAAAAACATTACATAGAGTGTTTAATAAATGAGTTAGGCATTGATAGTTCACTAGGCAATCCTACTTACACATTAACTGCGCTTTCAAAAGAGGAGATTATTGAAAATCACAAATCGGTATTGGCATCCTTTGATCTCAAAGTCAGAGTCGAAGATTGTGATCTCCCTTTATTGTATTGTATTTCTAAACTTCACAAAAATCCATACAAACAGCGTTTCATAGCAGGATAGTCTAAGTGTACTACCAAAACACTATCGCAACTCCTGACCACTATTTTAACAACAGTAAAAACGGGACTTCAAAAATACAGTGACATTTTCTACTCCATAAGTGGAATAAATGAAATGTGGATATTAAACAATTCAAAAGACCTGATAGACATCTTGAGGTCTGGATCTCTTTCCCATTGTAACAGCATTAAAACATTTGATTTTTCGACACTCTATACGGCCATCCCTCATACGCAGCTTAAAACCAGGCTAAAAGATCTTATAAAACGCTGCTTTTTGAAGAAAAAACGGAAAAGACGATATATAAATACCTGGTAATTGGTCATGACAGATCTTACTTCGTCATCAATGACTCCAAAGCTAATACTAAATATACTGAAGACCAAATCTGTCACATGTTAGATTTTCTAATTGATAACATATTCGTCATGTTTGGAGGACATTTTTTTCAACAGACTTGGTATTCCAATGGGTACTAATTGTGCTCCTCTCCTCGCCGACCTGTTTTTGTACTCCTATGAGATTGAGTTCCTAGAAGGCCTACTGAAGAAGAAAGAAAAGACTCTGGCCCAGACCTTTAATTTCACATTCCGCTTTATTGATGATGTTTTGTCCCTCAACAATGCTAAATTTGGTGACTATTTACATTCAATTTACCCTAGCGAGCTTGAAATTAAAGACACCACCAATACACTAAGATCAGCCTCTTACCTAGACCTACTTCTAGAAATAGACTCAGGAATACTACAAACTAGGCTATACGACAACCGTGATGACTTCAACTTCCCAATTGTCAACTTCCCGTTCATCGACAGCAACATTCCAGCTCCAGCGTATGGTGTGTACATTTCACAACTTATACGTTATTCTAGATCCTGCGATCGTTATTCATATTTTCTAGACCGATCACTGCTGTTGAATGCTAAACTACTTAAACAAGGGTTTGTTGTACCTAGGTTGATGTTATCTCTCCAGAAGTTCTAAGGTCGGCACCACGACTTAATTGATCGTTACAGGAAATCAGTGTCTCAAATACGATCTGACATTTTCGCTGAGTCATAGGTAGTGTTTCCTATTCCTGGATTTGACTTTTCCCTAGACAAGACAATGAGTAATTCGACGGGTGTCTAATTAGAGGCAGGCACTGCTTACGTGTCCGGAGCACCTGAGTGCACCCATGGTTTTTATTGGGTTCGGGTTACTCTCTTTCTGTGTTTTATGTTTTTTTGATTTTTGTGTTGTGTTTGTCTATATCCGGATTTGTAACTGTCCCTTGGTTTTTGGCTCTTGTTGTTCGGTCGGTTTTCTTTGCTACTTTCGGAGATTTGAAAGAAGCCATCGTTTTGATCGAATCGGAGAAAAAAGCTGTTCACTACAGAAATAAGCTCCTGAAAATAGCTGACAAATATGGTTGGGACACTGTAAAGGAATATACTGATTCTGACATTGCTGACAATAGCGAGAACGCTACTAAAATCCGTTCTGCCACATCCAGGGCATCTGCTAAAAAACGACAAATTCAGACTCCATATACATGTACAAGGAACCAGCCAACAGCTTTCCCAAGAAGATCTGGCGTATTCGACGGTATGTCAGCTAAGCAGCTTTTTCTTGGCTCTCAGACCGGCTTCAACCAACGTCAAGGCCTATTCTATACTACAAGATCATCGTTCCCCAGTTACAGACCCAGCTTCGGTGCAGGAACCAGCGTCGTCTGCCATTACTGCAACATGCCATGGCATTTTGCCATATTTTGCCCATATTCCGACCAACTACAACGTAGACAACCGCCTTCAGCAACCTTTACAGACACAGGAAACAAACAGTAACGAAGTTGAGTATCTTTTGCATTCCTTAACTGAACATTTTGAAACTGATAATGATCCTAAAAATAAAGTCACAGTTAAAAATAGGCTTACGAAAGCATATAAGTTTTGGAAACATAAAATTAAACCTAGCGATTTTATCATGAATGTTATTATCTTTAGTTACAAGCTCGAATTCATTAATATTCCACAAAAAAAGTTTGCTTAGAAACAACAAATCTGCCTTGGATCACGCGGAATTCACAAAAAATGCTATTTTAGAGCTTATTAAAAAAGATCTGATTTTAGAAGTGGCAGAGCCCCCACGTTGTGTAAATCCTCTCTCAGTTTCTGTCCCAAAATAAAAAACCAAGGCTAATTTTAGACTTGCGTCACGTAAACGTATTGTATTGCCAGAAGGAAGGTAAAATTTGAAGGTGCTGCAGAAGGTTTATCATTTGCTAGAAAAGGCAATTTTATGTTGAAATATGATTTAACCAGTGGTTATCATCACATCAATATCCACCCAGATTATTTGACGTTTTTAAGATTCTCGTGGAAATTCGAATCTGTTGCAAAATATTTTGTCTTCACAGTTTTACCGTTTGGTCTAAGTAGTTCATGGTATATTTTTACTTAAACGTTACGTCCTTTAGTTAAATACTGGAGATCTTTGGGTATAAAAGTCATTATGTACTTAGAAGATGGATGGATTTGCGACAGTTTAGATAATTGTATTAAAATTTCGCAGGTTATTAAAAACGACCTCGATTGCGCAGGGTTTCTAGTAAACCAAGAAAAAAGTCAATGGGAACCCGTGCAGTTATTAGATTGGCTCGGTTGTACTTGGAATCTTCTTGACGGCTATATAGATATACCTCGATACAAACTAGACAATCTTCGCATCAAGTTCGCTAGCTTGCAGAACAACACCGCTATCACCGTTAGACATGTAGCATCTGTGGTTGGCTCCATTATTTCCTTGAAATTTGCCTACGGTCCAATTTGTCAATTTTTTACGAGGCATTTATCGATGTTAGTAGCGCTTAAAACCTCTTGGAATGAACAAGCAGCGGCTATCGCAGAGATAAAATTTTGGTCAGAGAATGTGTATTCCCTTTCTCCCAGAGTAATTGCACCTTGGTTCAGGAAGCCTGAAAGAGTTATTTACACGGACGCAAGTGATCACGCAGGAGCAGGTGTTTTTCTAGATTCAATACATGAAATATTTCATTGTATGTGGAATGATTATGTACGGGTACAAAGCTCCATCTTTAGAGAGCTAAAAGCTGTTGAATTAGTTTTAGAGACCTTTGGACATATACTAAGAAATAAATTTGTAAAGCTTTATTCTGACAATCAGAACGTAGTTAGAATTACACAAATTGGAAGTATGGAACCCGAATTACAGGACTTTCAATATACAAGATTTGTCTAGAACATAATATAGATCTGTCTGTGGCTTGGGTACCAAGAGACCTCAATTGCGAGGTGGATTTCAACAGTAAAATGTTTGATTTCGATGACTGGAGCGTTAGTGACAAGATTTTTACATTTTTCGATAAAATTTGGTGTCCTTTCACTTGTGATATTTTCGCAAATAGTGATAACCACAAACTTGCTAAATTTTATTCTCTGTTTTGGACACCAGGCACTTCAGGTGTAGACGTATTTGCTTTCGATTGGTCCTTAGATTTAAACTGGATAGTTCCACCAGTTCACCTCATTAATAAAACTATAAGCTACCTCACACAGTGTAGAGCTAGAGGCACACTGGTTATACCTAAATGGACGTCGGTCTCATTTTGGCCTTCTCTTGCAAATTTATACCGCGAGTTTTTGCCCTTTATCATTGATCATATCGAATATAAAAATCCTACTAATTTTTTCGTACCTGGCTCTGATAAAAATAGTATATTTGCATTACAGACTTTTCAAAGTAATGTGTTAGTCCTTAGAATGAATGGTACTCGTACGTCAAACGTGTAAAGAATTTGTGTTCATCTGTAATTATGGAATACGCAAGGAGGACTGTACTCCTTTAGAGAGGACTGAATATTAATTGTGTATAACTTTAAGAGGGAGAACTGTTCTCTAGTAGTTATATTATCTGTTTCATACTGTTACTTGATACTGTCTTGTTTAATATTTGTAATATTTCTGATGTTATCATTTATTATTCTGATTATTTTTTACAGATATCGAAACTGGTCGTAGTCATTGTGACGTATAAGGGAAGTACAGAAGACTCGGTGAATTTTCAGAGACGGTCAAAATTTTACCAAGCATTGTAAAGAATTCGAAATCTGAAGCTACTAACAAAAAATATGACATTTACTTTTCCAAATTCCAGTGTTGGTGTGTAGAACAAATTTTGTTCTTTGCCCGCTTCAGTCACGACTGTGGCTCTTTTCCTTGGCGGACTTATTCAACAAAGAGTTTCCGTTTCTATTTTGGAAGCTTACTTTTATAGTATTAACTGGTTCCACACGTTTTCATTGAAATTAAACCCCTGTCACGATAATTTTATTTCACTGATTTTGGAAGGTGGTAAGCGAATGCTAGCTCGGCCTCTGAAAAAAACCGATTACGAAAGATATTTTGCTCAAACTTGTCCGTCTTCATACCGAGGTCCCTAATAACCTTGTCCATTTGCGTACTTGCGTTTTGCGTACAGTGAACTCTACAATATCCGAATGTCTGATCTTGTCTGGAAGGACAACGATCTAGAAGTAAATATCCCCAAACAGCAAAACTGATATTTATAGACGAGGGAACTCGGTTATTATCTGAAAAACCGGTAACGAACTCTATCCTATTTTTTGGCTTAAAAGGTACATTTCATTAGCAGGTCTCAATTCAAATTCAGATGAGTTTTTATTTACTGCAGTTAGTTTTATCAAAGGCAAAGGTATATATCAGGCTACCAATAAGTACATATACGAGAGCTAGCGAAATATTAAGGTTTGCCCTTAATGAAATATGCCTCGATAGCTCTAAGTATGCTTTGCACAGTTTAAAGAGTAGTGGAGTCACTGCTGCTTCAAACAATAATGTCTCCGATAGACTTCTCAAAGTACATGACCGATGGGTTACGAACAAAGCCAAAGATGGCTACATCAAGGATAGCATAGAACAGAAAATTTCGGTTTCTATGAATCTAGGTTTATAAAAAAAACCTTTGTGATGCGATTTTGTAACAAACGCACAACCCCACATGTGTTGTTATTTTGTATACTAGTGAGTAAAATAAAATATTTATTTACAGACGAGTGAAACGAGGGAGGAAATAAATGTATTTCTTTTCGGTCTTTTGGTATCTTTTCATAAGTTTTCATATGCAAATTAGATTGTATTCCGGCATGCATGGGTGCCTTTGGTGGGTGGTATATAAAGAAAATTTCTGGCGTGTTCGATAATGCGACGTTTGTTACAAGTGTAGTAAGACAAAGAAGTTGTCCTAGGTTTATTCCCTCGCCCCCCCCCCCCCTTTTTCGACTCCAGACGAGGTTTTTTTTTACCCAGTTTCGCTTAGTAATTTTAAAATGTACACTTTTAATACTTAGTATTTCATGTTATGGAAAATTGATATAAATGACATGCATTAATGTAGTTATGTATTAATAAATTCGATCTTGTAACGAACGCACAACCCAACATGTGTTGTTATTTTGTATACTAGTGAGTAAAAGAAAATATTTATTTACGGACGAGTGAAACGAGGGAGGAAATAATAATGATAAATGGACTACGAATATTGATACCATTATAATAAATGTAAAGAAACATTTGAATGTTCTTAGAAAACTTAAATATCAATTGAGTCGAAACAATTTAGAAAAACGTTCTTATATAAGACCATTTTGGAACACAACCCTGATGCCTAGGATAACTGTGGTGTTGGTAATGTTTCTAAACTGGAACAAGTCCAGTCAGAAGCAACTAGAAATGTTACAAGATAGCCTACATTTACCAAATTAGAAACTTTATATACCAAAACTGGTTGGAAATCTTTATCGGAAAGAAGAAAGAAAAGAGGGTTACAAATGTTTTATACAGTTCAAAACCATGATGCCCTTAATACATAAGAAAAGTAGTTCCCCCTTAAGTCCTTATCCATTGCGAAATGGTGATGGCATAATATTTCTATACTGTAGACTTCCCCCTAATCAATCATTCGTTCATTCCCGATGCAATGCAATGGAATAGAAGTGATCTAAATATGACGAATGTTAACTCTATTTGGGCCTTCACAAGTGTTTTAAGGAGAGATACTGTTTTGTGGGAAGTCCGAGGACACTATGCATATGGTCCCCGAAAATTAAACATAATATTAGCACAAGTACGTTGTTCAGAATCCTTTCTTGATTACAATTTATGTAGATTAAACCTTACTTCCAATCTATCATGCTTTCGGGTTCTCGTATTGAAAATGCAAACCTCTTTTTCCCAAATATAACAACCAAAATTAGATTTTAAATGGAACTAACATTGATTTACACACTCTTACTTGTGGCAATTTAGAACTTTCTTAATAATATACGTATTTTTAGGGCAGTGTTTGAATATGTAAACATATCCAAAAGATTTTTAAAGGTTTGATGTAGTGATAAGAGTCAAACGAAACATCACAAGGCACTATGACCTTGACTTTGATTTTGATTGTTTTGTAATTATTTTCCATGTTTGTTCATTTGAAATTGTGTACACGTTCTTGTATCTTGTGATCTACTTTGTTTCACTATATGTATATGCTTGTAATGCGAAGATGACTTTATAAGTATGTATTGTCTAATCTATTTTGCTATTATCAAATAAAATATGTTTAAACAAAAAAAAATTATATTTCTCAAATTTAAAGTAGTACATTTGCTACACAGAATAGAAAATATACCAAACCCAAGTTTATGTTGAGGCGGTAAATGAGACATGTTTTATAACGTCATTATTTTCGCTTATGACGTTATTAATTTAATCTAACGATCAGATCAGAACCACATTTAATATTGACGGGATTACTAGTATTGTTCCACACGGGTCAAGCGGTTTGAATATACGTTTCACTATCATATTTTTCTAAGTCTAATCCTGAAATTATTATTACACAGTAATAGAGGCATTAAATGATTGGTTTCAAGGTATCCAGACATGACACACACATGGCAGGCATGATGTTTAAAATGATTATTGATCACAAATTGGACACTGAGGTTGCTGAATAATGGATAACTGTTTCAAGATTATGCGCGACTTCAACTTTAGTTTAAATGGATTGACAGTTTTCTGCTAGATCAGGTCTTTTCACAGGGTACTCAAACTAAACTAGTTATTTTACTGCTGCAAACATACAAAGAGAGGGAATACAACTACATGCATGGATACTGGGCAAAGATGCTACATCTCCCTTACACTCTTTGGTTTAGCAAAACTATCCTGCCATATATATATATAATTACCGTAATAGTTAACGTTCGTTCTAAGAGCGCTCAGACTGCCAAAGAAAAAACAGAAGATTTGTCTGCTCCAGCTTCAATATTTTAACCGGGTAGTATGATTAGCACCCTTATAATGGTTCCTTTTGCTGTTTTCTCAATCCACTCTCATGTTACTAAGACCGTTGTTCCAGCAGAAAAAAAGTTAATGTCGAACACTGTTGCGCGCCATCAGTAGCACAGACACCCATATATTTGTCTTGCCTCCACCGACTACTTTGCAGGCCAGACATGCATCATGTCTCAAGTATGGAATACTTTTTGTACACTTGGTGTTCACTTGAATATAATAAGTTAACATATTGGTGTTAGCATTTCAGGATCCAGGCAATTTTTTATGTGCTCTCATAATAATATGTGGTTATATGTATTTTCTTGTTGCATTTATACCCTGTAACAGAAATAATTTCCTATTTTTAGAATTGAAGTATGAATACCAAACAAAGATTAAGTTTCTGCGTCCCGTTGATGTGCGTGGTTGATTAAAATGCTAGTCGGAATAGTGTGGCAACATTAAATGTGTACTATGGACAACATGGTGAGCTTGGCACGCCGCTGAGTTTTGTCCGGACGGGCAATTTGTCTGTTGCTCTTGAAAACGGTGTTCAATCCTTATTATTCTTAAAAATTGCATATAGAAATTAATTTTCCTATTAAGGTATTCCCAATTCAATTTTGGTAGCAGGGATCTTCGACCTAATGTATGAATATTTTGTTGATTTTAACGTACGAAATGTTATTTTCATAAAGTAACGATATTTTGATTTTAATAAATACAACTAAAATCTATAACTTTATTTCCTTTATCGATAACAAGAATAGTTTAAAATTTAACAAATCATCAACGTCAATTTATCATACAAATAATTTGTAATCGACATCGATAGTGAATGTCGCCATCTTTGTTTACATTGGTTACGCTAAAATTAGTTCGGTCAATGTCATTTATCCAAATTTAAAAAAAAAATTGAGTCAACTTAAATTATCAAAAATTTCGTTAAAAACCTCATCCGGAAGTAATCTCGACCAATTAAATAAACGTATTTCTAAATATGCAAATCATATTAGAACTATAGCATATAAATCTACGTTATGCTTATGAACAAAGATTTAAAAATGGATTAAAACGGTGCAATTATAGTCTATAGTTTTATATGCATGGACCGTTGACAGACTATGGGATTGATTAAAGATGACTAACCACTTTGACCTATCGGACAATAAGGCCCGTGTCTAGAATGATAAGAAGAGAATTATGATATTTTTTAGAACATTAATTGTCACTGACCTGACAAGACAAAGGTTATGATAGCGTACTGCCAAAAGGTATCGTTAAATTTATTATTACAATACAAGGCATTATGAAAATATATCCTTTACAACAATAAACCTACTGTCCAATAGCGAAACATTTCACAACGTTTACTTTTCAGAAATGACAAATGTTTAATGCTTAACCTAACATAAATATTGAAATTAAACTATACAAAAAGTTTAAAACCCAAATAAAAATATGACAAAAGACTCGTTCCTCAGAAAAAATAAAATGATAGACAAGTCGCTAAACCGATCTGGACATGGATTATGGGGAAACTTTTGTGACTGGAGTCAAAGCAGCCCCATCGATTCAGCTATCTGTTGATGAAGAACGAAGATTGAACCACACAAATGCAAATGAGATGATACGGCGTTAAATGATGTTGAGTTCTTCTGCTGCCAATTTACGAATGGTACGTTTTTAAAAACAAACAACATTCCTGTCTTACTAGTACATGTTTTTTATTATTAGAATTTCTTATTTACAGAGCCTAATTTAGTAAACAAATTCTTCAGAATGAGTCTGCAATATTGTAATATTTTACGCCTTTTTATTAGCTATTCAAACAAGGGTTAGCTCTACCTAGGTTCAAAGTATCACTATACAAGTTATATTGTCGTAATCGTGACTTGATATTTTGTCGTAATGGGAAATCAGTCTTTCCAATACTGTTGGACATTTTCGCTAGACAATCAGTAGTCTTTCCAATTCCTGTATTTGACTTTTTCTAGACATCACAGTGTAAGCTGGCACTGCTTTCTCGTTACGGTTGTATTCAGTTTACTCACATCTGTTATTGTGTGTTTGGTTTTCTTGCGTTGTGTGTCTTTAGCTATATCCGGCATTATAACCGATGTTACTTGTTCGAGTCACATTGCGGGCAGAGTGTGCTCCATTCTAATCTTAATTTACAACGATTTTCAGTTTTCCTATCGTGTCGGGTTTTCTTCTGGGTACTCCTGATTCCTCCTCAATAAAACTGGACGCCATGTTTAGCCGAAATACGAAAGTTAAACAAGAACGTTGCTATGCTGCCATAACAAGGCTCTCGTTTCATGCGTTGTGAATGGACGTGAGCTCATCTCTAGTCGGTCATCCCAACCTGAAAGCTACCATTAACAAGAAAGTTACGTTCAGTTATGTCGGATGTGCTAAAAGAGGTTACTCGACAAAGAGACCCAAAGTGCAACATTATCGTTTTATTATTCAAGACGACATAATTTTAGAATGTATAGTATGAATGAGATAAACATTATATATATCCATGATATTTGCAAAAATGCGTTTAGTCCCCTTCGTTGCCACTGGAGAAAAAACCGAGCAATCACGAATCGGTTACGATGAAAAAAAAGGGGAAAATATGCAAGATAAAATTCTTAAACGGAAAGCAATTGATTTTGGTTAGGAGAAAAGTTTTAATTCGTTTTCTGCTTACTGACGAGGTTCACATCAACTATCTTACTACGTATTATGCATTTAGATATACTTAGAACGATGCTTGCTTCAATTGCTGCCTCTGATTTATTTTTGCGGTGGCCTGATTTGGCAATCTAAAATTGGGTACTTATAATTAAATAATGTAAATAATAACAATACATATAGACATGTAACATTAAAAAACAGTACGCCCATGCAAAAAGAAAACAAAAGTTAAGATACGGCTACCTTTTAAGGAAAGCTAATACTTGTTGTATAATCATATGTACATATTATTTTTATGAAAAAATGTACTGTCGCTCATGATAAAATAGAAAAAAATAATGGTTACCCGTTGTAACACAATGACAAACCACATCCTTTGTGACTTATTTCTATTCTAATAAGGCACCAACAGTACATTCATGATATTTACGTACATATCAACACCATTTCTGCCATAATTGGGCTGTTCCGTGAATGTAGCACACAATATATTGTAACTTATAATTATAAGATTAATTCGTTATAATGCGCAATAGCTTTAAAGTTTTCTAATTAAAACAGCCCTTCATACACTCCTTACTTGTGGCATGTTGCTCATTAGGTTAGTCTTATAGCAGGGAAATTTGTTCTTCCGCTGCGCCAAAATTTCAAATATTTTTATATTTCGACGAATGCAATATACATATTGTTTGAAGAAGCTCATACATTAATCATTTTTCCACCACAGTTATGGTCTCGAAGCCTTTAAAACACGTTGTATTAGAATGTCTCTTTACATGTATAGACTGCAACAAGGACTTGACAACCCTCAGAAATATTTGCATTCACCTTTGGCTCGTTACTTTTTCGCGTTAATAAATCCCTCTATCAGCCTATATCAGTCAATGACTGTATAATCATTTTTAACACTGAAACACATTTTACTATTAGAACAGATTAAAACAGAAAACATTGGAGATGTTACCATTCTTGGAGGGCCATACAAGTAGATGTTGGTTTTTCTTAATAAGAATCAATAGTTTGTTTGTTCGGGTACAACATGTTATGTGTGATGCCAGCATCGGTAGATAAAGCCAGCGTTCTACGACAGACTTTATCAAACACAGTCCTCACTAAACGAAGCAAGAGTGAATTGTATGGTAGGAAAGACCACACATTATTCTTTGCTCAGATTTTATTTAGAACTTTTCATTCTTTCAACATTAACTTGTAATCAATCTTTATAGCATTTTTGTCTGGGACATTAATATTACTTTAATTTGATTATCTTAAAGCTACAATTACCAAAGACTTAGAACTAATAGTCTGCATACATATATAAAACTCGAAAGGCTTTGGAGTCATAAAAGTGGACACAAATTCTTTGGCAAACAAAATTAAGATTATGTTATCTTGACCTTTGACCTATATTGGACCAAATATCAGCAGCGGTCTTGAAAAGATTGGTGAGTTATAAAACTGAAATGGTCTAGACGGATGAAAATGCAGACTGACCAATCACTACGTGTGGTCCCCTTTATATCATGACGATCTGATTGATTGACAACTGATAATTGATTGCTTACGGATTTTGGGACGCTGACGGATTGCTAAAGATGTTGCGTCTACGATATTAACTACTCTAGTCAAAAGAAAGTAACTCGAAAAAAGCCAAAATGGTTCAGTGTCACTTACGTGCAGACGTACGAATAGACTATGTGCAACATTTCACAAATCCTTGTTGAAATCAGTAAACGAAGCTCATATTGTACCCTAGGTAATATTTCAGTCATACTATCGGTTTCTGTAGCTTAGTAGTCTACGGTGTCCTAATAATGTACCGTCCTCAACAGACATCACCAACATGTTTACCGGAATTCGCGTAACAATTGAATGATTTGCTTGCATAACATGTGCTCGTCATGGCTGTACATGTAAAACTACTGACTCTGTGTTCATCATAACTTTACATGTAAAAATTGCTACTCTTGTGCTCGTCGTAGCTGTACATGTAAAACAAACAGCTGACTCTGTGTTTATCATAACTTTACACGTAAATCTACTAACCTTGTGCTCGTCGTAGCTGTACATGTAAAACAAACAGCCGTCTCTGTGTTCATAATCGTTGTACCTGTAACAGCCGGTCATTACTGTGCATGCAAAACAGCTAGCTATTTGTTCGTTTTAACTTTACATGTAAAATAACTTATTGTATTTAATAATTTTCGTTTTACTCTCGAAGTGTAATATAGCCATACATATACATATTGAAGTCAAATTTTCAGCATTATGTTGTACTGTAACTTCAATTATTATATATCAGTAATAAATTTGTACATTACGTTGGTTTACAACCTAGCAGGTGACATAAAGAAATGCAAGGTATAAAGTCAAGCGGTCCGATTTTCTAATATAGACATACAGTTTTTGGTCCAGATAAAAAAATTGGACCGGTCTATATGACGATGTTAGAAAATATGTTGAAACTGTTCCTCGATGTAATAAACATAATAGTAAAGGAAACTGATACCACAAAATTTGAACAGCCATCGGGCCATGGTATGGACCAGGAAACCTGATATGGAACTTGCATTCGGCTCGATATATATATCAGTATTATGCAGGCCCTCGGGCTATGGTACGGACTAGAAAAACTTATACGGCACTTGCATTCGGTATATATCAGTATTCTGTTGTTCATACCACGAAATTTGAACAGCCATCGGGCTATGGTACGGACCAAGAAACTTATATGGAACTTTCATTCGGCTCTGTATACATCAGTATTATGCAGGTCCATACCACGAAATTTGATCAGCCATCGGGATATAGTATGGACAAAGAAAACTTGTATGGAGCTTGCATTCGGCTCGGTATATATCAGTATTCTGCAGGTCCATATCACGAAATTTGAACACCCCTCGGGCTATGGTGCGGACCAGGAAAACTTATATGGAACTTGCATTCGGATCGGTTTATTTCAGTATTCTGCAGGTCCATACCACGAAATTTGAACAACCCTCGGGTTATGGTATGGACTAGGAAATATGGAACTTGCATTCGGCTCGGTATTTATCAGTATTCTGCAGGTCCATACCACGGCCCTCGGGCTATGGTACAGACCAGGAAAACTTATATGGAACTTGCATTCGGCTCGGTATATGTCAGTATTCTGCATGTCCATATCACAGCCCTTTGGTAGTCCGAATTTCGAGGTATTGTCATCAGTATAATTCACTATTGTGTAATTATGACCAATAATGATATGCACTTGTTCGTAATATATCTCTATTTTACTAATTAAAAATGACATTTTCCAACAATAATTATGTACAAAATCACTAAAAATCAAACATAGATACAATTTTTAAAATTTTTTTTTGTACATGTTCGGACTTTGAGTCACAAATCCGACATTGTTCCCTTTTTACCTACATGAATAATGAAATTTGAAAGTGGCCCGGCAAGCATTGCTTATATGGCTTTACAATAGAGTTAATGTGGCTTACATAAACTTACTTGAATTATATATATACTGGGTAACAAAATTTGAATTAGTAAAAAAAAATTCCCTTTGAGATATTTAAGTGGCCGTCCATAAAAAGATTCCTCAGTGTATTTTCTTTCATAGACGAACAACGACATAATGCATGTATGTCCCTATTCATAAATATCCACCAAGCGCATAAGCTAAAGTCGCAGATACAATAAAACAGTCTTCCCGAAATGTGCCCATCCGCCAGACCCGACTGGCAAAATACAGGCAAATTTAACTCTGGTCCAGGAAATTTTTAAATTTACAACAGAAATGTTAAGTTGGTCCGACAAGCCAGGAACTAATTTTGCGAAGACTGATAAAGATGTAACTTATAGACTGGAATTTATATGTACATAGATTGCAGTAATAAGTATAGACAAACGACAAGCATATTTTGTTGATCCATTCATATTAGAGCCAACTTCCTTAAACACCTAATACAACAAACCAGAGGTGCAAAAATTTATGATTTGCGTCGAATCGATTGTTTTGGCGGGATGGTTGATACGAAATAGTATAAGGGACATCCAGAAAAAAAGTATTTATTCTCCACGAAGAGTTACGGAAAGCTAATATCTCCATTGGTATTATCTCGCCGTGGATTTTGACACGGTAAGTTAATATCTAGTATAGTTCTTTCTTAAAGAAGATCTTTGAAGATTAACTCAGTCATAACATGTTATCTTCCCTCAGTTACCATTTTTAATTTTTGGTTGACACTTAAAACACAATTTTAGAAATCTACTTAACATCCACGGCAAGTTTCGATAAAATGGATCATGTAGTTTAAGAGGACAAGATCATAATGGGAAAATCGAACGACCGACGGAAAATAGACGACCATTGGTAAACAAATCAATCAGCCATATAAAATGACCAAAAAGCCTCACAAAATTATCAGTAACTGAACCATGAAAATGAGGTAAGGACAAATGACATGCATCAGATTGACATTTCCATTAAGTAGGCACCGCATAAAATTCATTGAGTATATCGTATATCGTATATAAACTTTTCAATGTCAAAAACATCTAACCACGTTGAGACAACTAACCTGCCGTGGCAGATATTAACACCAGTACGTGATTAAATACTGAACGAAGTAACCGGTTATATAAAGTGTTTGACCCGTCCGTCCGTCCATCAGTCCGTCCACGTGTCAAGCTTATGTCGCCTGGATAGCGCTCTCATTTCTTTTAAAGGATTTAAAATAAACTTTGGGAAATGGCTACCTATGGCAGCTGCTTGGACGGGATTGATTTTCAGGGAAATTCGTCAAAGGACCATACTTTTCAGAAGGGGACTAAGTCAACTTTCATGTACATGTATATTCATTGTTGTCGCCTGGATAACACTTTCATTTCGTTATGGATTTTCATGAAAATTTGGGAAAATGTTACAAATAGTATGTGCTTAGATGGGATTGATTTTAGGGACCATATTTTGGGTAGAGACTTAGTCAACTTTCATGTACATGTATGAGAAAAACTTTTTAGTAAAACATGTCATGATATGAGAAAAGTACTTTTCTTGCAAGGCTTCTAGATGCAATAAATGAATACAAGTGTAGCCTCAAAAAGCTGTCTCGTATGCTTGGGCTAGAATGGCAAAGTTATTAAAAAAAAATTTTTTTTTGCAAAGTTGAGTTGAAGATTCAAAAGGACAAATTAAAGACTGATGTACTAAAAGCCAAATACAGATGCTGTTAAGTCAATGATCCATGTCATTGAGGTCAAAGTGACATAATGACATATGACAGACTGTCACATACCAATATAAATCTTGCTATATGTTAAATACAGAGAGTCTAGATGTTACAGTTTTTGAGAAACAGACTATAATGTAAAAGTTTAACAAAGTCTCTAAACCATATAATTGAGGTCAAAATTGCATTGAGTGACTGACACGTACCCACATAAGATTTTCGCTACTTAAATTTGACCTTAATTAAAACGGAAGTGTACTTTAGGAATAATCGAGTGTTGTCTACTAGAAATCCTTCGGGTGATGTCGTCTGCAGTTAAGGCGGGAAAAGTCTCGCGGTTTGACCGAATATCATTGAACGTCACGAAAGCAGACGAACATTTGTAAACATCGTAAGGTCCCTTCAGAAACAAAAGGCTGACTTATTATGTAAAATTCCCGTAGCAAAAGTAAAGGACGACTTGTAACAACTTAACACCAGAGGCATATTATAAAACATGGACAAGTTATCGTATCTACATTTTCTCTACTGACTTTTCGTTATAAAAAGGTACAATATAGAATAATGAAAAAATGCAAGCAAACTTATTTTCCGAAGAGGGGTTGGCATTTAGTATAGTTATTCTGGCAATTCTGGGCATGGCCCTGGGCAGACTGATTACTGTTCATGTAGCCTATACTGTAAGTCTAGGGGTAAATTTACGTTTTAACTGGCTTGAAAAATGTACAATTTTTCTGTGAAAGGGGTAAAAAGGTAGACGCCCGGTCAATTGCCACTACATGGATTACTGTAGCAGGGCCCCAATAGCTAGCATACAAGTTTGTGTCTCTTTCACTTACTCGGCAAAGTTTGACGTGTAGAATAGGAGTGCTCTGATTTACCTTGCCGCCAACTTTCCTTCTGTGCGTCTGCAACATTCTTCTGTTTGTATTTCCTGGCTGAAAATCCGCTTTTCTTAAACCGGCGCGTCACTGTCAAACTGTCGTAATCGTAAATAACTTGTTAATAATTTTTATTCAAATCAATTTAAATTAATACGAATTCTTTACTATATCATTATGTTACAATTATTGTTTTAGTTTGATTACAATTAACTAATTGATATTTTATTGATTTACTACATAAGAGTGCATCTACTGTAGCAAAATGCTGAGACTCGTACTCCCTTAAGCAAATTAATCACAAATACTTTTAATGATCTTTCATTATTATAAATTATTACATTGTGCCATTATTGTTTTGAATTAATATGAAAAAATAATAATTAGTGATGTAGACTTAATTAATTTATATGATAATTGTTTTGAATTCATCTAAGGTACTGGACCTAGCCAACCAATTTCACATCTTTCCATCAATATTAAGGAGAATACATAAATAAACCTACAATCATTTATGCATACATTTTTTAGATTGTTCTTTAATGGCCATATATCAGATAATCGGTAAACTGGACACAGCAATCTGGGAATTGGCAAACTGGTACTAAACCTGTTATATATGCCACAGTGTGACATACTAGTCAGTATTACGAACATAATGAAATGCAAGGTTGATAGTTGCAGTAAAGTTATATTCTGACATCCATGAATGATACAAGTTGACTATCATACACATTTAGCAGGTTTTATCACTTCTAAATTCAATGTCATATTGGCATTGTCTAACGGGGTGAGGCTTGAGATTTTGTCTCGTGCAGTGAGATATCAAATGTACGGAATATTGTAGCATATCATTCTTGCTCCATTCTTGCTGAATAAATAAATGATGTAACAATATGTCATGATAATATGTTTTTCAGGTTTAGAACCTGATGTTTTGATCATAACACAAACAGACAAACATCTGGTAAGATTGGCTAGAACAATCAGTATTAAAGTATTTCATGAGTTTGTCGTGCATTTAGGACTAGCAAAGGAGGATTGGGAAAAAGTTGAATACAAGCATCAAAGTGGTGAAATCGTTAGCATGGAATTCGATGCTCTTATTGAACTGAAAAGGATTGGCAATGACCCTTCATTTAACGAGCTGAGAAAGGCTGTTGAAAAAATAAACGAAGACAATGAAGACGCTCATCACATTTTATGTCAGGTGAGGATAATTGTGAATTTATCAAAGGGCTCAGGGATAAATGTGCACTAATTTTTTGGTTTTTAATTCTTGGATCTGAAACCACTAGTTTTATTAATGTTTTATACCCTCGTAAACTTGGTGGAGGTATATAGGAATCACCCTGTCTGTCTGCCCGTCTGTCCACATCCATTTTAAGCACAACTCCTAAACCGCTTGATGAAATTTAATGAAACTTAGCATAGAGGAAGCGTAGATGTGCATGAACAATTTATTTTTATTGTCCTCGTATATCATAAAGGAGAAATAATTGGACTTGAAAGCTAGGCGAGGGCATCTCTTTGTGAGCGTGCTCACAGTCCACACTTGTTAACGTTTTCTTTCAGCAATTAGCAAAGAATAAAATGACAATGTGCATATCCATTCAAGTAAAATGTATCTAAATGTAAATCCTTATAATCATATCCTTGAATCTTTTAGTCAGAAAACAATTTAAATTATACGTTTTGCTTTGTTTGTTTGTTTTTTTTTTGCAAATTGGTGAGTATATTACAGATTACTATACTGTTTTGTGAATAAATCGTTGCTGATTAAGAATAAGGGTAATTGAAAGACTGAGATATTGTAAAATCTATAATTGTAAAACACGAAACACAAAAATATCCAATTGTCAGGTTCAATTTATTTTTAACAAAACAAGCTCAGTGCTGAAATCTAATCTGATGAACATGATGAAAGGAATAGAACAAAATGCATTCCAAATGTGTTTGAACTCAATTTCCTTGACTCATTTTTTTCTCACTTATAGTTCAGGTAAGAAATGACAGACTACCAGGTCTATTGTTGTAGAAATATGTTGCTATCTTGAACCGACATTGGTTACCATATTTGTACGTCAATGCATTGTAACACAATAATGCAATTGTGACATACAATACTATTAAATCATGCATGTCTTATAATCTTGTAATAAAACAGTTGTATCATGTCATTTACTTATTGGTCTTAATAAAGTTCCCGATTCAAATCCTCACAAACGTTATCTTATTGTTAATAAAATCAAAATATATTCATAAATATGTTCCTTTGTGGCCCCCTATCATAACTTTCATGATGTTTTCATCCTTTGCGATTTATAACAAACGATTGTATAAAAACAAACAACTTTTTGTTGACCATCAAAATACATAAAAAGAGGAAAACTGCGAACACTTATCTTTTCTATATCTAAATCATATACTGTTCAATTTCTTTTAAAGGATTTAAAATAAACTTTGGGAAATGGCTACCTATGGCAGCTGCTTGGACGGGATTGATTTTCAGGGAAATTCGTCAAAGGACCATACTTTTCAGAAGGGGACTAAGTCAACTTTCATGTACATGTATATTCATTGTTGTCGCCTGGATAGCACTTTCATTTCGTTATGGATTTTCATGAAAATTTGGGAAAATGTTACAAATAGTATGTGCTTAGATGGGATTGATTTTATGGACCATATTTTGGGTAGAGACTTAGTCAACTTTCATGTACATGTATGAGAAAAACTTTTTAGTAAAACATGTCATGATATGAGAAAAGTACTTTTCTTGCAAGGCTTCTAGATGCAATAAATGAATACAAGTGTAGCCTCAAAAAGCTGTCTCGTATGCTTGGGCTAGAATGGCAAAGTTATTAAAAAAAAATTTTTTTTTGCAAAGTTGAGTTGAAGATTCAAAAGGACAAATTAAAGACTGATGTACTAAAAGCCAAATACAGATGCTGTTAAGTCAATGATCCATGTCATTGAGGTCAAAGTGACATAATGACATATGACAGACTGTCACATACCAATATAAATCTTGCTATATGTTAAATACAGAGAGTCTAGATGTTACAGTTTTTGAGAAACAGACTATAATGTAAAAGTTTAACAAAGTCTCTAAACCATATAATTGAGGTCAAAATTGCATTGAGTGACTGACACGTACCCACATAAGATTTTCGCTACTTAAATTTGACCTTAATTAAAACGGAAGTGTACTTTAGGAATAATCGAGTGTTGTCTACTAGAAATCCTTCGGGTGATGTCGTCTGCAGTTAAGGCGGGAAAAGTCTCGCGGTTTGACCGAATATCATTGAACGTCACGAAAGCAGACGAACATTTGTAAACATCGTAAGGTCCCTTCAGAAACAAAAGGCTGACTTATTATGTAAAATTCCCGTAGCAAAAGTAAAGGACGACTTGTAACAACTTAACACCAGAGGCATATTATAAAACATGGACAAGTTATCGTATCTACATTTTTTCTACTGACTTTTCGTTATAAAAAGGTACAATATAGAATAATGAAAAAATGCAAGCAAACTTATTTTCCGAAGAGGGGTTGGCATTTAGTATAGTTATTCTGGCAATTCTGGGCATGGCCCTGGGCAGACTGATTACTGTTCATGTAGCCTATACTGTAAGTCTAGGGGTAAATTTACGTTTTAACTGGCTTGAAAAATGTACAATTTTTCTGTGAAAGGGGTAAAAAGGTAGACGCCCGGTCAATTGCCACTACATGGATTACTGTAGCAGGGCCCCAATAGCTAGCATACAAGTTTGTGTCTCTTTCACTTACTCGGCAAAGTTTGACGTGTAGAATAGGAGTGCTCTGATTTACTTTGCCGCCAACTTTCCTTCTGTGCGTCTGCAACATTCTTCTGTTTGTATTTCCTGGCTGAAAATCCGCTTTTCTTAAACCGGCGCGTCACTGTCAAACTGTCGTAATCGTAAATAACTTGTTAATAATTTTTATTCAAATCAATTTAAATTAATACGAATTCTTTACTATATCATTATGTTACAATTATTGTTTTAGTTTGATTACAATTAACTAATTGATATTTTATTGATTTACTACATAAGAGTGCATCTACTGTAGCAAAATGCTGAGACTCGTACTCCCTTAAGCAAATTAATCACAAATACTTTTAATGATCTTTCATTATTATAAATTATTACATTGTGCCATTATTGTTTTGAATTAATATGAAAAAATAATAATTAGTGATGTAGACTTAATTAATTTATATGATAATTGTTTTGAATTCATCTAAGGTACTGGACCTAGCCAACCAATTTCACATCTTTCCATCAATATTAAGGAGAATACATAAATAAACCTACAATCATTTATGCATACATTTTTTAGATTGTTCTTTAATGGCCATATATCAGATAATCGGTAAACTGGACACAGCAATCTGGGAATTGGCAAACTGGTACTAAACCTGTTATATATGCCACAGTGTGACATA
Organism: Limnoperna fortunei; assembly: GCA_944474755.1. Lineage (NCBI taxonomy): Eukaryota > Metazoa > Mollusca > Bivalvia > Mytilida > Modiolidae > Limnoperna > Limnoperna fortunei. The sequence continues at coordinate 5,583,444 of OX104112.1, forward strand.
CTAGTCAGTATTACGAACATAATGAAATGCAAGGTTGATAGTTGCAGTAAAGTTATATTCTGACATCCATGAATGATACAAGTTGACTATCATACACATTTAGCAGGTTTTATCACTTCTAAATTCAATGTCATATTGGCATTGTCTAACGGGGTGAGGCTTGAGATTTTGTCTCGTGCAGTGAGATATCAAATGTACGGAATATTGTAGCATATCATTCTTGCTCCATTCTTGCTGAATAAATAAATGATGTAACAATATGTCATGATAATATGTTTTTCAGGTTTAGAACCTGATGTTTTGATCATAACACAAACAGACAAACATCTGGTTAGATTGGCTAGAAAAATCAGTATTAAAGTATTTCATGAGTTTGTCGTGCATTTAGGACTAGCAAAGGAGGATTGGGAAAAAGTTGAATACAAGCATCAAAGTGGTGAAATCGTTAGCATGGAATTCGATGCTCTTATTGAACTGAAAAGGATTGGCAATGACCCTTCATTTAACGAGCTGAGAAAGGCTGTTGAAAAAATAAACGAAGACAATGAAGACGCTCATCACATTTTATGTCAGGTGAGGATAATTGTGAATTTATCAAAGGGCTCAGGGATAACTGTGCACTAATTTTTTGGTTTTTAATTCTTGGATCTGAAACCACTAGTTTTATTAATGTTTTATACCCTCGTAAACTTGGTGGAGGTATATAGGAATCACCCTGTCTGTCTGCCCGTCTGTCCACATCCATTTTAAGCACAACTCCTAAACCGCTTGATGAAATTTAATGAAACTTAGCATAGAGGAAGCGTAGATGTGCATGAACAATTTATTTTTATTGTCCTCGTATATCATAAAGGAGAAATAATTGGACTTGAAAGCTAGGCGAGGGCATCTCTTTGTGAGCGTGCTCACAGTCCACACTTGTTAACGTTTTCTTTCAGCAATTAGCAAAGAATAAAATGACAATGTGCATATCCATTCAAGTAAAATGTATCTAAATGTAAATCCTTATAATCATATCCTTGAATCTTTTAGTCAGAAAACAATTTAAATTATACGTTTTGCTTTGTTTGTTTGTTTGTTTTTTTTTGCAAATTGGTGAGTATATTACAGATTACTATACTGTTTTGTGAATAAATCGTTGCTGATTAAGAATAAGGGTAATTGAAAGACTGAGATATTGTAAAATCTATAATTGTAAAACACGAAACACAAAAATATCCAATTGTCAGGTTCCATTTATTTTTAACAAAACAAGCTCAGTGCTGAAATCTAATCTGATGAACATGATGAAAGGAATAGAACAAAATGCATTCCAAATGTGTTTGAACTCAATTTCCTTGACTCATTTTTTTCTCACTTATAGTTCAGGTAAGAAATGACAGACTACCAGGTCTATTGTTGTAGAAATATGTTGCTATCTTGAACCGACATTGGTTACCATATTTGTACGTCAATGCATTGTAACACAATAATGCAATTGTGACATACAATACTATTAAATCATGCATGTCTTATAATCTTGTAATAAAACAGTTGTATCATGTCATTTACTTATTGGTCTTAATAAAGTTCCCGATTCAAATCCTCACAAACGTTATCTTATTGTTAATAAAATCAAAATATATTCATAAATATGTTCCTTTGTGGCCCCCTATCATAACTTTCATGATGTTTTCATCCTTTGCGATTTATAACAAACGATTATATAAAAACAAACAACTTTTTGTTGACCATCAAAATACATAAAAAGAGGAAAACTGCGAACACTTATCTTTTCTATATCTAAATCATATACTGTTCAATGAATAGCCCAATTGTATCCTAAACCTTGGAAGCGTCATAGTAAACGTTTGCAAAGCACCAAATTAAATTTCTGCTGATGGTAGAAAAAAAAGCTTGTATTAGTTTTATTTGTTGTGCAAATAGACCGTTTATTTAAGTGAATTATAAAACGAAAATAAGTAAACGATGGTAATGTCAATTAAGCAATAAAAAAGTAATATATATATGGATTGTGAATCTTTCTCATGGTATCTTGACTGTATAACCAGGAATATGGAACAATGATTCAGTTAGTGCGGGTACATGCTTGTTGACTTTGATTGCACTTGCGGCCATGTTTTTCGTTTGTTAATGTTGCGGGTAGATACGGGCTGTTGAAGACGGCACAACAGAATAAAATAACTGACATTTTAGCCAGACAGTGAGACCCCTTTTTTCTATCGCTGAGTAGTTTTGTTTTTCAATTTACTTGCTTTCTGTTATTTATGAATTTTATATCATATTATTTATAGAAACATGTTCGGGTTAGACATTGTTGCACTTGCAAAAATTTTCGAGTGCAGTCATGACGATTCGTGTATCCAGGGGACATACAGGATAAAAAGATGATTAATGTATATGGCTGTAGACATATACATACCCTGATGTATACCGCTTTCTAACTAATCATAATGCAAGATTTATATGCGAGCTATATTATATTTCAATGTCATTTGTGGATACACACCGTTTTGTGGCATTTATTTCAACAAGGCGTCAGAAAACACCGTCATTGCTGAGCGTCTTACAAAAGTGCATTTTGGGAATAAAATGATTACTAAATAAAGTGGTAGTATTATTATTATTTATAATGTGTGTTAACTATTGTTTCTATAAAATCAAAAGTCTAAAGTCTTTTGAAATAATTACTGGTAATATCAATTTATGTTTTTCAGATCTTCAGAGAGGACACTCAGATATTAGATATGTACTATTGTGCTGGGAAGAAGCACATACATTGTGGGTCTTCTCCCGAAACTTTACATGTCTGAGCTGGGGCAAATGATGGACTTATCCCCATGTCCTGTCTTTTTCTTTCATTTTTCTCCACATATGTAGATGTGCATAAAGGTTTTTTATTGACCTCAGATATCATTACAGGGAGATAATTGGACTTGAAAGCGGAGTATCCTTTTGTGAGCATGCTCACAGTCCACACTTGTTCATTCTATGGAACATTTTGTCGATAATGAAATTGTTTATAAAAATTGCTGAAATGAATTTAGAGCACCATGTTTTATTTCAACGTCCTGAATACAGTTAAAATATTGCTTGCTGGACGTTAAACAACAATCAATCAATCAATTTATTTCAAATACTGGTAACCTAATATTTTATACTAACATCTGTATTATTATTAATAAGGTATGAGGACGTTGAGAACAATACTACTGGTACCTTTAGTAAAGGTAATTATTAAATGGAAAATTGATTGATTGATAAAGAAAATTTTTACATTTTATTATGAATATTATCTATTTGTTGTAAACTATATATTTAGAATTCTGAATTTAATATCCAAACACAAGATTTTTCAGCTACATGTGTGTTCCATATAAATTATGACAAATCCATTTACATGTATACTATTTTATTGTATTGTGGAGATTGATCATTCAAAATTATTGGACATTCCTGAAGATAAAATTCTGCAGGATTTATCAAAGATAATAGGAAATTGTGCAGAACATCTTGGAATAGAGTTGGAAGTAGACATAAATGCAATTAAAGCATCATTATTTCAATACAGCAAGAATATGTTTGGCCAGAATTTTGACATTCTAATGAAATGGAAATATGCTTGTACAAGTCCAACCAGAGAAATAGAACTAACTGTCAATAAAACCAAAATTCCTTGTATCAGTACAAGCCAATATCCTACTGTCAGTAAACCTAAAAATCCTCATGTCAGCAAGCCCAAACATCCTACTGTCAGTAAAGCAAAAATTTTTACTAGCCTTAAGAACATTCGCACTCTGATGCATGCACTCTGGATTGTTGATCGTAGAGGATGTGAGTTTTTAAAAGACAAATATAATATTAAATACTAGTGTGACATTATGCCTCCTCTTTCAGTATTAATACATGTACACAGATGTGATAATAACATGTTTCCTATACATATAATGACAGATTTTGATGAAACTACGTGAAGGAAGAAAAACATATGTAGATGTGCACGAATAACTTTCTTCGCTCTCGGATATTATTCAGGGGAGATTTGAAGCGAAGCGGGGGGTATCCTTTTGTGAGCGTGCTCACAATCCACACTTGTTTGTATATTTATTATTTCAAAATGTATTAAATATTCAGATTGCATACAATTTTATAATTTTAAACTCGCTGCATTCTTATGATGAACTTTTGGGTATAGTTTATGTTGTTAAAAAAAACAAAATAGAACTGACTGAGCATATTTACAAAATATACAAATTGGACAGATTAGTGTTAGTGCTGAATATTTTAACATTACAATATGTTTATGGATCGACTTGAGTGTTTAGTTAAAAGCATTTTAAAGTTCAAGTACTATACTCTATTGTATTATCGCCATGCTGTTGAAAAAAGAGGACGTACATTTATTCAACAAAAGTAAACAAAATATAAAAAAACTAGTTATTATATCATAACTCTTAACATTTTATACTTGTACCATTTTATTTAATTAACCATTATAATGTTTGTTACTTGTGTGCATGTACTGTCATTCCTGCTTTTTTCATTTCAACCGCTTTGAAGCCGAAGAACAAAATTTCATGGAATGTTGGAGGGAATTAACCACATATGTAGACTTGCATATTTGCAGTGAGTTATAATTCAATATTTCTATAGGTAATAAAATCTACTTCTCTGAAAACAACACAAAATAAAATTTAATGGAAATGTATAGTTAATAAGTACATTCATTATGTAAATAATATTCAGCTGTATGTCGGGGGCATTAAGTTTTATTATGTCCGTCCGTCCGTCTGTCCGTACGTATGTACATCCATACCAATTTCCGTCAAGCTTTTCTCAGAAACTGTACATGAGAACAATTTGAAATTTGGCAGGGTGGTTCAGTATCACAAGTTGTACGTCCTAAGCCACTTTCAGACCTGTCGGACAACTACTTCCTGTTTGCGACTGGGCCGATATTAAAATGCGTTAACATGAGTATGAAAATTTCCGTCAAGCTTTTCTCAGAAACCGTACATGAGAACAATTAGAAATTTGTCAGGGTGGTTCAGTATCACAAGTTATACATCGTAAGCAAATTTTTAGACCTGTCGGACAACTACTTCCTGTTTGGGACTTCATTTAGCGGGAGCATCTGTGTCCCATGGACACATTCTTCGATTTTTTAATATTGTGTTCTTGAATTGTAATAAAAATGTATGTTATAAAATACAAATAAAAATATATTCGTGTTATTTTATACTCCATTTATTGGGGTTGCAAATTCTAGAAAGGAAAAATAATCCGGTATGTAGGGTATGTATGTAAGTACCCATATCAGCTACAACGTTACTACAACAACTCTTGGCTACACTTCAGTAGCAAGGAAATCCCACCAATCAACTATAGCCTTATTAAGTCAAGGAACAAATAAACTCACCTGCTCCTGACGAGTAAAACTTTTCAGTGGTTACTTATTGTCATGACGTACATGTTAGAATGTTGCTATCAATAAATGGGAAGTTGACAATTTGAATCAACTATAGCCTTCTTAAGTCAAGGAACAAATAAACTCACCTGCTCCTGACGAGTAAAACTTTTCAGTGGTTACTTATTGTCATGACGTACATGTTAGAATGTTGCTATCAATAAATGGGAAGTTGACAATTTGAAGGTGAAGATGAAATTAACGGTTCAACTTGTTACTTGTTCCTATGTAGAAATGTGAGTCCTCGTGTATTCCACATTTTAAACGTTTATTTGTCCAACATTTGAATTGTGAATCCGTGTCAAATCCGTTTTTTGTCAGACGTTTTGATTTTTGTTTGTTAAATATTGTTAAATGATGTTTTACGCCAATTTAAGCAGTTTTTCAACTTTATCATGGCGTCCAGTTTTTAAGACGGAGTAACCGGAAAACAACCACCGAACAAACCTGGCAATCCTTGTCAAGTAAGATTGGAGTCGCGTACTTCCTCTCCGCACTGAGATTCGAACCTGCAACCTCAGTGTTGACAGACCACGTGATCAATAGTTGGCGAACTACCTTAACCCCTCGGCCACCGAAGATATCCAGTCGTTTGGATTAAGGGTCTTGTAAAAGCTATTGGTAACACCAATCGTGTCGTAGCATTCGAACGAATAGGACGGTCTCCAGTTTCCGGAATAAATCTCTACTAGCGTAACAGTTTTTCAGTATCTTCGTGGTTGCCAGCATACATAGCGACGATAAGTATTTTTTTTTTTTTACGTATTTCTGTTCCCTTTGAAATAGTTTCTATTTGACTTAAATTATATCTGTCATTTAAGTTAAAATCTAGATCAGTTTATTCCTAAATACAAATTAGGTTAATAAATAAGTTCTCCCTTCCTAAAAAAGTTTCCTTATTTTATAAGTTTTAATTTTAAACTGCCCAATCATACCTAACCAAAAAGGAAAACTTTCCAGCCCCGACTCCCCTCATCAGACCTCCAAACCACAAAAGGTCTCTCAAAATCAGTTCAACAAAAATGATTATCCGGTTCAAGAAACTGTGGTGATAAAATCTAATAACAGGGCCTTCCTCAATATCATGGCGATTAGTTTTCAATATATGATACTGAGCTTCCCAGGGGACAAAAGCAAGGAGTCCTTCAAATTTAGGAGGCTCAAAAGTTGCTACATGGTACATGTGCCTCTAGCTAGGTTGCGTTCCAAACTACTGGACGCAACAAAGCTAGGGCCGTACGATGTAACGCTTCATTATACGACCCCAACTTTAAAAGTAAAATTAGTCACCAAAAAATCAATAAAAAAAGTCAGGACAGCCCTAAGTACATATTTAAGACAATATGGTGATACATACAAACGGATGTATTATCCCTTAAAGAACAAGAACAAATGATTAAACAGCATAACAAAATCGACGTTTCCCTAAAAGAGGTCCAAAAATCTGGCTTTTTAATTGTGAGACTAGATTCCCAATTAAAAGATGTAAAAGAGCTAAAAATGGATCATACTTTAAATTATAAATTGGCAGAATATAAACCTAATCCAAAGTTCTGCACGGTCTGTGCCAAATGAATCCGGGTCCGTTCGCCCTAAAACACGTTCGCCCTAGTACTTGTTCGCCCTATTGCATGTTCGCCCTAGGTTCGTTCGCCCTAATACCTGTTCGCCCCGAGTACGTTCGCCCATGTTTTGGTATATATATTTATTTAGGATGTTTGTAAATGTAATATGATAAATTCAATTCAAAAGATATTTGAACCACTGTTTGTTGAATATTGTTTAAGTTGTATGTGTTGTCTGTCAACACATAGTATTAAATTGTTAAATGTTGTTTTGTTATGTTGATTTTAAAACATGCTTGCTGAATTTGAGTTGTAGAAATTTACAAAGTATTGTTTTTAATTGTTTTGTATTTTCTCAACAGGCTTTACACGGAATGCAGATGAGAGGAAAAAGAGACACAATAATATTTAGAAGCTTTAATATAACATAATATGGTTGCACTAATAATAGCATTACACTTATACAATGTACTATTTGATTTTATTCACACAACAAGTATTTGAGAGTTCATTTTAATTTATTCAGGTAATTAACTTAGGGTCAATCGGCTTTCAGTTCCAGTTGGTCTTTGGGAATGTCTGCAGGTCTGTATACGTTCGAGATCGTCTTCAAAAAGTGTCATCTCTGAATTCATGTAGCTGTCCCAGGCGGTCTGTATCTTGGCATCCAGTGTTGGGGTGCTGGCTCTTCGGTGTTGCAAATGTGGTTCTGATGTGTGCGCTAGGCAGGAAGGGAAAGGCTAGTAGCTGTCTAATGTAGGAGTGTACACATAGTCGGTGTTGCCATCTTTCGCAGACGTCGCATGAAACTGCATGCTGACGAGGTCGGACTTCAGAATTGCACGTTATACACATATTGTTATCCATGTTGGATGAGGAACATGCATTTTTTCAGGTAGCTTATATACTACTCAAAGTACTCGGCATCCAAGCTAACTAAATTTGTTTTAAAAATTAATTTTCAACAAATTATTTATTACACTAAAATTATATTTTTTTTTTAAATTTCTCTGTCCAAGCTAATTATTTTAATTTTTTTTTAATGTTCATAAATTAAACTAATTGTTAGCTAATTATTTTTAATTATTTTTAATCATTAAAATCATTTTATTAACGATCAAAGAAACAAATAATTACTGTGATTTTATAATTAATTGAAGCCATTTTCAATCATCAAACATAACTTCATTTATAACATATATAACAATTGTTATAATAATGTTGGGCGAACGGACCCATATCTAGGGCGAATGGACTCGGGGCGAAAGGACCTAGGGCGATACCGTGCCAAATTAGGACACTATGCCAAGACTTGCAAAAATCAAAAGCAAACTTGTATTAAATATTCAGAGCAACATGATACCAAAATGTGTAAATCACAAATTACTAAATGCAATAACTGCAAGGGTAACCATCAGGCTAACGAAAAACAAATGCCCCCAATATATATATGTTTTAGAAAATATGTACACAAAATTTATGACATTTGACGAAGCAAAGCTAATGGCTAAACAAAACAACAAAGCTCCAACTTGTCCAAATTCAAATCCAGTAAAAACAAATAAAACTGTCAAATGCTCGGATAAGCAGGAAACACATGTCAACTTAATAAACAATAAAAACGCGATTAACTTAATTAAAGATAAAACACCGGTCAACATTGCTGAAAAAACATCCGTGACAATTAACAGCAGTCCAGATGACGCCCTATCATACGCCGACATGCTAAAAACCCCGCCGCGATTGGTAATTGACGAATCCTCACCTCAGGAGGAAACTCATCACAAAAACAATTCACCTATAAAACAAACCCCTAAAATTCCTCAGCAAGATATAATAACTAGGGTAAAAAATAAAACAAAAAATTCGATACAATTTGTAAAGGTCATCCTGGACCTATCCCAGCACGGCCATAAAGGTAAATCCATAAAGAAAAATCAAGAAAATATCTTTGAACAACTATTAGGATTCCTTAACGGACAACTAAACATTAATCTCCAAGCATCAGAATTTAATTAAGTAGAAATAGCTATAGTTATAAAAAACACCCAGTAATAATTATATATAATGGGTCTATACATCCTACAATGGAATGCGCGCTCGCTTTACGCTAACGCGAATTCCTTTAAAAATTTCTTAGACGAAAATGAAAAACCCGACGTTATAAGTATTCAGGAAACCCACTTCAAAGGAAACCGATACATACAACTTAATGGATATCAACCACCTGTATTTAAAAATAGAAACGGAATAAAAAACAATAAAGGTAAAATAAAAAGTAAGGGAGGTGGCGTAGCCGTCTATGTTTCAAACTTATTAACATACACGGAAATCGACTTCCAAGCCGAAAACATATAAACTGCAGGTGTTACCATAAATTGTCAAAACGATAAAATTAATATTGTCAATATGTATAGACCCCGGACCAAACACTAAACTCTCAGGATTACTCAAAAATATAAATCAAAATTTAGTCCTACTAGGCGACTATAAGGTCTTCACTATGGGGGTCTATTAAAACTGATAAAAATGGACAGTCTTAGAGGATCTAATACAACATATGGACCTCATAATACTAAACGACGGATCGGGTACCCGTCTAGATAACAACGGTAAAACCTACGAGATCGATCTAACGTTTGTTTCCCCCTCACTAACTAAAGATAGTCAATGGGCAGTTCTGGACGATCCACTCGGCTCTGACCATTTTCCAATTCTAACTGTATTAAAATCAAAACCAATTAAAAATGAAGTATGCACGGCCCAAAGGTGGATATATGATAAAGCCAACTGGCACCTTTTCTCCAAAATATGCCAGAATGTAAAGATTGAAGACGTAAAACACCAAGATATTAATATTTATAACTCCAACATATGCCAACAAATTACAACCATCGCAGATGCTGCCATACAAAAAACAAAAGGCAAAGTCCATATAAGGAAAAATTGTCCTTGGTGGAATATGCAATGCACGGAAGCTAAAAAAGTTAAAAGAAATAAATTACGCAGATTCGATAAAACAAAAAATAGCCAAGATCTAGATGAATATAAACAAGCTTTAAAAACTTTCAAAAATATTACAGACAAAGCGCGAAAAGAATATTTTCAAGACTTTTGTTCAAAATGAAATTACAGGTCACATGTAAAACAGGTTTGGCAAACAATCAAAAATATGAAAGGAAATAAGGTCTCTAGTCTACCTACGCTTGTCTAAAATCGAAAGCAAGCGGTAACTAATAAACAGAAAACCAACTTATTGGCAATGTCCTTCGCGGAAGATAGTAGCGACCAAAATCTAGAACCCGAATTTAAATTGCATAAAGAAAAATTCGAAAAGGAAAACCTAATTGAAAAAGATCTAAACCCTGATAATAATAAAAAATCTATTAATAAACCCTTCACAAAGGAGGAAATAATTAAGGTACTTAAAACCAAAAAAACTACCGCACCGGGAGACGACCGGATCTCATATGAAATGTTTAAACACACGGATAACATGATAAACATCGTGTTAGATCTAATAAACCAAGTGTGGGACTCAGGACAATTACCATCTTCTTGGAAAAGTGCAAACGTAATCCCAATCCTTAAACCCAATAAGAATAAATCAGACCCTAAATCATATCGCCCAATCTCACTGACCTCAAACTTTTGTAAACTAATGGAAAGCATGGTAAATGAAAGACTAAAATACATCATAGAAAAAAAATAATATTATCGAGGACAACCAGAGTGGTTTCGGTAAAGGTCGGTCAACTATTGACCATTTAATCAGACTGGGAACAGAAATTCAAAAAGCTAAAGCAAGAAACCAATATCTTTTGGCGGTATTTTTAGACATTGAAAAAGCCTTCGATCTCGTATGGAGAAAAGGTCTTCTATACAAAATTAAACAATTTGGAATAAGCGGTAATATGTTTAACTTTATGTCAGACTTTTTACAGGATCGCAAAATTAAAGTTAAAGTAAATAACAAAACTTCGGACGAACGCGAACTCCAAAACGGCACCCCCAAGGCAGCGTTATCAGTCCGACACTGTTTAATATTTTAATAGACGATTTAGTATATCAAGCCGAAAAATCCACTAAAACCTCGCAGTTTGCCGACGACAGTGCAATGTGGCACAGAGGCCATAACCTTAAAATACTTAGAAATAAAATGCAACGAACCTTGGACAATGTAAGTAAATGGGCCATTAAATGGGGCTTCAATATTTCAAAAACTAAAACAATAGGTGTTATTTTTGGAAATAGGAAAGTAACATCAACCAACCTCACATTAGGCAACCAACCCATAAAATTTGAAAATCATGTTAAATTTTTAGGATTAATATTCGACCGTAAATTAACATGGAAAAAACATTTCGACTACATATAGGAGAGATCTAAACTTATACTCAACCTTATGAGATACGTTCAGGCTAATAATTTTGGAATGGGCACTGAAACTCTGATAATATTGTATAAATCTCTACTCAGGTCCATACTAGACTACGGATGCCAGGTTTTTAACTCCGCCTCTAATACTCTTAAACTTAAACTAGATAAAATACAGTATAAGGGTCTCCGAATAGCTTTAGGCGCTTTAACGTCCACGCCAGTCGAAAATCTATTAGTTGAAGCAAGGGAAAAACCGCTGCAACTTAGAAGTGATGAATTTTCGTTAAAATATTACGCTAGGTGCTCGAAAAATCCCAAAAATCCAGCAAAAGAAACCCTCGAGGATTGTGTCGAATATAGAGCAAAATCACAAAAATGGAAAAATGACACAATCCCTTTTAGCTACAGAGTAAGGAAAGAATTAAAACTAAATAAATTAGATAAAATTCAAATAGTAAAACACAATCCTCCGACTTTTCCACCATGGACTATAAAACGGCAAATACATCGTGTGAATTAAAAAATTAAATAGATAAAAGAGATGACCCTAATATAATAAAAACAATAACCCTCGAACATATAGATAGCACATATAAAAACTTTGACAAAATTTTACCGATGGTTCCAAGGACCCACTCACCGGTAAAACCGGTTTTTGATGGAAATGACCTAATATTTTATAGCATATATAGATTTTTTATGACATCGAGACACAGTGGAATGAGCTGACAGATCCATGTTCAAAACCCGCCGTATGTATTGCGCCTGCGTCCCATGTTCCAAGCCAGGTATAAGTGGCTCATGACGGAATATTTATCTTAAACTATTAATTAGGCGGTATGTCAGTAGGCTACCGACGCTACTTCAAGAAATAAGGATTTAATTAAGAGGGCTAATCAACAGTGAGAAGATGGTTAATGACTGTTCCAATATATGTGTATTAGCTTTAATGCAGATGACTTCCTTCATTTCATTTTCATTTTAGGCATGCCTGCATACAATGGGCTTAATCTTTTATTAGTCTATAATAAAGTCCGATGTTCTCGAAAGCCAATAACACTTACGTGATACAGGCAATGATGATTGATAAACCAGGTTCCGTCAATATTTCGTTTTGACGGCATAAACCATGCACATAAACTTTGTAGCCCATCAAAATCATGCGGTTTGGCTGGTTAAATTGTTTAATAAAAAGAACATTTTACAGTTTCCTATAAATCTGGATGTTTAAATTAACATAAGGCTTCCAAGTTAGCTGCCTGGATGTTTTTTGCATTAGGTATCCATTTTTTAGCTTTATTATGAGATTAATTTAAAAAAGGAAGAAAGATAGAGTACCCGGATAAAATCACCTTTAGCATAAAAACTGGCTTTTTTAATGATAGTTTGAGCCGAGCGTACCCTCCCATGCAGTACCGAGGCTAATACTAAGCCTCGGTGTTGACAGGCTCTTACTCCTTAAACACTAAGCCGATGTTTTAAACAAGTATCGCTTCATGACAAAGATCCGACAGATATATTGTTTAATTCTGTACCTGGTGTACCCTAGAAGTGTGTACACACTGAACCAATAGAAGCAAACAAAAAATAGGTGGAAACAAAATATGATTATTCTATATTTTGCTATAATTTCACAATGCCCCATACCTCTGTTAAAAAAATTATCATATTTTGTTAAATGTACAAATGTGCTCTTCACATTTATTTCGGTATAAAACTGTTTATTTTAAATTTCAACATAATTTAAATCTTCATCGCGTTTCGTATGGAAAATAGCAAAGAAAACCGATGTTTTAAATACTGGACCTAATTTAAATATAAATCTTATATTTTTTTAATAATAAGCTTGTTCTGCTAATGTTACTTCTGTTTCAACAGTAGTTAATTATACAAGTAACTTAACACTTTCAATCCCTGTTAAGTTTTGGTAGTTTTAAATGGAATTGAAAGTGTTAAGCTACTTGTATAATTAACTAATGTTGAAACAGAAAGTGAAGATTCGAGCATTTAAGACCTGAACACATCAGACGTAATTTAATCCAAAATGACAGGAAATTAAAACGACGGGTTATGAAAAGTTTAATAACTTGCAGGATTTGCGACCGATTACTGACCAACGCAACTTGTTTTATCTGTATGCATTTGTTTTGTGAATTGTGTTTATCTGTCTATATAATCAAGCTAGCGGAAGGCAAAGAAACAGATGAAAGTTTTAAATTTCCAACGTGCCGGGCAGATAATTGAATTCATATATATGGATGCGTTTTAATTCTCCATGTAAGAATTCCAGATACGTAGATACCTGTGGAATCATAAGTTATGGGCACATTTTATATCTCCGTGTAAGAATTCCAGATACGTCGATACCTGTGGAATCATAAGTTATGGGCTCATTTTATTTATCCGTTTAAGAATTCCAGATACGTAGATACCTGTGGAATCATAAGTTATGGGCTCATTTTATTTCTCCGTTTAAGAATTCCAGATACGTAGATACCTGTGGAATCATAAGTTATGGGCTCATTTTATTTCTCCGTTTAAGAATTCCAGATACGTAGATACCTGTGGAATCATAAGTTATGGGCTCATTTTATTTCTCCGTTTAAGAATTCCAGATACGTAGATACCTGTGGAATCATAAGTTATGGGCTCATTTTATTTCTCCGTTTAAGAATTCCAGATACGTAGATACCTGTGGAATCATAAGTTATGGGCTCATTTTATTTCTCCGTTTAAGAATTCCAGATACGTAGATACCTGTGGAATCATAAGTTATGGGCTCATTTTATTTCTCCGTTTAAGAATTCCAGATACGTAGATACCTGTGGAATCATAAGTTATGGGCTCATTTTATTTCTCCGTTTAAGAATTCCAGATACGTAGATACCTGTGGAATCATAAGTTATGGGCTCATTTTATTTCTCCGTTTAAGAATTCCAGATACGTAGATACCTGTGGAATCATAAGTTATGGGCTCATTTTATTTCTCCGTTTAAGAATTCCAGATACGTAGATACCTGTGGAATCATAAGTTATGGGCTCATTTTATTTCTCCGTTTAAGAATTCCAGATACGTAGATACCTGTGGAATCATAAGTTATGGGCTCATTTTATTTCTCCGTTTAAGAATTCCAGATACGTAGATACCTGTGGAATCATAAGTTATGGGCTCATTTTATTTCTCCGTTTAAGAATTCCAGATACGTAGATACCTGTGGAATCATAAGTTATGGGCTCATTTTATTTCTCCGTTTAAGAATTCCAGATACGTAGATACCTGTGGAATCATAAGTTATGGGCTCATTTTATTTCTCCGTTTAAGAATTCCAGATACGTAGATACCTGTGGAATCATAAGTTATGGGCTCATTTTATTTCTCCGTTTAAGAATTCCAGATACGTAGATACCTGTGGAATCATAAGTTATGGGCTCATTTTATTTCTCCGTTTAAGAATTCCAGATACGTAGATACCTGTGGAATCATAAGTTATGGGCTCATTTTATTTCTCCGTTTAAGAATTCCAGATACGTAGATACCTGTGGAATCATAAGTTATGGGCTCATTTTATTTCTCCGTTTAAGAATTCCAGATACGTAGATACCTGTGGAATCATAAGTTATGGGCTCATTTTATTTCTCCGTTTAAGAATTCCAGATACGTAGATACCTGTGGAATCATAAGTTATGGGCTCATTTTATTTCTCCGTTTAAGAATTCCAGATACGTAGATACCTGTGGAATCATAAGTTATGGGCTCATTTTATTTCTCCGTTTAAGAATTCCAGATACGTAGATACCTGTGGAATCATAAGTTATGGGCTCATTTTATTTCTCCGTTTAAGAATTCCAGATACGTAGATACCTGTGGAATCATAAGTTATGGGCTCATTTTATTTCTCCGTTTAAGAATTCCAGATACGTAGATACATGTGGAATCACGGGTGCGTTTTATTATAGGATTAAACACCGTTTTCAATGGATTTATCGGTATATCAACAAGACCAACTCACTAACAAACAAATAAAAGTCCGCATATGATATGTTTGACAACTACAAAATGCTAAATTTTCTGCCCATTTGTTTTCCTTTTCCCAGTCTGTAATTTGTTAACTTGCTCCAAATAAATAGCTGAAAAACTGTTGGTTCAATGTTAAGCTGGAATCCAATCAGTCTATCAAATTAAATGGATACAATTGTAATAAGTGCTTTTGTATGTTCAACTACATTTTTTTTCTTTTTCTGATTAGACTTTTAAACTTGCAGCCAGGTTTTTTTCAGACTTCCATTTAGAAACATTTAACAAACTGAAACAAATTTTTAAGCACTATGGAATATATGGCTCTTGTCAAGTTGGCATACATATAAGGTCTTTATGCCATTTTGTATTTCAACATGTTACCCTTAAATGACGTCCCCCTTCCTACAATGTATGTTTAAAAAAATCAGAGCTGTAGTATACTTATCTGTCCTGAAAGGTCCCGTGTGTCCAATGGATCATCTTTATTGCCAGTAGTCCAGTCTTCTGTGTCCACTAATGTTTTGCAATAACTTTACAAAGTGTATTTAAAATTGATATGTGGGTACATAAAAAATTCAGCAGACTCTTCTATCATGAAAGGCATTGCCACCCCTGTGGACCACCAATCAAGATATCACTTCTACTGCTTTTCAGTGGGTAAAATCTTAAAACTAGAATTGTAAGAGATTTAAAGAACTTTGGAATTAAGATTTGTGAGAATAAGTTAAAGACGAAGATGTGCTGATGTTCCAACGTTTAAGTAGTGCTTCTATTTGTTCTTGCAGGTTGGTATTGATATCCTTATTAATCTTCATTTGACTGTGCTGGTGGAGTACTTTGAAACCAACTACTGCCTTGGCTTTATCGTATTTTGTGCGGATGGAGTCGTCCCATGGATGTTGTGTAAGGATTCTTCTGTACTTTTGGTATGTTTTAACTTCCTCAGTTGGACCTAGCAGTTTTTCTATTAATTCGGTTGTGGACAGTTTGGCTGCAAAGAGTTAAATGTATATCAACTGAAATTTAAAAAAAAAGGTTTGGGACATGAAGATTTATTCATGTTTCAAATATACATGTTCCCTTTAAGATATATTTAGGAGATAACTGTATTGTATTTGAAGATTTGCAGGCATCAATTAATGATTTGATGGTTGGAAATTGAGTTCACTGGCGATACGTATGCAGAGCCAGTAAACTGATATATCCCAATGCTACAGGGATTAAAAATAAAGTTAAATGACTAAAATGGAAATTTTTAATTAACCGGAAATAATGTCTGTGCTTGCGTTACTTTCTGATGGCATGATTTGTGGAATTGATGTCATGAAAATATTCTGGTTGTCCAATCAGAATTGACGTTACATCAAAAATTGCATGAGAATGATATTTCACTGTTTTGATCCAACATGTGCAGGTAGAAAAACATTTTTCATTTATATGAATTTGCAGTTTACCTGGACTACTTCTTTCTTCAATATTTGGCTCCTCTGGTTGGTGGTCTTCAGAATCTTGCATAAAAGGGTTGTCATCAGATTCCTCGTCTCTGTCTCTTTTGTCTACAAATGCCAAACAATAAAATATAAATATATACTGTATATTTTCCATTTCATCATGTCATGTGTGCATGCTGTGATATATGCAGGTGAATACAGGGATATTCACTAACTTTTTTATCATGGTTGCCACCTGGTCTCCTAACTTCAAAAATTTTGGCGCCCAGGGAAAAAGTTAGGCGCCCGCACATTTCATATTTTTTTTTATGAAAAAGAATACACTTCCATAAATTAAAACTTGAAATAAATGATAGGATAGAACTGTGAAACAAATAATATTATGTAACATAAAATGCACTATTAAAAGTATTTAAAGATCTAAATTTACTTTTTGAAAGTTACTGCCAAAGTATTAATTTGAATTATGTTTAAATCATTCATGCAATACGCATCACAAGCCGCATCGTATTTGCAATCTCCGGCACCGAGTTCATATCCACTCCGGAAATTTTCTTATTTTTTCGCTTTGAACTGGTTTCCGGTATCATTTTTACTAAGCTTTATGTACCAAGTTAACATGGTAAAAACCAAACGGGACCAGCTAACACTGTGTGGCGCGTAAACAGGGTAAACATGACGCAAAAACAAAAATATTTCAGATTTCTTACCAATATGAAACTCAAATTGAAAGGAGACATACCGCTACTGTTCAGTAAACTGTGGCGTAGTCCTCGACGATCGATTGGTCCAGGTTAAAAGTGTGATAGCGATCAGTGACCCATTAGTCTAGGTGTAAACTGTGAAGTAGTCCTCGACGATCGATTGGTCCAGGTTAAAAGTGTGATAGCGATCAGTGACCCATTAGTCTAGGTGTAAACTGTGAAGTAGTCCTCAATGACTGATTGGTCCAGGTTAAAGGTGTGATAGCGATCAGTGACCCATTAGTCTAGGTGTAAACTGTGGCGTATTCCTCGACGATCGATTGGTCCAGGTTAAAAGTGTGATAGCGATTAGTGACCCATTAGTCTAGGTGTAAACTGTGGCGTAGTCCTCGACGATCGATTGGTCCAGGTTAAAAGTGATAGCGATCAGGGACCCATTAGTCTAGGTGTAAACTGTGAAGTAGTCCTCGACGATCGATTGGTCCAGGTTAAAAGTGTGATAGCGATCAGTGATCAATTAGTCTAGGTGCAAACTGTGAAGTAGTCCTCGACGATCGATTGGCTCAGGTTAAAAGTGGGATAGCGATCAGTGACCCATTAGTCTAGGTGTAAACTGTGGCGTAGTCCTCGACGATCGATTGGTCCAGGTTAAAAGTGTGATAGCGATCAGTGACCCTTTGTCTAGGTGTAAACTGTGAAGTAGTCCTCGACGATCGATTGGTCCAAGTTAAAAGTGTGATAGCGATCAGTGACCCATTTGTCTAGGTGTGAACTGTGGCGTAGTCCTCGACGATCGATCGGTCCAGGTTAAAAGTGTGATAGCGATCAGTGACCCATTTGTCTAGGTGTAAACTGTGAAGTAGTCCTCGACGATCGATTGGTCCAGGTTAAAAGTGTGATAGCGATCAGTGACCAATTAGTCTAGGTGTAAACTGTGAAGTAGTCCTCGACGATCGATTGGTCCAGGTTAAAAGTGTGATAGCGATCAGTGACCCATTTGTCTAAGTGTAAACTGTGAAGTAGTCCTCGACGGTCGATTGGTCCAGGTTAAAGGTGTGATAGCGATCAGTGACCCATTTGTATAGGTGTAAACTGTGAAGTAGTCCTCGACGATCGATTGGTCCAGGGTAAAAGTGTGATAGCGATCAGTGACCCATTTGTCTAGGTGTAAACTGTGAAGTAGTCCTCGACGATCGATTGGTCCAGGTTAAAAGTGTGATATCGATCAGTGACCCATTAGTCTAGGTGTAAACTGTGGCGTAGTCCTCAATGACTGATTGGTCCAGGTTAAAAGTGTGATAGCGATCAGTGACCCATTTGTCTAGGTGTAAACTGTGGCGTAGTCCACGACGATCGATTGGTCTAGGTTAAAAGTGTGATAGCGATCAGTGACCCATTAGTCTAGGTGTAAACTGTGGCGTAGTCCTCGACAATCGTTTGGTCCAGGTTAAAAGTGTAATATCGATCAGTGACCCATTTGTCTAGGTGTAAACTGTGGCGTAGTCCTCGACGATCGATTGGTCCAGGTTAAAAGTGTGATAGCGATCAGTGACCCATTAGTCTAGGTGTAAACTGTGAAGTAGTCCTCGACGATCGATTGGTCCAGGTTAAAAGTGTGATATCGATCAGTGACCCATTAGTATAGGTGTAAACTGTGGCGTAGTCCTCGACGATCGATTGGTCCAGGTTAAAAGTGTGATAGCGATCAGTGATCCATTAGTCTAGGTGTAAACTGTGGCGTAGTCCTCGACGATCGATTGGTCCAGGTTAAAAGTGTGATAGCGATCAGTGACCCATTAGTCTAGGTGTAAACTGTGGCGTAGTCCTCGACGATCGATTGGTCTAGGTTAAAAGTGTGATAGCGATCAGTGACCCATTAGTCTAGGTGTAAATTGTGGCGTAGTCCTCAATGACTGATTGGTCCAGGTTAAAAGTGTGATAGCGATCAGTGACCCATTTGTCTAGGTGTAAACTGTGGCGTAGTCCCCGACGATCGATTGGTCCAGGTTAAAATTGTGATAGCGATCAGTGACCCATTTGTCTACGTGTAAACTGTGGCGTAGTCCTCGACGATCGATTGGTCCAGGTTAAAAGTGTGATAGCGATCAGTGACCCATTTGTCTAGGTGTAAACTGTGAAGTAGTAATCAGTCCATTTTCTGTATAATAACAAATATAGAATATATTTTCACTAAAATGGTTTTAATCGAAAAGAAACTAGTCTATTACTTAGAGATTGGTGAATAAATGTAAGTTTATCACAGTTAAGGTACTTCCGGTCATGTGTAATTTATAGTACCATGTATGACCACCTTGCATGGGCTGCCATGACTGCTCTGTGTCTCCTTGGCATACATTTAGTTAACGCTTAAAATCATAGCTAACTGTTGTAAACAACAAGCCATTTCATTGTTTATCTCTTGTTGGCGAAACGTAAATAATCCCCGTACACATTGTGCGATGTTTGTTTGTTTGTTTGAATGGTGTTTAACGCCACTTTCAGCAATTTGCCAGCTTTATTATGGCTTCCAATTTTTATTGGAAGAGGAAGCCGCAGTACCCGGAGAACAATCCCCTCTACACACTGTGCGATGTAATTATGAATATAATACCTTCAAATTAAAATGAATTCGACAAAGTTACGAGTGTATAAATAAAAAATCTGAAGTGGCATAGAAATCCATTAAAAGAGCTGAATCCTGATACTCAAGGGTTCAAAGCGCTCACCATTTTACGGAATCAGTTGTAAAGACATCTGGGATCCAGTTAATAAAGCTTTTCTCCTTGTCAATAAGCTTTAGGATACATGTACAAGAAGAAGATAATACGTCACTCACTGTATTTAGCGACTTTTATGAGACGATTATAGGATAAAATAGTTTTAATTCATTTATCAGACATATTTCCTTCTAAACAACACCGTTGAACAAGTTTTCTGCAAACGGTAACAAGAGACCAAGTTTTTCTCTAATTTATATACATAATGGTTGTTTAATATACATCGCGTGTTTAAGTAGAAGCAGGTTGAATTTACTCAGAGGTACCGTTAAATATTTAATGTGTCATACTTCAATTGGTTGATTGATTGATTGATTGATTGATTGATTTGGATTCAGCGAGCAGTATATAATCGATATCTATAATCAGAGCAAGTTAACACGCAACAGAATACTTTATCACAATGAAATGGATCAATGGAAACAACAAAATGTATATACAATTAAGTTATGAATTACAAAAAACGGTTTCTGACTTTCTTTAGATATGGATAATTCTAATTAAAACGATTATCAATTCAAGTTTATGCAAACATACATAAATGTACTACATGTAAATACATTATCAAATCGTATCGAAAAACAAGTACACTGGATAACACAGACCTACATTCTTTGTCATATTTGGTTATTTAAACAATTGAACTTAAGTGCATTAAGTACGTAATTATATCAACACACAATTCAGATTTCAAATTAACCGTCAGTTAGGTTATATTACTAATAAATGACTGCTCCCCATACCGTGCATACTAATTAGTTATTGTACTTAAGTCATTTGAAGATTTATTATACACACTACTGCACCATAGTACATGTACAGCAAGGACGATAACAGAGTTGGTTGTTTTACATGTACAGCAATGACGATAACAGAGTTGCTTGTTTTACATGTACAGCAATGACGATAACATAGTTGGCTGTTTTACATGTACAGCAATGACGATGACAGAGTTGGTTGTTTTACTTGTACAGCAATGACGATAACAGAGTTGGCTGTTTTACTTGTACAGCAATGACGATAACATAGTTGGCTGTTTTACTTGTACAGCAATGACGATAACAGAGTTGGCTGTTTTACATGTACAACAATGATAACAGAGTTGGCTGTTTTACATGTACAGCAATGACGATAACAGAGTTGGTTGTTTTACATGTACAGCAATGACGATAACATAGTTGGCTGTTTTACTTGTACAACAAGGGCGATAACACAGTTGGCTGTTTTACATGTACAGCAATGACGATAACATAGTTGGCTGTTTTACTTGTACAGCAATGACGATAACAGAGCTGGTTGTTTTACATGTACAGCAATGACGATAACAGAGTTGGCTGTTTTACATGTACAGCAATGACGATAACAGAGTTGGCTGTTTTACATGTACAGCATGGACGATAACAGAGTTGGCTGTTTTACATGTACAGCAAGGACGATAACAGAGTTGGTTGTTTGACATGTACAGCAAGGACGATAACATAGTTGGCTGTTTTACATGTACAGCAATGACGATAACAGAGTTGGTTGTTTTATATGTACAACAAGGACGATAACATAGTTAGCTGTTTTACATGTACAGCAATGACGATAACATAGTTGGTTGTTTTACATGTACAGCAATGACGATAACAGAGTTGGTTGTTTTACATGTACAGCAATGACGATAACATAGTTGGCTGTTTTACTTGTACAACAAGGGCGATAACACAGTTGGCTGTTTTACATGTACAGCAATGACGATAACAGAGTTGGTTGTTTTACATGTACAGCAATGACGATAACAGAGTTGGTTGTTTTACATGTACAGCAAGGACGATAACATAGTTGGCTGTTTTACATGTACAGCAATGACGATAACAGAGTTGGCTCTTTTACATGTACAGCAATGACGATAACAGAGTTGGTTGTTTTACATGTACAGCAATGACGATAACATAGTTGGGTGTTTTACTTATACAGCAATGACGATAACAGAGTTGGTTGTTTTACATGTACAGCAATGACGATAACAGAGTTGGCTGTTTTACATGTACAGCAATGACGATAACATAGTTGGCTGTTTTACTTGTACAGCAATGACGATAACAGAGTTGGTTGTTTTACATGTACAGCAATGACGATAACAGAGTTGGCTGTTTTACATGTACAGCAAGGACGATAACAGAGTTGTTTGTTTTACATGTACAGCAATGACGATAACAGAGTTGGTTGTTTTACATGTACAGCAAGGACGATAACAGAGTTGGCTGTTTTACATGTACAGCAATGACGATAACAGAGTTGGTTGTTTTACATGTACAGCAATGACGATAATAGAGTTGGTTGTTTTACATGTACAGCAATGACGATAACAGAGTTGGCTGTTTTACATGTACAGCAATGACGATAATAGAGTTGGTTGTTTTACATGTACAGCAAGGACGATAACAGAGTTGGTTGTTTTACATGTACAACAAGGACGATAAAACGAGTTTGCTGTTTTACATGTACAGCAAGGACGATAACATAGTTGGTTGTTTTACATGTACAGCAATGACGATAACAGAGTTGGTTGTTTTATATGTACAGCAATGACGATAACATAGTTGGTTGTTTTACATATACAGCAATGACGATAACATAGTTAGCTGTTTTACATGTATAGCAAGGAAGCTAACAGGGTTGGTTGTTTTACATGTACAGCAATGACGATAACAGAGTTGGTTGTTTTACATGTACAGCAATGACGATAACAGAGTTGGTTGTTTTACATGTACAGCAAGGACGATAACATAGTTGGCTGTTTTACATGTACAGCAAGGACGATAACAGAGTTGGTTGTTTTACATGTACAGCAATGACGATAACAGAGTTGTCTGTTTTACATGTACAGCAAGGACGATAACATAGTTGGCTGTTTTACATGTACAGCAAGGACGATAACAGAGTTGGTTGTTTTACATGTACAGCAATGACGATAACAGAGTTGTCTGTTTTATATGTACAGCAATGACGATAATAGAGTTGGTTGTTTTACATGTACAGCAAGGACGATAACAGATTTGGTTGTTTTACATGTACAGCAATGACGATAACAGAGTTGTCTGATTTACATGTACAGCAATGACGATAATAGAGTTGGTTGTTTTACATGTACAGCAAGGACGATAACAGAGTTGGTTGTTTTACATGTACAGCAAGGACGATAACAGAGTTGTCTGTTTTACATGTACAGCAAGGACGATAACATAGTTGGCTGTTTTACATGTACAGCAATGACGATAACAGAGTTGGTTGTTTTACATGTACAGCAATGACGATAACAGAGTTGGTTGTTTTACATGTACAGCAATGACGATAACATAGTTGGCTGTTTTACTTGTACAACAAGGGCGATAACACAGTTGGCTGTTTTACATGTACAGCAATGACGATAACATAGTTGGCTGTTTTACTTGTACAGCAATGACGATAACAGAGTTGGTTGTTTTACATGTACAGCAATGACGATAACAGAGTTGGCTGTTTTGCATGTACAGCAAGGACGATAACAGAGTTGGCTGTTTTACATGTACAGCAAGGACGATAACAGAGTTGGTTGTTTTACATGTACAGCAATGACGATAACAGAGTTGGTTGTTTTATATGTACAGCAATGACGATAACAGAGTTGGCTGTTTTACATGTACAGCAATGACGATAACAGAGTTGGTTGTTTTACATGTACAGCAATGACGATAACATAGTTGGGTGTTTTACTTGTACAGCAATGACGATAACAGAGTTGGTTGTTTTACATGTACAGCAATGACGATAACAGAGTTGGCTGTTTTACATGTACAGCAATGACGATAACATAGTTGGCTGTTTTACTTGTACAGCAATGACGATAACAGAGTTGGTTGTTTTACATGTACAGCAATGACGATAACAGAGTTGGCTGTTTTACATGTACAGCAAGGACGATAACAGAGTTGGTTGTTTTACATGTACAGCAATGACGATAACAGAGTTGGTTGTTTTACATGTACAGCAATGACGATAACATAGTTGGTTGTTTTACATGTACAGCAAGGACGATAACAGAGTTGGTTGTTTTACATGTACAGCAATGACGATAACAGAGTTGGTTGTTTTACATGTACAGCAAGGACGATAACAGAGTTGGCTGTTTTACATGTACAGCAATGACGATAGCAGAGTTGGTTGTTTTACATGTACAGCAATGACGATAACAGAGTTGGTTGTTTTACATGTACAGCAATGACGATAACATAGTTGGTTGTTTTACTTGTACAGCAATGACGATAACAGAGTTGGCTGTTTTACATGTACAGCAATGACGATAACAGAGTTGGTTGTTTTACATGTACAGCAGTGACGATAACATAGTTGGCTGTTTTACATGTACAGCAATGACGATAACAGAGTTGGTTGTTTTACATGTACAGCAATGACGATAATAGAGTTGGTTGTTTTACATGTACAGCAATGACGATAACAGAGTTGGCTGTTTTACATGTACAGCAATGACGATAATAGAGTTGGTTGTTTTACATGTACAGCAAGGACGATAACAGAGTTGGTTGTTTTACATGTACAACAAGGACGATAAAACGAGTTGGCTGTTTTACATGTACAGCAAGGACGATAACATAGTTGGTTGTTTTACATGTACAGCAATGACGATAACAGAGTTGGTTGTTTTATATGTACAGCAATGACGATAACATAGTTGGTGTTTTACATATACAGCAATGACGATAACATAGTTAGCTGTTTTACATGTATAGCAAGGACGATAACAGAGTTGGTTGTTTTTAATGTACAGCAATGACGATAACAGAGTTGGTTGTTTTACATGTACAGCAATGACGATAACAGAGTTGGTTGTTTTACATGTACAGCAAGGACGATAACATAGTTGGCTGTTTTACATGTACAGCAAGGACGATAACAGAGTTGGTTGTTTTACATCTACAGCAATGACGATAACATAGTTGGCTGTTTTACATGTACAGCAATGACGATAACAGAGTTGGTTGTTTTACATGTACAGCAATGACGATAACAGAGTTGGCTGTTTTACATGTACAGCAACGACGATAACATAGTTAGTTGTTTTATATGTACAGCAAGAACGAAAACAGACTTGGCTGTTTTGCACATACAGCAACGACAATAACAGAGTTTGCAGTTCATATCTCAAATATATGAAAAAACGCTTTGACACTAGAATCTTACTATGTGGGTTTTCAGTGCTTGATCCATATAGCTGCCAAGTGCGACAGAAGCTGCATGCATGGTGAGCAAGAGATGTTTCTTGTTGGGGGGGGGGGAAGAAGCCAGTGGATATGGGATATTTCTTGATGCGAAGCTGTCAGATTACAATACGGAAAGCCTGAATTGTGTTTCGAACATGCGCGATAAAGACCTCGCTTGAAGATTTTGAAAAAAGAACAGGTTCATTTTAGCAGCTACAGAAGTTTAAATTCTTATCTTATCTGTTACTTTAGACTTTTAGGTGCCACTCAACATTTTGTTTCCTATATCCTATCCATTTGTCTGGTAGATGTATTGTTTGTAAACATGTGTTCGTCCTGGATGTAGCTGAACTTTTGCTAGGTAAAAGATTAATCAATCAATCAATCTTTTTTCAAATTGATAGAGTTTCATTATCATACGTGTTCATTTGTTGAGCTAGTACAGGATGACATGGTTTGATGGCTGAAATAGAATGGCCAACAAATCTATGACGTCACAACTAACATATAGCACACAACAAAGTTATTAGATATGTTAGACACCGATGGACGGGCTTCCATATATCTATGACGTCACTACTAACATATATATAACTTTATTTCCTCTTTTAAAGAGATTAGATATATAATTAATAGTAATATAATATTTACAATGATATACAAATTACAAAGAGAACATAACTGGTTTTTCATGCTATTTTGTTTCCCCCTTTTTAAATAATAAATTATAAAATTATGAAATAGAATGGATATTTATCAATGCTTATGATGGATGTAATGTTCTAATCAAATTATAATAATATATGTTTCTGATGGTTTGTACGTATTCTGTACAATGATCTGCATATGCATGCCGTATATTGAACTCAGATCTTTGAAAAGTGTAGCTTTTCATCAAATTCTAAAGTATATGAGGTGTCACATGCAAGAACTGCACACATAAAGTCATTTGGAGACAAACTATTCATGAATACGCTAAATTCAATTGGATTTATGTTAATAATGTCTTGCCATAATCTTTCACGTTTTACATCAGTAAAGTCACATGACGTTAATAAGTGTTCAATAATGTTACAAAACAATTTTCCACACTTATCACAAAGGAGGGTTTTCTGTTCAACACGTATAATACTGCAAAGATTAACAATGTATTGTGCCTCAGTTCGTAACTCGGGGAAATGGAAAACTTTGAATAAACTAAAGTCTTCATCAGATTGTCTCTCTCTCCAAAGGGTTTCTTCTGTCGATTCAACATTGTTTTTGACCGTTTTTAACCATTGCGTTTTGATGGAAACGTTCCTGACTGTAAGAATGCATGTAAAATGTCCATAAGTTTATATTTTTCGATCAAACTAATAACATCAGAAATGAAACCGAGTTGTTCTTTTGTGCATTTGTATTGGTATTCAAGTAGTCATGTCAAAAGGATTTTCCTAGGTAATTTGTTAGTGTTGAGTCTACACAATCCACCAAAAAATAATAGTTTGTTAATGTTGATGTATGCCTCTATGCTATACCATCCTAAAAAACCACAGCATTTGTCTGATCTGGTACGGACGGGTAATCCTGGGAGTATTTTGCATACGAATCTGTGAGCTCTATCTAGAGCCAAAAGTTCCGTTTTACTTAAGCAGTTCCAAAGTTCACAGCCATATAAAGCTTTGGTGTAACACATAGATTTAACGAATTTTGAACATGAGAATGGATTTAATATTGAAGGATGAATACCCGAGTTAAGTACACAGAGAGTTGTTGTGCGTAAAGTTCTACATGCATTTAATGTTTGTTCAAGGGTGTTGAAGTTGCTGTTGAGTAGTATTCCTACGTGGTTAGCGGACGAAACAACTGGTATGGAGTTATTGTAGAGTGTAAGATTACAGTCGTTCTTTTGACTTTTAGAGTAAACGAGAACGTTGCTCTTTGATGGTGAGAATTTAAATGTCCATTGTTTGCTATACAACTCACATATATTGAATAAGCGCTGCATCCCGAACTCTTATGTTGCCATCAAGGCTATATCATCTGCTTGAACCGATGAACTGATTTTAATGTCTAAAATGGCACAGCCGAAAATGCTATTTTCAATATCTATAAGCATGTTGTTAATATAAACTAGATAAAACACGGCTGACAAAACTCCACCTTGTCGAACTCCACGTTTAAGTTGAAACCAATGAGAGTACTTTCTGTTAAATAGGACACAACTCTCCACGGCGCTGTACATTTCGTCTGATAGGAGCCACAAGCAACCTTTGACACCACATTTAAATAGTTTGTAGAGCAACGCATCATGCCACACAGTGTCGAAAGCTTTAATGCTGTCTAGTAGCACGACAAATACTGTACTGTTTCTTTCATAATAATGTCGCACTACTTCTTGAATATTAAAAGAAGCATGGATACTGCTTAGATGTCTTTGGTATGCCATCTGTGTATGATGTGGGAAATTTTCCTCGAGAAATGTCAGACGGGTATAAATGGCTTTTTCAAAAACTTTTTCTACACAGCTTGAAAGGGATATACCTCTATACGCGAATTTGGATTGGATTTGTCCTTTGAACCTCCTTTAAAGAGAGGATTTATAATGCTTTTCTTCCAGTCCTTTGGAGAGTAAAGTGATTTTAAAATTATGTTGAAAATGCTTCATTAATGTCTTTCCGCCATAATTTATATGTTCATAAGAAATATTGTCTATGCCGCAGGATTTATTATTTTTCAGACTCAGATTTTTTCAATTTCTTCTACTGTAAATGGTGTAATTTGACTGGTGTCTTTCTTCTGTGAGTTTCTAATGTCTAACACCTCACCCAATATTCTGTTAGTGTTTCCTATGGATGTATCTTTTTCGTAAATCGCTTAAAAATGTTCAGCCGATGCCCCACAAATTCCTTCATCCATCTTGCTAGTTTTTCCATTCACTTTAAGTTACGTTTTTAGATACGTTAGACACCGATGAAAGGTTGTCCTCAGATCTATGACGTCACTACTAACATACAGCACACAACAAAGTGGTTAGATAGGTTAGACACAGATGGTAGGTCTTCCTCAGATCTATGACGTCACTACTAACATATAACACACAACGCAGTTGTTAGATATGTTAGACACAGATGGAAGGTCTTCCTCAGATCTATGACGTCACTACTAACATATAGCACACAACACAGTTGT
Source organism: Limnoperna fortunei (assembly GCA_944474755.1). Classification (NCBI taxonomy): domain Eukaryota; kingdom Metazoa; phylum Mollusca; class Bivalvia; order Mytilida; family Modiolidae; genus Limnoperna; species Limnoperna fortunei. The sequence continues at coordinate 5,612,220 of OX104112.1, forward strand.
TAGATATGTTAGACACCGATGGAAGGTCTTTCTAAGATCTATGACGTCACTGCTAACATATAGCACACAACAAAGCTGTTAGATATGTTAGACACAGATGGAAGGTCTTCCTCAGATCTATGACGTCACTACTAACATACAGCACACAACACAGTTGTTAGATATGTTAGACACAGATGGAAGGTCTTCCTCAGATCTATGACGTCACTACTAACATATAACACACAACAAAGTTGTTAGATAAGTTAGACACCGATGGAAGGTCTTCCTCAGATCTATGACGTCACTACTAACATATAACACACAACAAAGTTGTTAGATAAGTTAGACACAGATGGTAGGTCTTCCTCAGATCTATGACGTCACTACTAACATACAGCACACAACAAAGCTGTTAGATAAGTTAGACACCGATGGAAGGTTGTCCTCATATCTATGACGTCACTACTAACATATAGCACACAACAAAGTGGTTAGATAAGTTAGACACCGATGGAAGGTTGTCCTCATATCTATGACGTCACTACTAACATATAGCACACAACAAAGTGGTTAGATATGTTAGACACAGATGGAAAGTCTTCCTCAAATCTATGACGTCACTACTTACATATAGTACACAAGAAAGTTGTTAGATATGTTAGACACAGATGGAAGGTCTTCCTCAGATCTATGACGTCACTACTAACATACAGCACACAACTTCCTCAGATCTATGATAGTTGAAGTCACTCAAAATCTAACAGCCTGAAACAAATTACAAAATTCTTTTTTACTATGTCAAAGCAACGTTCTGGTATATAATTAAACGAAATAAAACTAACTGCATAATTTGTGGTATCTGGCATTGATGTTTATATACCACGCTTCTCGTAGTCTATTTTCTGGATCGTTTTCGGCGACAGTCCTGATATGAATTGAGGAGAAAATTAAGAAATAATTCATTGGGGAACAAATATATACTGATTTTACCACCGGTTGGCCGCTGTATGTCCAATATTTTACCACCGGTTGGCCGCTGTATGTCCAATATTTTACCACCGGTTGGCCGCTGTATGTCCAATATTTTACCACCGGTTGGCCGCTGTATGTCCAATATTTTACCACCGGTTGGCCGCTGTATGCCTAATATTTTACCACCGGTTGGCCGCTGTATGTCCAATATTTTACCACCGGTTGGCCGCTGTATGCCTAATATTTTACCACCGGTTGGCCGCTGTATGTCCAATATTTTACCACCGGTTGGCCGCTGTATGTCCAATATTTTACCACCGGTTGGCCGCTGTATGTCCAATATTTTACCACCGGTTGGCCGCTGTATGTCCAATATTTTACCACCAGTTGGCCGCTGTATGCCTAATATTTTACCACCGGTTGGCCGCTGTATGTCCAATATTTTACCACCGGTTGGCCGCTGTATGCCTAATATTTTACCACCGGTTGGCCGCTGTATGTCCAATATTTTACCACCGGTTGGCCGCTGTATGTCCAATATTTTACCACCGGTTGGCCGCTGTATGTCCAATATTTTACCACCGGTTGGCCGCTGTATGCCTAATATTTTACCACCGGTTGGCCGCTGTATGTCCAATATTTTACCACCGGTTGGCCGCTGTATGCCTAATATTTTACCACCGGTTGGCCGCTGTATGTCCAATATTTTACCACCGGTTGGCCGTTGTATGTCCAATATATTTTAAAATGTGTGCATTATGGGCAAACCCGTGGAAAATTCAGTAACCTGTGAGTTGGCCATTTAGGACACAAATTTGATTGTGACGTCGTTAAAATATGTGGAAAATCTTACTATTACGGAGATTATTATTACTATTATTGGAGAGTCGACAATATTTAATAATCATGGTATATAGGATTTGCATTGTCACTAAATAATCTCCGGATTGCACAAATTCATAAGATTATCACAAAAATCTTCTGCCGTAGTTAGTAATAATATTTTCGCTTCCAAAATAATTCCGACGATTAGTTTTCTATCAATTGTTTGTTCCTATAAATGGGGTTTAACGCCACTTTTAGCATATTTTACCCACTCCATTACGTCAAGGCTTCGCCCTGTGGAAAGTGGAGCGGATGGAGAACTCGATGACAACTTCCTACATTCTATAAAATTCGGTATATCCATGTCTATTAAAGTTGTGTTCGAGCACATCTTTCCTCGACAAAGCTCCCAAACTCGCAAAAGTAGTGTTGACGCAACAGTATATAACCTTAAACACTACGCTATTGTGTTTTCACATGGAATACCATTATTGTACAAAAAACCCACATATCTATATAGTAACAGGTAATGATTGGTGCATTCTAATCTCCCTATATTTGCTTAGTTTAATAAGGATGAGATCGACCAATAGCTTTTAATTTATGCCATAGATCCCTGTTATAAAACATCCTAATATTCGGACTTTATTAAATGTCTAATTGTCTTATTTTGTTTGCTTAATTTTGGTAAGAGATTTGCCTGTAGTAAAATGGGTTAAAGCACGATATGTCGACGACATGCATAGGTAAAAAAATTAATGACGTCAATCAGTGATTTTCTAATTGCAAAAAAATGTTTAAAGAACGAAGGGTTGACGGAGATAAAAAGAAAAATTACAACAGATATACGTCTTTAGGTTTAATCATCAATTCCGGCTGCACTTTCCAAATTAAAAATCTTATAAATTTTTAATCGTACTTTATTTGTACTTTCTTTAAACTGGTTTCGACAAACAATGTAACTGCATTGGCTTTATATATATATTTTGAGTAGCGACTGTCGGGTCGTCTACATTGCGTAGCGGCTGCCGGGTCGTCTACGTTGAGTAGCAACTATCGGGTCGTCTACGTTTATTAGCGACTGTCGGGTTGTCTACGTTGAGTAGCGGCTGCCGGATCGTCTCCGTTGAATAGCGACTGTCGGGTCGTCTACGTTGAGTAGCGGCTGTCGGGTCGTCTAGGTTGAGTAGCGACTGTCGGGTTGTCTACGTTGAGTAGCGGCTGCCGGGCCGTCTCCGTTGAATAGCGACTGTCGGGTTGTTTACGTTGAGTAGCGGCTGCCGGGTCGTCTACGTTGAGTAGTGACTATCGGTTCTACGTTTTTGCTACTTCTAAGTCTATCATCCGATCACACACTATAGACAAATATGACCGGCAAGGCAGTGGATCTAGACTGGGACGGCAGTAAAAGTAAAACCTTCTATCACGCATGGCAAAACATATACAAATGTACATATCTTGTCTTGTCTATCATGAGGTCTAAGTTTCATTGGAGGATCAAGCTGAAAGTACACGGTGAACTACCTAAATTGTTTATAAATATGGGAATGCGAAAACGAATTAATACGAAAACTACGAAAATACGTTTCTAGAATCAAGAAAGTGTTCAAATGTAATGTAAATAACTAATAATGCAGATTCAGTTTAGATGACGTGTTTGTAGGTCTGTTTATTCTAGTTACCCGAATAGCAAGCATATGTTTGTACATATATATATGTCCTCACTAATCGAGTTCATTTATCAATAGGTTCTGAAGTTATTTACATAACCAATTTTCAGGTAACCTTGGTGCTTGGACGGTATCCAGGGTTCTATCTCGAAAGCTTCCCGGTTTTTCCGAGTTCGTAAGTGTTAGTTGCGCAAAAGTACTTAAGATGCGTTTATATTATCAATGGTAATCGGTTTGTGTCATATATAGGATGATCAATGGCCGATTTCTGGTACAGATGACCCAGTACAGATGAGCTCACGCGCACACATCTGTACTTGCTGCGTCATCCAACCAAAACACCAGGAACAAGAACGTTGTTATGGAAGCATAACAACGTTATTCTATGACGTTCATTATTTCCGGAGTTCTGATTTGACGTCAGAGATAATGGAGTCTAAAACAATGGAGAGTCTTTAGGTTAAAGCAATGTGAAAGTTGTTGATTTACGGAAGAAATAGGTACTTTCATACGTTTTTACCCTACACCTTGTAAAAAAGCCTCATTTTTATCCAATTTCAATCAAAATTCCTTTGATAATGATGAAATCGTCACTTTAACGTCCGCCATTGCGTACCATTGTACCATTGCGTTGACAAAGTACCTAAATATGCATTATTTCAAACTATTACCGTGGATAAATTCGTTATACACGTTCATATCCGTAGATATGGAGATACAAAATATACAAAATACAAAATGAACTAACTATGATACATAAAAAGTATTCATAACAAAATTAACGAAATAAACATATGCATACATTTAAAAGAAATTAAATCTCGAAAACAACCATACAGCGTGTAGAAAATAAACGAGAAAACCTAACCGTAACCAAAACAAACTGATACTTTTCCGAAGTTGTCCAACCATGATATAACTGAAATTGGTGTAAATCCTCATTTAAACAAACAAAGAACACCGAACAAGTGTTTATGAAAAAATCTGTAATGCCATTTCTGTGTTCGGTTATGAAACTTAAATTTTATTCTAATTTAGTTCGCAAAAATGGATTGGTTTAACTAAATACATAAATAGGCTTCTGTTGAAGACGGGGTGGTCTAGAGGGGGGTGGGGTGGGGTGTCCATCCATTTACAGGTTAACAATTTTTTAAAAACTTTTCTCATAACAGATAACAGTAAATGTAAAATAATGATAACAGATAACAGCAATAGACATGAGAAAACAGAAAACAGTAAGCTCAAAAATCGAAAAAAACAGATAACAGCAGAATCTCATCGAAGGGCTATACTATTCACATCAAACAGGTTTTTATTTTCATTATAACAGTTAACAGCAATGTCAATTTTTAGGAAAACAGATAACAGCTAATGGTGAAAAAACAGATGCTTTATTTAAAAAAAGTTAAAATACCTGTAAAAAAGCCCAAAAATGCCCCCCCCCGGGTTAAAACACTAATTTTTATTTTTATTTTATCAATATTATTATTTGTTCTTTTTTTTGGAATCGAGAAAAAATAAAATCATAGATATCTGTGTTCTTTTATTACAACATGTATATGTATAAGGATAATCTTATACTGAATATGATACGATAGGTATTATTTTCTAGATACACCAGTCAAGTATTTTTATGCATATGATACGGTAGGTATTGTTTTCTAGCTACACCAGTAAAGCATGTTTATGCATATGATACGGTAGGTATTGTTTTCTAGATACACCAGTCAAGTATGTTTATGCATATGATACGGTAGGTATTGTTTTCTAGCTACGCCAGTCAAGTATTTTTATGCATATGATACGGTAGGTATTGTTTTCTAGCTACGCCAGTCAAGTATTTTTATGCATATGATACGGTAGGTATTGTTTTCTAGCTACGCCAGTCAAGAATTTGTATGCATATGATACGGTAGGTATTATTTTCTACCTACACCAGTCAAATATTTGTATGCATATGATACGGTAGGCATTGTTTTCTAGCTACGCCAGTCAAGAATTTGTATGCATATGATACGGTAGGTATTGTTTTCTACCTACACCAATCAAATATTTGTATGCATATGATACGGTACGTATTGTTTTCTAGCTACGCCAGTCAAGAATTTGTATGCATATGATACGGTAGGTATTATTTTCTAGATACACCAGTCAAGTATTTTTATGCATATGATACGGTAGGTATTGTTTTCTAGCTACGCCAGTCAAGTATTTTTATGCATATGATACGGTAGGTATTGTTTTCTAGCTACACCAGTCAAGTATTTTTATGCATTTGATACGGTAGGTATTGTTTTCTAGCTACGCCAGTCAAGAATTTGTATGCATATGATACGGTATGTATTGTTTTCTAGCTACACCAGTCAAATGTTTTTATGCATATGATACGGTATGTATTGTTTTCTAGCCACGGCAGTCAAGTATTTTTATGCATATGATACGGTAGGTATTGTTTTCTAGCTACGCCAGTCAAGTATAAACAATAATGTGAAGAATGAAAATACCTCTTCTATTTTCTAACCTTGTATGAGGCCATGGTGGTCCAATAAATAAGATATCAAACGTATCATCTACTATACATCGTATGCATATCTAGAAGAATATCACTGCGACAGTGTGTGCTCGACTCCAATCTTAAGGATTGTCAGTAAAGAATATCACAGCGACAGAGTGTGCTCGACTCCAATCTTAAGGATTGTCAGTTAAGAAAATCACTGCGACAGTGTGTGCTCGACTCCAATCTTAAGGATTGTCACTTAAGAATATCACTGCGACAATGTGTGCTCGACTCCAATCTTAAGGATTGGCAGTTAAGAATATCACTGCGACAGAGTGTGCTCGACTCCAATCTTAAGGATTGTCAGTTAAGAATATCACTGCGACAGAGTGTGCTCGACTCCAATCTTAAGGATTGTCACTTAAGAATATCACTGCGACAATGTGTGCTCGACTCCAATCTTAAGGATTGGCAGTTAAGAATATCACTGCGACAGAGTGTGCTCCTCTCCAATCTTAAGGATTGTCAGTTATGAATATCACTGCGACAGATGGTGCTCGACTCCAATCTTAAGGATTGTCAGTTAAGAATATCACTGCGACAGTGTGTGCTCCACTCCAATCTTAAGGATTGTCACTTAAGAATATCACTGCGACAGAGTGTGCTCGACTCCAATCTTAAGGATTGTCACTTAAGAATATCACTGCGACAGAGTGTGCTCGACTCCAATCATAAGGATTGTCAGTTAAGAATATCAAAGCGACAGTGTGTGCTCCACTCCAATCTTAAGGATTGTCAGTTAAGAATATCAAAGCGACAATGTGTGCTCGACTCCAATCGTAAGGATTGTCACTTAAGAATATCACTGTGACAGAGTGTGCTCGACTCCAATCGTAAGGATTTTCAGTTAAGAATATCACTGCGACAGAGTGTGCTCCTCTCCAATCGTAAGGATTGTCAGATAAGAATATCACTGCGACAGAGTGTACTCGACTCCAATCTTAAGAATTGTCAGTTAAGAATATCACTGCGACAGTGTGTGCTCCACTCCAATCTTAAGGATTGTCACTTAAGAATATCACTGCGACAGAGTGCGCTCGACTCCAATCGTAAGGATTGTCAGTTAAGAATATCACTGCGACAGAGTGTGCTCGACTCCAATCATAAGGATTGTCAGTTAAGAATATCACAGCGACAGTGTGTGCTCGACTCCAATCGTAAGGATTTTCAGTTAAGAATATCACTGCGACAGAGTGTTCTCGACTCCAATCTAAAGGATTGTCAGTTAAGAATATCACAGCGACAGTGTGTGCTCGACTCCAATCGTAAGGATTTTCAGTTAAGAATATCACTGCGACAGAGTGCGCTCGACTCCAATCGTAAGGATTTTCAGTTAAGAATATCACAGCGACAGTGTGTGCTCGACTCCAATCTAAAGGATTGTCAGTTAAGAATATCACAGCGACAGTGTGTGCTCGACTCCAATCTTAAGGATTATCAGTTAAGAATATCACTGCGACAGTGTGTGTTCGACTCCAATTATAAGGATTGTCAGTTAAGAATATCACAGCGACAGTGTGTGTTCGACTCCAATCTTAAGGATTGTCAGTTAAGAATATCACAGCGACAGTGTGTGCTCGACTCCAATCTAAAGGATTGTCAGTTAAGAATATCACAGCGAGAGTGTGTGCTCGACTCCAATCTTAAGGATTGTCAGTTAAGAATATCACAGCGACAGTGTGTGCTCGACTCCAATCTAAAGGATTGTCAGTTAAGAATATCACAGCGAGAGTGTGTGTTCGACTCCAATCTTAAGGATTGTCAGTTAAGAATATCACAGCGACAGTGTGTGCTCGACTCCAATCTAAAGGATTGTCAGTTAAGAATATCACAGCGAGAGTGTGTGCTCGACTCCAATCTAAAGGATTGTCAGTTAAGAATATCACAGCGAGAGTGTGTGCTCGACTCCAATCTTAAAGATTGTCAGTTAAGAATATCACTGCGACAGAGTGTGCTCGACTCCAATCTTAAGGATTGTTAGTTAAGAATATCACAGCGACAGTGTGTGCTCGACTCCAATCTTAAAGATTGTCAGTTAAGAATATCACTGCGACAGAGTGTTCTCGTCTCCAATCTTAAGGAATGTCACTGAAGAATATCACTGCGACAGTGTGTGTTCGACTCCAATCTTAAGAATTGTCAGTTAAGAATATCACAGCGACAGTGTGTGCTCGACTCCAATCTTAAAGATTGTCAGTTAAGAATATCACTGACAGAGTGTGCTCGACTCCAATCTTAAGGATTGTCAGTTATGAATATCACAGACGCCATGATGTAGCTGTACGAGGTTAGGTTTTTTTTACCGAGTACTCCGGCTTCTCTCTCCAATTAAAACGGACCGCCATGATATAGCTGAACGGATGTTTTTCACGGGATACTCCGGCTTCCTCTTGCATTAAAACTGGACGTGATGATATAACTGTACCGACATCGTGTTTTTTTTCACCGGCCTCCTCCTCCAACAAAAATAGACACCATTATATAGCTGTAAAATATCTGAAAGTGGCGTTTAAACACAATTTAACCAAACCATCAATCAACTCAGTTTAACCGCCAATCAACCACTAAACTTTCTAAAAATTCATAATAACAAAATGGAGCATGCCGTAATTGGGGGCATTATATAGTTTTAGTTGCTGACAGGGTGTTCGTGTTTTGGTCATAGGAAACTTTAAATAAAGTGTCGGGGTTTTAGAATGGATCTAAATATCACTCAATTATTTTGCCTTCTTAATTCCAGCTTCTTCTTATATAATTTAGTTTCCTTGATTGAAGTGAGTAAATGACGGAATAAACCCAAGTAAAATTAATATAGAACGGGACGTCATATATCATTTTTATCAATCATTCATTGGAATACACTTCCCTTTAATCTTAATGTTGCACCAGGAAAATAATGTACAGGACAGAAAAGAAATCGAAAACTAGTCACCATAAAATCCTGTTTTTATTAAAATACACATCCCTTTACTGCTACTGCTAAAATAATGATGTGCAGGACAGCAAAGAAGAAAACGAAAATGTATTGCCATATATCCTGTTTCAGTAGAGGCGTCCTTACTGTAAACTACATTTCTTAATCTAAATTACGGATTTACTGCAATCTACTGTAAAGAATGAAATATATTGTCCAAGTTTGGAGAAGGTTGGTTGGTTGTAAAATATTTATTAAGCAAGGAACTAAAAACATTTATTTACAAATGTACAAAACAATAGCTAATAAAGTTGACGTCAAAGCAATACTTGGTGGCTTGGGTTGTCAAACATATAATAATAATAATAATTATCTAACAATCAACTTAATTGCAACCATAAACATCGACATTATATTCAAGTCTACGAGACCCTTGTCCTAAGTTCCAGAGACTGTTTAATGAAAGAGCCAAGGCTCTGAATTTGTCTACAATTTTCCGGGTTTTAAATTGTTTTAATTGAATAGAGATATGGATTAGAAATATTTAAGTCATATAAGAGATTAGACCGAAACAGTTTATAAAGATCACATTTTAATAAGAAGTGAACCTCATCGTCCACTTCATTTAGATTACAGAAGGAGCAAAATATGTCGTGTCGTGAAGTTAGGCACGGCTGTGTTCAGTGGTACAGATACGTGTATGTGTTTGTGATTATGTCAGCATGCATTTAACGGAACATATTACTGATTCAGAGGTTGTACGTCTTCCAAGCCATATAAATGAAGTCTGTTTCTATCTAATACACATCTCCTTACTGATACGACGTGAATGTGATGTCGGACCAGACAGCAAAGAAGAAATAGAAAACGTGTTACCATAAGGCCAGTTTCTAATGGAATACACATTCCTTTACTGATACACACAGAAAATGATGTCGTATAAGACAGCCAAGTAAAAATAATACAAATTGTATTACACTTTTTAATCAAATGATTTAAACTGATCTATTAAATTTCGTGTCTTCTGATGTTTCCTTTATTGGTTTCTCAGTTAAAAGTAACAAATCGAATAATTATCTTTATCGAAGTCATTATTGAACTAGCTCTGCATTATACGTGTCTAGCTTTTCTATCAATTTGTGAAAATCTAGTTAGGAAATAATTGTGTAATTTTGTAATAACTATTAATTTGCTTATGTAATTGTTTCAAATGGAAGTAGGCATCCGATCTGCCTTGATTCTTAAATGGTGCACTCGACTTGCAGTCTAAAGTGTAATAACGGTCACAGTTACTTGCAGAGGGTTTGTGGGTTTTTGTCTTAAATTATAAATTATAAATTCTTTACTTTTTTATAAAGAAATGCATTTTCTCGTCCATATCTCATCGACAGCCTTGAGATGAGATAAAACGAGAAAATGCATCGAGTTTAAAAAAACGTAAATAATCTGTTTATCGCTCTTTGGTAACATTGTGGCGTCACGGTGTTTACATAACAACGACTTGATAGCGAGATTGGCCCATCCACATTTCACGCTAGTAGAATGAGATGGGATAATACCACACATGAAGACCAAAGATAAATACTGCACAATAGCGATAAAAGGAAAAACAGCGTAACTCTTACTAGTGTGATGCAGACTAGTTACATGCCAGAAATCTGCGGTATGGGGGCCTCGGTGGCCGAGTGGTCAAGGTAGTTATTCTACTTTTGATCACGTGGTGTATCACCATTGAGATTGCGGTTCGATTCTCACTGCGGCAGTTTTAACTCGACTCCAATCTTAATTGACAAGGATTGCCAGTTTTCCTACCGCAGGTCGGGGGTTTTCTCCGGGTACTCCGGCTTCCTCCAACAATAAAAACTGGACGCCATGATATAGCTGAAAAATTGCTGAAAGTGGCGTTAAAAACTATAAAACAAACAAACAAACTAACTAAATCTGCGGTTCTCTGTCTAATGTAATAAAGCGTAACTCTATTACAGCTACATTTCAGAAATTTGCGGTTCTATCCCTACTGTAATACAGCGTAAGTCTTAACTGATGTGATACAGAATTACAGCTACATGCCGGAAATCTGCGGTTCTCTGTCTAATGTAATACAGCGTAACTCTAACTGATGTGATACAGAATACAGCTACATGCCAGAAATCTGCAGTTCTCTGCCTAATGTAATAAAGCGTAACTCTATTACAGTTACATTTCAGAAATTTGCGGTTCTATCCCTACTGTAATACAGCGTAACTCTAACTGATGTGATACAGAATTACAGCTACATGCCACAAATCTGCGGTTCTCTGTCTAATGTAATACAGCGTAACTCTAACTGATGTGATACAGAATTACAGCTACATGCCGGAAATCTGCGGTTCTCTGTCTAATGTAATAAAGCGTAACTCTAACTGATGTGATACAGAATTACAGCTACATGCCGGAAATCTGCGGTTCTCTGTCTAATGTAATACAGCGTAACTCTAACTGATGTGATACAGAATACAGCTACATGCCACAAATCTGCAGTACTCTGTCTAATGTAATAAAGCGTAACTCTATTACAGCTACATTCCAGAAATTTGCGGTTCTATCACTACTGTAATACAGCGTAACTCTAACTGATGTGATACAGAATTACAGCTACATGCCACAAATCTGCGGTTCTCTGTCTAATGTAATACAGCGTAACTCTAACTGATGTGATACAGAATACAGCTACATGCCGGAAATCTGCGGTTCTCTGTCTAATGTAATACAGCGTAACTCTAACTGATGTGATACAGAATTACAGCTACATGCCACAAATCTGCGGTTCTCTGTCTAATGTAATACAGCGTAACTCTAACTGATGTGATACAGAATTACAGCTACATGCCGGAAATCTGCGGTTCTCTGTCTAATGTAATACAGCGTAACTCTAACTGATGTGATACAGAATTACAGCTACATGCCACAAATCTGCGCTTCTGTCTAATGTAATGAAGCGTAACTCTATTACAGCTACATTTCAGAAATCTGCGGTTCTATCCCTACTGTAATACAGCGTAACTCTAACTGATGTGATACAGAATTACAGCTACATGCCAGAAATCTGCGGTTCTCCGTCTAATGTAATAAAGCGTAACTCTATTACAGCTACATTCCAGAAATTTGCGGTTCTATCACTACTGTAATACAGCGTAACTCTAACTGATGTGATACAGAATTACAGCTACATGCCACAAATCTGCGGTTCTCTGTCTAATGTAATACAGCGTAACTCTAACTGATGTGATACAGAATTACAGCTACATGCCGGAAATCTGCGGTTCTCTGTCTAATGTAATAAAGCGTAACTCTAACTGATGTGATACAGAATTACAGCTATATGCCGGAAATCTGCGGTTCTCTGTCTAATGTAATACAGCGCAACTCTAACTGATGTGATACAGAATACAGCTACATGCCACAAATCTGCAGTTCTCTGTCTAATGTAATACAGCGTAACTCTAACTGATGTGACACAGAATTACAGCTACATGCCGGAAATCTGCGGTTCTCTGTCTAATGTAATACAGCGTAACTCTAACTGATGTGATACAGAATTACAGCTACATGCCGGAAATCTGCGGTTCTCTGTCTAATGTAATACAGCGTAACTCTAACTGATGTGATACAGAATAAAGCTACATGCCACAAATCTGCAGTTCTCTGCCTAATGTAATAAAGCGTAACTCTATTACAGCTACATTCCAGAAATCTGCGGTTCTATCCCTACTGTAATACAGCGTAACTCTAACTGATGCGATACAGAATTACAGCTACATGCCACAAATCTGCGGTTCTCTGTCTAATGTAATACAGCGTAACTCTAACTGATGTGACACAGAATTACAGCTACATGCCGGAAATCTGCGGTTCTCTGTCTAATGTAATACAGCGTAACTCTAACTGATGTGATACAGAATTACAGCTACATGCCGGAAATCTGCGGTTCTCTGTCTAATGTAATAAAGCGTAACTCTAACTGATGTGATACAGAATTACAGCTACATGCCGGAAATCTGCGGTTCTCTGTCTAATGTAATACAGCGTAACTCTAACTGATGTGATACAGAATACAGCTACATGCCACAAATCTGCAGTACTCTGTCTAATGTAATAAAGCGTAACTCTATTACAGCTACATTCCAGAAATTTGCGGTTCTATCACTACTGTAATACAGCGTAACTCTAACTGATGTGATACAGAATTACAGCTACATGCCACAAATCTGCGGTTCTCTGTCTAATGTAATACAGCGTAACTCTAACTGATGTGATACAGAATACAGCTACATGCCGGAAATCTGCGGTTCTCTGTCTAATGTAATACAGCGTAACTCTAACTGATGTGATACAGAATTACAGCTACATGCCACAAATCTGCGGTTCTCTGTCTAATGTAATACAGCGTAACTCTAACTGATGTGATACAGAATTACAGCTACATGCCGGAAATCTGCGGTTCTCTGTCTAATGTAATACAGCGTAACTCTAACTGATGTGATACAGAATTACAGCTACATGCCACAAATCTGCGCTTCTGTCTAATGTAATGAAGCGTAACTCTATTACAGCTACATTTCAGAAATCTGCGGTTCTATCCCTACTGTAATACAGCGTAACTCTAACTGATGTGATACAGAATTACAGCTACATGCCAGAAATCTGCGGTTCTCCGTCTAATGTAATAAAGCGTAACTCTATAACAGCTACATTTCAGAAATCTGCGGTTCTATCCCTACTGTAATACAGCGTAACTCTAACTGATGTGATACAGAATTACAGCTACATGCCACAAATCTGCGGTTCTCTGTCTAATGTAATACAGCGTAACTCTAACTGATGTGATACAGAATACAGCTACCTGCCAGAAATCTGCGGTTCTCTGTCTAATGTAATAAAGCGTAACTCTAACTGATGTGATACAGAATTACAGCTACATGCCGGAAATCTGCGGTTCTCTGTCTAATGTAATACAGCGTAACTCTAACTGATGTGATACAGAATACAGCTACATGCCAGAAATCTGCGGTTCTCTGTCTAATGTAATACAGCGTAACTCTAACTGATGTGATACAGAATTACAGCTACATGCCACAAATCTGCGGTTCTCTGTCTAATGTAATACAGCGTAACTCTAACTGATGTGATACAGAATTACAGCTACATGCCGGAAATCTGCGGTTCTCTGTCTAATGTAATAAAGCGTAACTCTAACTGATGTGATACAGAATTACAGCTACATGCCGGAAATCTGCGGTTCTCTGTCTAATGTAATACAGCGTAACTCTAACTGATGTGATACAGAATACAGCTACATGCCACAAATCTGCGGTTCTCCGTCTAATGTAATAAAGCGTAACTCTATTACAGCTACATTTCAGAAATTTGCGGTTCTATCCCTACTGTAATACAGCGTAACTCTAACTGATGTAATACAGAATACAGCTACATGCCACAAATCTGCGGTTCTCTGTCTAATGTAATAAAGCGTAACTCTATTACAGCTACATTCCAGAAATCTGCGGTTCTATCCCTACTGTAATACAGCGTAACTCTAACTGATGTGATACAGAATTACAGCTACATGCCACAAATCTGCGGTTCTCTGTCTAATGTAATACAGCGTAACTCTAACTGATGTGATACAGAATACAGCTACATGCCAGAAATCTGCGGTTCTCTGTCTAATGTAATAAAGCGTAACTCTAACTGATGTGATACAGAATTACAGCTACATGCCGGAAATCTGCGAGTAGTAGGGTGTGATCAGTTTTAGTCAACCCAAAAACCCAGGGCGCTAGGGCGCATCTAAATATGGGCATGCCCCGCCCCCTTTCTATATATGGTCACCGGAAGTGAGTCATCGGAAATTCCACCATCGCGCAAAACATACGTGTCTCATGACGTCACGGGAAGTACGTGAGTCATCGGAGATTAAATCATCGCGCAAAACCTTATTTGGTCAACCGATTCCAATGAGTCATCGTGTCTGCTAATAAGGATACTTCCATGACGCGCGACCATGAGTCATCGCGTGGCGTATAATTGCCATTCCATATTTTTTTCAATTAATGAAAACGTATATTTTAAGGAATTAATTACCATTCGCTTAATTAAACATCTAAAACATTTTATTGGATAAATTATTTCAAACATTGCGCCGATAATCCATCCAGTCATAACACGTATGTGAACCTAGTTTGTAGCCTATGCGATTAATCTCTCACGTTAAATCCACATGTAGAGCTTATCTTCAAATCTGTTATCATGTAGTTCTCATATTTACTTGTCTATTTACAATATTCATTCTCTAAACAATTATTTTTATTATTGTCTGCGTATCTATGTATATAAACAGATAAAATTTTATTTTAAGCGTTGGTATTTCTGTTAATAATTATTTTAATTAATATATCTAAACCATTAATTTATTGATGAAACAAATATTTCAAACATAGTGCCGATTATCAATTACCATACACTCAAGTCATAACACGTTAGTGAACCTATTTATAGCTTATACGATTATCTTTCACGTTCAATTAAATCAACATGTGGAGCTTATCCTCAAATCCGTTATATGAAATATCATGTAGTTCTCATATTTACTTTTCTATGGTCATCCCCCTCGTTTATCTGTATCCTCAAATTACCCTTTCATACACTGATAGCAATCAACAACATTGTCTCAAGTAATCTTTACACACGTGCCTTTACACCGACACGTGCCAGACGTCTATACTATTGATTTGATTCGGATAAAATAAACAAACATCAATTTCCAGGGATTACCAGTCATATCGTACACTATTAAAGTTACTCCATACACAAATTAAAATTCTTTCATAGATGTTAGAAATGATTTTTTCTGTCGAAATTACAGACATTTTATTGTCAACATTGATAACATAAATTACGTACTATATTCACTAAAATAAGTTCAATTTTATCTTTGACCTCAGATTACTCCCCTGTATAATTATCCACTTTAGTTCTATGGTCAGCTGATAAATATTAATCTATAATTAAATCCTCGTTCACGTTGCCTGCTAAAATGCAAGTTCTCTGAGCGTATCATATTTTATGCTTACTATCTTTGATTCATAAAATATAATGAATAAGAAAAATGATCAAAATTTGACTCTTCATATTTACTATAGAAAAGTCATGGGAACTGATACAAAAAACATACTTGAACGATTTCTAAGTCATCGAAAAGAAAAATAGTCATAAAAGCGCTGGTGGTGGTGGTGATGGTATCGGTGGTGGGTGGTGGTGGTGGTTGGTATCGGTGGTGGTGGTGGTGGTGGTATCGGTGGTGGGTGGTCGTGGTGGTTGGTATCGGTGGTACCACCCATCACGCCACCACCACCACCACCACCACCCACCGATACCATCACCACCACCACCAGCGCTTTTATGACTATTTTTCTTTTCGATGACTTAGAAATCGTTCAAGTATGTTTTTTGTATCAGTTCCCATGACTTTTCTATAGTAAATATGAAGAGTCAAATTTTGATCATTTTTCTTATTCATTATATTTTATGAATCAAAGATAGTAAGCATAAAATATGATACGCTCAGAGAACTTGCATTTTAGCAGGCAACGTGAACGAGGATTTAATTATAGATTAATATTTATCAGCTGACCATAGAACTAAAGTGGATAATTATACAGGGGAGTAATCTGAGGTCAAAGATAAAATTGAACTTATTTTAGTGAATATAGTACGTAATTTATGTTATCAATGTTGACAATAAAATGTCTGTAATTTCGACAGAAAAAAATCATTTCTAACATCTATGAAAGAATTTTAATTTGTGTATGGAGTAACTTTAATAGTGTACGATATGACTGGTAATCCCTGGAAATTGATGTTTGTTTATTTTATCCGAATCAAATCAATAGTATAGACGTCTGGCACGTGTCGGTGTAAAGGCACGTGTGTAAAGGTTACTTGAGACAATGTTGTTGATTGCTATCAGTGTATGAAAGGGTAATTTGAGGATACAGATAAACGAGGGGGATGACCATAGAAAAGTAAATATGAGAACTACATGATATTTCATATAACGGATTTGAGGATAAGCTCCACATGTTGATTTAATTGAACGTGAAAGATAATCGTATAAGCTATAAATAGGTTCACTAACGTGTTATGACTTGAGTGTATGGTAATTGATAATCGGCACTATGTTTGAAATATTTGTTTCATCAATAAATTAATGGTTTAGATATATTAATTAAAATAATTATTAACAGAAATACCGACGCTTAAAATAAAATTTTATCTGTTTATATACATAGAGACGCAGACAATAATAAAAATAATTGTTTAGAGAATGAATATTGTAAATAGACAAGTAAATATGGGAACTACATGATAACAGATTTGAAGATAAGCTCTACATGTGGATTTAACGTGAGAGATTAATCGTATAGGCTACAAACTAGGTTCACATACGTGTTATGACTGGATGGATTATCGGCGCAATGTTTGAAATAATTTATCCAATAAAATGTTTTAGATGTTTAATTAAGCGAATGGTAATTAATTCCTTAAAATATACGTTTTCATTAATTGAAAAAAATATGGAATGGCAATTATACGCCACGCGATGACTCATGGTCGCGCGTCATGGAAGTATCCTTATTAGCAGACACGATGACTCATTGGAATCGGTTGACCAAATAAGGTTTTGCGCGATGATTTAATCTCCGATGACTCACGTACTTCCTGTGACGTCATGAGACACGTATGTTTTGCGCGATGGTGGAATTTCCGATGACTCACTTCCGGTGACCATATATAGAAAGGGGGCGGGGCATGCCCATATTTAGATGCGCCCTAGCGCCCTGGGTTTTTGGGTTGACTAAAACTGATCACACCCTACTACTTCTGCGGTTCTCTGTCTAATGTAATACAGCGTAACTCTAACTGATGTGATACAGAATACAGCTACATGCCAGAAATCTGCGGTTCTCTCTCTAATGTAATACAGCGTAACTCTAACTGATGTGATACAGAATTACAGCTTCATGCCGGAAATCTGCGGTTCTCTGTCTAATGTAATACAGCGTAACTCTAACTGATGTGATACAGAATACAGCTACATGCCAGAAATCTGCGGTTCTCTCTCTAATGTAATACAGCGTAACTCTAACTGATGTGATACAGAATTACAGCTTCATGCTGGAAATCTGCGGTTCTCTGTCTAATGTAATACAGCGTAACTCTAACTGATGTGATACAGAATACAGCTACATGCCAGAAATCTGCGGTTCTCTGTCTAATGTAATACAGCGTAACTCTAACTGATGTGATACAGAATTACAGCTACATGCCAGAAATCTGCAGTTCTCTGTCTAATGTAATAGGTCTATATATAGTAAAGATATTGTATTTATTGCACAGACAGAAAAAAACACACGCAGCATATGGATTATTATTGTTTTAACTGAAGATTGTATGTTCTTGTTGATGAGGATGGAACTATGTTGACATTTTTCAAAATTCTTCGCATTAAAATAATATTGAATAGGTATATTTCTTGAAGCCGCCTGTGAAGCTGAGATGTACGTCTGACTGTTCTTTTTACTTTATGACCGTTTTATGCGTGGCTAATTAGTGCCAGACTTTGTACAAAAAGGTGCACTCGATTCACATTTATATGATTAACATTACCCATATCTTGCCTGTCTTAATTCATCCTATAACGAAACAGGGGCCATGATTTCGAAGATTCCGTAGAACTAAAACATGTCCTGAGAACATCTTTGGACAAATCTGTAAGTCGTGTCACAGAATATGTCACAAGTTAGAACAACTCTTAATTTTTATCTTAACTTTAGATCAACGAAATAAGTGTCCTAAGATGGTCTTACGGTGGTCATAATTTTAATTTCTTTTAATGTTTACATGTATTAGTTTCATTTTTTATATAACATTACAGTTTGCTAAATATTAACCAATTCTGCTTTTCAACATTTTATAACCACACTTTCGTAGCTCTGTTTCTGTACAATGTGAACTTGTGTGATTAGCATTTTTTATTTACGAATGGTAACGTTACAGCACGAAATCAACCTGAAAACGAAGGAGAGTCCTTTCAGTCAAACGGGTTTTTTTCAATTATAAACTCGTGCCAGATAATATCACATTGAAATGCACATACCAGGGACATTTCACGTTTTAACATAACAATTTAATGATAAAACATTTAATTATATATTTATTGATACATGATTATACAATTTTTATAAAATTTGTTTAAGTGCAGTCCACAACGAAATTTGGATGACTTTGTAATGTTCTTAATTATTCTAATATGACGTGCTTTAAAGACTTTGAGACCACAACTGTGGTAAAAAGGATTTATCTATGAGCAACACGCGCTGGTGATGGCGTGTTTTAAATGGCTGTTCCAATTGCAAAACTAACTCCCACAGGAAAGCTATTACGTATGACGTATAAATCTTATAAATAGCGACAAGCGCTATCACTCATCCGTTGCAATATATTGTGTGTTACATTGACAGAACAGCCAGTTTATGGTGGAAATGATGTTTTCTACTGGTACGAAAATATTATAAATGTACCGATATTGTCTTTTTAGAATAGAAATAATTCACGGAGGCTGTGATTTCTCATTGTTTTATAATGGGATAAAATAATACGACATATGGTCACCCCGTTGTAAAACAATGATAAACCACAGCCTGTGTGAATTATTTCTTAAATCACACGTGTATACAGTCATTCTGTTTCTCAGGAGAATACTTTAGACAGAGTTGTGACATTTTTGCTAGGATGGTCTTAGGATTCCTTCGGCGTGAAGTCTAAGATTTGGGTGTAGGACCACCAAATACCGGGAACCAATCCAAAGGTTGTACGTAAAAGTAGTACTATTTAACAGACAGGTTCACTCTTGCCTCATATAGATTTTGAACCGCACACGATACTAGAATAAATTCGGTATTTTTGGAAGCTGATTATTCTGGGAAACTTGAGGATAAAGTTTTATTGGTTTTAAATGAACTTAAAAATGTTTAGAAGTCAATTTGGGACTTTTTTGGCACTATTTTTGGACTGAAATAGAAAGTGAAAGTAGATATTTAGACCACGTGGACTTCCAGTTGAGCATTCGTTTTTATATGCAATGAAACATATTATTAAATTTTGAAAGAATGTTTACCCGATGCAATTTTAAACGGGACAGTAGTGTCCCTTTATTTTAAAATGATATATGAATGTTGACAGATTTATTACGGGGCCTCGGTGGCCGAATGGTCAAGGTAGTTCGTCTACTATTGATCACGTGGTCTGTCAACACTAAGATTGCGGGTTCGATTCTCACTGCAGGCAGGGTGTACTCGACTCCAATATTAATTGACAAGGATTGCCAGTTTTCCTACCGCAGGTCGGGGGTTTTCTCCGGGTACTCCGGATTCCTCCCACGATAAAAACTGGACGCCATGATATAGCTGAAAAATTGCTGAAAGTGGCGTAAAAGACCATTAAACAAACAAACAAACAGATTCATTACCACTCAAAACTCGTGTACCTTAAAGAGCCACAATTCCTAAAACTCCATCACACACCATAACACAACGTGATACTAACTAAAAAAAACCTGAAAAAAATGTGTACTTGATCATAAATCTGAACAAAGTTTTTATATAGTTTTATAGTTAAATATAAATGTGTTGACTAAATGTCGTTTGTGTCTTTTGTCTTTGTTATGCAAAGCCGTTTGTCTGTTCGTTTGTTATTTCAGTTTGTGTGTATATGACTTTTTCCGACACAGTCGGTATTATATAAACTTTTTATCTTTTGACCTCATGACACTTCACCTCTCTCAAAAGCAAGTCACGTGATCGTAATTCTGTGTCTTGATTAGTAAAAAACCAATTGGACCGGGATTCGGAACAGGATCGTAAATTGGCAATTAACTTTCAAATTTTGTACTATTGTTATTAGATTTTGCCATCTGTTTGTTTATAAAAGTATTTTATAGTGCAATTTAAGTAGTAAGAACTACAAAGATGAGCTGCAGTTTGTAAAATTTTATATCGAACAACTTGTACAAAAATGTAAAATATGTTTTATTTGAAGAACAGCGCAAATTAATACGCATATTAAAACATGGGCTTTTCTGGAGTGTAAAAAAGACGACGAGAAGAAATTTTAAGTTATTTCTTTATTAAATATAATTGAACAATCATTTTATGTACATGTTGATATTAAATCAAATGTATTATTATCGTTTTTAGGCGTCGGTCGTAGTACACACATAGATAGAGAGTTGTGGCTTTAATTGTATAGTATACTTAGCTTATTAACAGTAAAGTTTAAACACGGGGGGGGGGGGGGGGATGGGGGTAACTAAGGATACTTTTTGGTACGGGTGTGCGGACGGAGCTTTGAAAACCCACCCTATTCATATATTTTCGGACCTGATAAAATATACATATTCATATATTGGGTATTTAAACCAGACCTATTCATATATTGAACATTAAAACCAGACCTATTCATATATTTGAATTGATTGGACATACTAAATGACACAACCGTTCATTTATTACGAAAATGTTTATAATACAAATGTAACTATCTTCTTTCTCAACATCTAAATAACTGCAACTGATTATAACATCCTATCAACAAATTAACACCTATTTATTATCACTGCATGACCCTTGTTCGTGCCTTGTTTTATTGATTTATTCATTTAATCAAGTGATGTTAATGGAGCACTTAATAACACAGCGGTTTACCTCAGTTGTAGATAAATTAATTGGGGGCATTGATATATTTAGACAATTTTCAACAACCCATCCACATATTTTTCAACGAAAAAGGCTACCTATTCATATATTTTGGAATGGTAAAAAGAGACATATTCGGGCCGCACATCCGTATTACCCCATATATATACCAAGTTACCCCCCCCCCCCACCCCCCGTGAGTTTAAACTATAAACATTTATAAAAAGTTATGATATTCAATTTGTTTACAATATTGTATAACTGCTTTTGTGCTCGCAGAAAAAAAATTCGTTTCTATATATCCTAGGCAGTGGGTTTCAATACATAAGAGCAATAAACGTTATTGAATACATGTACATGTACAACAAAGTACATGCAGTTGTATGCAAATGATCAATTTGACGTTAACTGTATGCTTGGTAAATCTGTTAATATCGAAATCACGTAAATAAAAAATAAAATAATCTGTTAAAATAAACGCCATGATTCGTAGTTCAATGCATAACTCATTTATCTTTACTGCGTCGGTTATCTTTTTAATGATAGTGATTGTTCTTTTTAAGCTCCGTAGTTCAAAACAATGTAGTAAATTCTAAGAAGATGTGTATTGCTTTATTTCATTCATCAAGTCGGGTGTCTTCGTGGAAGGCCGCGTTTACATCAACATCCGGATAACTGACAACAATGTGAAAGTAAGTTGACGCTCAATTGTTCAAGTAATTAACATTTCAATTGCTCGGATTTGTGAATGAAACACTAATTAGCTCTATAGAGCCATATACGCACACACTCATGTCACGAAATATACTCTTTATTACAAGTTAAATGTGACATTTGTTGTGCAGAGCAGTTGAAATGAATCTTAATTCTTATTGAGTTATTGTTCTAAAAATAGAATACCCTTGTTTTAGGCAAAGCAGCAGCATCTTCAGTAAAAGGGGATTGAATTCTGTTTGCGCTCTGAATGGGCTTGATATTAAAAAGAGGGAAATTTTCTTTATATAAATCATCGATCATAACTTTTGAAGTAATAATGATATTAACAAAAACAAGAAGTATGAGCAGGTCTTTCCAGGGGCGGATCCAGGAATTTGTGTCAGGGGTGGCGTAAACGTTCGGCGAGGGGTCTAGGGGCCACTGAAGGACTACATCAGGTCCAGGGCAGCGCTCTGTTAGGGGGTTCAGGGGGGAATCCTGGAATCTAAGCATTTTGGTAGCCATCCTGAAGCGTTTACTCGTTTTATATTTGCTCCTTTTCCTTTTCTCTCGTTTCACCCTCTCGTTCTCTCTCTCTCTCTCCCTTTTTAAATTTTTTTAGAGGCATACGCCAGGAACGCCTTTCCTTGGATCCGTGCCTGCTTTCATAACACTTACATGCAGTGCAGGACCGGCTCATACTGTAGGTGAGTGTAACCTAGCCGGATGTATTAAAATTATTCTTTGTGGCACGAATATATGCTGATTTTACCACGAGTTGGTCCTTTATGCCAAATTTTTTATCCCAAGCGTATTTAAATGATAAAACATGTAAAATGTGGTCAGTATGAGCCGAAATTTATTATTATAATAATAATAAAGTCATAAGACGGTTAGTTAGCCCCTCCACTTATAAGACTATTTGTTTACACGATGTCTGAATGGTTGTTTAACATATGTTGCTTAATTGACAGATAAATTACGGCGACCAGCTTTACTGATGTTATACAGATAACCATGGTTACAAAACTGCCATTAAAAGCAGACGTTACCTAACGTGCAGCCAGGAAATTTTTTAAACGATAAATCAGGGAGGCGATCTTTATTTACCGATAAATTTATAAAATCAATCACGTGTTTCATTCAGCATTGATTGTAATGGAAAGTGTAAAGATCGCAGGAGATAACTCCGTTAACTTGATACCATGTTATGAAATAATTTACTAGTTATCTCCCATTAAATACATTTAGCGTGTCAAATTATTGACAAAATAACATCCATATTAATTTCAGAAAAAGAACCACAGCATTAATGATATAGTATTAATAGTATATATTAATTACTCTGGAGTTAAAGTTAAACTTTAAATTGCAGTGAAATATCTTAAATCTTATAAATAGTAAATTAAACGATGTCGACATAAGGTGGTAAACAATTACGCTTGTCGACATTTGGTAGGTTATTATTACGCGTAGGTAACCAATACACTAATTCTCATTTGCAGTTAACGATTCCTCATGTGGACATCAGGTATGTAACTATTACAATTGTCGACATCAGGTAGATAACTATTACACTTGTCGACATCAGGTTGGTAACTATTACTCTTGTCGACATCAGGTAACTATTACACTGTCGACATCAGGTTGGTAACTATTACACTTGTCGACATCAGGTAGGTAGGTATTACACTTGTCGACATCAGGTAGGTAACTATTACACATGTCGACAACAGGTTGATAACTATTACACTTGTCGACATCAGGTAGGTAACTATTACACTTGTAAACATCAGTTAGGTAACTATTACAGTTGTCGACATGAGGTCGGTAATTATTAGACTTGAACACATGTGTAGTAAAGGATTACACCTGCTGACATCAGATAGGAAACTAATACAATTGTCGACATCAGGTAGATAACTAATACATTTTTCGACAACAGGTAGGTAACTATTACAATTGTAAACATGTGTAGTAAACTATTACACCTGTCGACATCAGTTAGTGAACTATTACTCTTGTCGACATAAGGTTGGTAACTATTACAATTGTCGACATAAGGTAGGTAGCTATTAAACTTATCGACATCAGGTAGGTAACTATTACACTTGTGCACATGTGTAGTGAATGATTACACCTGTCGACATCAGGTAGGTAATTATTACACTTGTCAACATCAGGTAGGTAACTATTACACTTGTCGACATCAGCTAGGTAACTGTTACACTTGTCGACATCAGGTAGGTAACTAGTACACTTGTCGACATCAGGTAGGTAACTATTTCACGTGTCGACATCAGGTAGGTAACTGTTACACGTTTCGACACCAGGTTAGAAATTACTACAATTGTCGACATCAGCTAGGTAACTAGTACACTTGTCCACATCAGGTAGGTAACTGTTACACTTGTCGACATCAGGTAGGTATCTATTACACTTATCGACATCAGGTAGGTAACTATTACACTTGTGCACATGTGTAGTGAATGATTACACCTGTCGACATCAGGTAGGAAGTAATTACACTTGTTGACAACAGCTAGGTAACTGTTACACTTGTCTACATCAGGTAGGTATCTATTACACTTGTCGACATCAGGTAGGTAACTATTACACTTGTCGACATCAGGTAGGTAATTGTTAAACTTGTCGACATCAGGTAGGTAACTATTACACTTTACACATGTGTAGTAAACGATTACAATTGTCGACATCAGGTAGGTAGATAGTACACGTGACCCGCTGTCCAGCCTTATTATCTCCACTAGGATCAGCCATGTAACCGCTGTCCAGCAGTATACAACCAATTTCAAATTTAACCAAGTGTTAAATCTTGTACCAACCAGTTCAGTGACCCGGCAAATGACAAAAAAATGTATTTGAAAAATAGGCGGGGTGGGTGTAGATGTATTGTACAGATACCAATGGTAGATGAAATATAATGTAAACTACAGTTTTTACCGACCACCCATCATCACTGAGCCATAGACGCCTCGTCGAGACGGTTTACTTATTGTCAATGTAAGTGATCAAAAAGAAAGAAAGGAAGGGGTTGTTATCGATGAACTAATTTAAGTGTAAGCTCATATGATATAAGTAGGTCCTCTTTCTTTTCACTAAAGTATGGCTGACCAATGAGTTAGCACTTCCGATATAAATATCTATCCTAGCGTATCGGTCCAATACTAACAGTGAAGTAACGCCCGATGTAAATATCCATACTAGCGTATCGGTCAATTACTAGCAGTGACGTAACGTTCGATGTAAATATTCATCCTATCGTATCGGTCCAATACTATCAGTGAAGTAATGTCTGATGTAAATATCGATCCTAGGGTATTGGTCCAATACTAGCAGTTCTGGCTTTGTAATTGAAGGCAATATATGAGCTAGCACTTCCGATATAAATTTCAATTCTAGCTTATTGGTCCAATACCAGCAATCCCGCCCTGCAGGCAATATCTACCGATATACATTCCTTTCCATGCGTATCAGTATATTGCACAGTACCAAGTCTGCAGGCACGTATTTAAATGAGCTAGCATTACTGATATACATATCCATCCTGACGTATCGGTCTATACATTTCACATAGTTTTTTTTTTCAAAGGAGCTAGCAATACTACAAATAGCGATACGTAATACATGCCATGACAGATTTGTTCTAAAAACACTGATGATGGTCAGGCAAAATATTTGTGAAATTTTTAAAGTGTAAATCTTTGTTTTCGCTAAATCGGTAGATCTCTCTGCAGTTTACCTCAAGGCTAGGACAAAATACTTTACGAAAATAGGCCGAAATAACCGAGGTGATCCGATTAACTAATTTGGGTCTACGGTTATCCAACTCTTTGGTATAGAAGGTATTACAAGTAGAAATGAACAAGTTTGATAAATGACATCAAAGGAAATAAAGCATAAAATTTTTTAATTACATCTTAGGTTGTGACAAATGAAAAAAGTGACTTAATTTTGCATCTCATAATAACTCTAGCAATCAATATTTTCGTCGATAATTTCATCATTTAGAATACAGCTTGTTCATGCAACTTTATAAATTTTGAAACATTGCAAAAATATTTAAACAGAAACTGGGATATAGCAAACTAACATGAAGACCAAGTTTGTGGTTGGGTTTGGGGCCAGTCAGGTTAAGGCAAAGGTAACTGTTACTACAAATAGAAAACCCGTTTTTTCTTAGTCTACTACTAAAACTAGTTGTTAAATCGTTGAAAACCTTGTTTCGTGTCGTAGCCACGTTTCTTGTTATATTATATAATTAGTAATATTATAATACAACATTGGCAGTACAGTACAGTAATGTAGCTAAGGAAAATTATTTGTAGGAGGATGCTTGAGGAGTGGCGTCAACATATTTGTAAACAGCGTGCTGTGAGGAGCGACATAAACATATTTGTAAACAGCGTGCTGTGAGGAGCGACATAAACATATTTGTAAGCAGTGTGTTTTAGGAGCAGCGTACATATTCATCCGAAACACAATTATCATAATAAAAAACTTTTTTGTGCAATCTCATTCTTTGCAATTGAAAATATATAATTTTCTTTTTTCATTTTTTATTCCCATATTTACAAATTGAACGCCATTATCTTGGAACTTTTTACAATGGATATTGTTTTCAAATGACACATTATTATCATGATTATGGTTCGATAAACATGCCCAACAGATAAACATGCCCAACAGATAAACATGCCCAACAGATAAACATGCCCAACAGATAAGAAAAATAGGGGTCGCTTAATAATGACATTTTCAGATCGTCACAAATAGAAAAAATATATGTATTTTTTATAGCAATTTAAGGGAAATATAGGATCGACTGGTCGCCTTGTATTAAGTCATAGCTATTTAGGAGAAATAGAGGATCGACTGGTCGCCGTGAATTGTGTCATAGCTATTTAGGAGAAATAGAGGATCGACTGGTCGCCGTGTATTGTGTCATAGATGTTTAGGAGAAATAGATGATCGACTGGTCGTCGTGTATTGTGCCATAGGTATTTAGGAGAAATAGAGGATCGACTGGTCGCCGTGTATTATGTAATAGATATTTAGAAAAAATAGAGGATCGACTGGTTGCCGTGTATTGTGTCATGGATATTTAGGAGAAATAGAGGATCGACTGGTCGTCGTGTATTGTGTCATAATTATTTAGGAGAAACAGAGGATCGACTGGTCGTCGTCTGTTGTGTCATCACTATTTAGGAGAAATAGAGGATCGACTGGTCGTCGTGTATTGTGTCATATCTACATGTATTTAGGAGAAATAGAGGATTGACAGGTCGCCGTGTATTGTGTCATTACTATTTAGGAGAAATAGAGGATCGACTGGTCGCCGTGTATTGTTTAATCACTGTTTAGGAGAAATAGAGGATCGACTGGTTGCCGTGTATTGTTTAATCACTATTTAGGAGAAATAGAGTATCGACTGGTCGCCGTGTATTGTATCATATCTATTTACAAGAAATAGAGGATCCACTGTTCGCCGTGTATTGTGTCATAGTTATTTAGGAGAAATAGAGGATCGACTAGTCGCGTGTATTGTGTCAAAGCTATTTTGGAGAAATAGAGGATTGACTGGTCGCCGTGTATTGGGTCATATATATTTAGGAGAAATAGAGGATCGACTGGTCGCCGTGTATTGTATCATATCTATTTACAAGAAATAGAGGATCGACTGGCCCCCGTGTATTGTGTCATAGTTATTTAGGAGAAATAGAGGACCGACTGGTCGCCGTGTATTGTGTCATAGTTATTTAGGAGAAATAGAGGACCGACTGGTCGCCGTGTATTGTGTCATAGTTATTTAGGAGAAATAGAGGACCGACTGGTCGCCGTGTATTGTGTCATAGTTATTTAGGAGAAATAGAGGAACGACTAGTCGCCGTGTATTGTGTCATAGTTATTTAGGAGAAATAGAGGATCGACAGGTCGGCGTGTATTGTGTCATATCTGGATCGACTATTCGCGTGTATTGTGTCATAGCTATTTTGGAGAAATAGAGGATCGACTGGTCGCCGTGTATTGTGTCATATATATTTAGGAGAAATAGAGGATCGACTGGTCGCCGTGTATTGTGTCAAAGCTGTTTAGTAAAAATAGAGGATCGACTGGTCGCCGTGTATTGTTTAATCACTATTTAGGAGAAATAGAGGATCGACTGGTCGCCGTATATTGTTTAATCACTACTTAGGAGAAATAGAGTATCGACTGGTCGCCGTGTATTGTATCATATCTATTTACAAGAAATAGAGGATCGACTGTTCACCGTGTATTGTGTCATATCTATTTACAAGAAATAGAGGATCGACTGGCCCCCGTGTATTGTGTTATAGTTATTTAGGAAAAATAGAGGATCGACAAGTCGCCGTGTATTGTGTCATATCTATTTTGGAGAAATAGAGGATCGACTGGTCGCCATGTATTGTGTCATATATATTTAGGAGAAATAGAGAATCGACTGCTCGCCGTTTATTGTGCCATAGTTATTTAGGAGAAATAGAGGATCGAGTGGTCGCCGTGTATTATGTCACAGCAATTTAGAACAAATAGAGGATCGACTGGTCGACGTGTATTGTGTCATTTTTATTTAGGAGAAATAAAGGATCGACTGGTCGCCGTGCATTGTGTCATCACTATTTAGGAGAAATAGAGGACCGACTGGTCGCCGTGTATTGTGTCGAAGCTATTAAGGAGAAATAGAGGATCGACTGGTCGCCGTGTATTGTGTAATAGTTATTTAGGAGAAATAGAGGATCGACTGGTCGTCGTGTATTGTGTAATTGTTATTTAGGAGAAATAGAGGATCGACTGGTCGCCGTCTATTGTGTCATAGATATTTATGAGAAATAGAGGATCGACTGGTCGCCGTGTATTGTGTCATAGATATTTATGAGAAATAGAGGATCGACTGGTCGCCGTGTATTGTATCATAGATATTTATGAGAATTAGAGGATCGACTGGTCGCCGTGTATTGTGCGATAGTTATTTAAGAGAAATAGAGGATCGACCGGTCGCCGTGTATTGTGTCATCGACTGGTCGCTGTGTAATGTGTCATTGCTTTTTAGGAGAAATAGAGGCTCGACAGGTCGGCATGTATTGTGTGATAGTTATTTAGGAGAAATAGAGGATCGATCGGTCGCCGTGTATTGTGTCATATCTGGATCGACTAGTCGCGTGTATTGTGTCATAGCCATTTTGGAGAAAAAAGGATCGACTGGTCGTGTATTGTGTCATAGCTATTTAGGAGAAATAGAGGATCGACTGGTCGCCGTGTATTGTGTCATCGCTCTTTAGGAGAAATGGAGGATCGACTGATCGCGATGTATTGTGTCATAGTTATTTAGGAGAAATAGAGGATCGACTGGTCGTGTATTGTGTCATAGCTATTTAGGAGAAATAGAGGATCGACTGGACGCCGTGTATTGTGTCAACGCTCTTTAGGAGAAATGGAGGATCGACTGATCGCGGTGTATTGTGTCATAGTTATTTAGGAGAAATAGAGGATCGACTGGTCGCCGTGTATTGTGTCATAGATATTTAAGAGAAATAGACGATCGACAGGTCGGCGTGTATTGTATCATATCTATTTACAAGAAATAGAGGATCCACTGTTCGCCGTGTATTGTGTCATAGTTATTTAGGAGAAATAGAGGATCGACTAGTCGCGTGTATTGTGTCAAAGCTATTTTGGAGAAATAGAGGATTGACTGGTCGCCGTGTATTGGGTCATATATATTTAGGAGAAATAGAGGATCGACTGGTCGCCGTGTATTGTATCATATCTATTTACAAGAAATAGAGGATCGACTGGCCCCCGTGTATTGTGTCATAGTTATTTAGGAGAAATAGAGGACCGACTGGTCGCCGTTTATTGTGTCATAGTTATTTAGGAGAAATAGAGGACCGACTGGTCGCCGTGTATTGTGTCATAGTTATTTAGGAGAAATAGAGGAACGACTAGTCGCCGTGTATTGTGTCATAGTTATTTAGGAGAAATAGAGGATCGACAGGTCGGCGTGTATTGTGTCATATCTGGATCGACTATTCGCGTGTATTGTGTCATAGCTATTTTGGAGAAATAGAGGATCGACTGGTCGCCGTGTATTGTGTCATATATATTTAGGAGAAATAGAGGATCGACTGGTCGCCGTGTATTGTGTCAAAGCTGTTTAGTAAAAATAGAGGATCGACTGGTCGCCGTGTATTGTTTAATCACTATTTAGGAGAAATAGAGGATCGAGACTGGTCGCCGTATATTGTTTAATCACTACTTAGGAGAAATAGAGTATCGACTGGTCGCCGTGTATTGTATCATATCTATTTACAAGAAATAGAGGATCGACTGTTCACCGTGTATTGTGTCATATCTATTTACAAGAAATAGAGGATCGACTGGCCCCCGTGTATTGTGTCATAGTTATTTAGGAAAAATAGAGGATCGACAAGTCGCCGTGTATTGTGTCATATCTATTTTGGAGAAATAGAGGATCGACTGGTCGCCATGTATTGTGTCATATATATTTAGGAGAAATAGAGGATCGACTGCTCGCCGTTTATTGTGCCATAGTTATTTAGGAGAAATAGAGGATCGAGTGGTCGCCGTGTATTATGTCACAGCAATTTAGAACAAATAGAGGATCGACTGGTCGACGTGTATTGTGTCATTTTTATTTAGGAGAAATAAAGGATCGACTGGTCGCCGTGCATTGTGTCATCACTATTTAGGAGAAATAGAGGACCGACTGGTCGCCGTGTATTGTGTCAAAGCTATTAAGGAGAAATAGAGGATCGACTGGTCGCCGTGTATTGTGTCATAGTTATTTAGGAGAAATAGAGGATCGACTGGTCGTCGTGTATTGTGTAATTGTTATTTAGGAGAAATAGAGGATCGACTGGTCGCCGTGTATTGTGTCATAGATATTTATGAGAAATAGAGGATCGACTGGTCGCCGTGTATTGTGTCATAGATATTTATGAGAAATAGAGGATCGACTGGTCGCCGTGTATTGTATCATAGATATTTATGAGAATTAGAGGATCGACTGGTCGCCGTGTATTGTGCGATAGTTATTTAAGAGAAATAGAGGATCGACCGGTCGCCGTGTATTGTGTCATCGACTGGTCGCTGTGTAATGTGTCATTGCTTTTTAGGAGAAATAGAGGCTCGACAGGTCGGCATGTATTGTGTGATAGTTATTTAGGAGAAATAGAGGATCGACCGGTCGCCGTGTATTGTGTCATATCTGGATCGACTAGTCGCGTGTATTGTGTCATAGCTATTTTGGAGAAAAAAGGATCGACTGGTCGTGTATTGTGTCATAGCTATTTAGGAGAAATAGAGGATCGACTGGTCGCCGTGTATTGTGTCATCGCTCTTTAGGAGAAATGGAGGATCGACTGATCGCGATGTATTGTGTCATAGTTATTTAGGAGAAATAGAGTATCGACTGGTCGTGTATTGTGTCATAGCTATTTAGGAGAAATAGAGGATCGACTGGTCGCCGTGTATTGTGTCATCGCTCTTTAGGAGAAATGGAGGATCGACTGATCGCGTTGTATTGTGTCATAGTTATTTAGGAGAAATAGAAGATCGACTGGTCGCCGTGTATTGTGTCATATATATTTAAGAGAAATAGACGATCGACAGGTCGGCGTGTATTGTGTGATAGTTATTTAGGAGAAATAGAGGATCGACCGGTCGCCGTGTATTGTGTCAAAGCTATTTAGTAAAAATAGAGGATCGACTGGTCGCCGTGTATTGTGTGATAGTTATTTAGGAGAAATAGAGGATCGACTGGTCGCCGTGTATTGTGTCATAGTCATTTATGAGAAATAGAGGATCGACTGGTCGCTGTTTATTGCGTCATAGTTATTTAGGAGAAATAGAGGATCGACTGGTCGCCGTCTGTTGTGTCATCACTATTTAGGAGAAATAGAGGATCGACTGGTCGCCGTGTATTGTGTCATCACTATTTAGGAGAAATAGAGGATCGACTGGTCGCCGTGTATTGTGTCATAGTTATTTAGCAGAAATAGAGGATCGACTGGTCGCTGTTTATTGCGATGCTCTATTTCTCCTAAATATCTATGACACAATACACGGCGACTGATTGCCGTGTATTGTGTCATAGATATTTAGGAGAAATAGAGCATCGACTGGTCGTCGTTATTTAGGAGAAATAGAGGATCGATTGGTTGCCGTGTATTGAGTCATAGTTATTTAGGAGAAATAGAGGATCGACTGGTCGCCGTGTATTGTGTGATAGTTATTTAGGAGAAATAGAGGATCGACTGGTCGCTGTTTATTGCGTCATAGTTATTTAGGAGAAATAGAGGATCGACTGGTCGCCGTCTGTTGTGTCATCACTATTTAGGAGAAATAGAGGATCGACTGGTCGCCGTGTATTGTGTCATAGTTATTTAGGAGAAATAGAGGATCGACTGGTCGCCGTCTGTTGTGTCATCACTATTTAGGAGAAATAGAGGATCGACTGGTCACCGTGTATTGTGTCATCACTATTTAGGAGAAATAGAGGATCGACTGGCCCCCGTGTATTGTGTCATAGTTATTTAAGAGAAATAGAGGATCGACTGGTCACCGTGTATTGTGTCATCACTATTTAGGAGAAATATAGGATCGACTGGCCCCCGTGTATTGTGTCATAGTTATTTAAGAGAAATAGAGGATCGACTAGTCGCCGTGTATTGTGTCATAGTTATTTAAGAGAAATAGAGGATCGAGTGGTCGCCGTGTATTATGTCACAGCAATTTAGAACAAATAGAGGATCGACTGGTCGACGTGTATTGTGTCATTTTTATTTAGGAGAAATAAAGGATCGACTGGTCGCCGTGCATTGTGTCATCACTATTTAGGAGAAATAGAGGACCGACTGGTCGCCGTGTATTGTGTCAAAGCTATTAAGGAGAAATAGAGGATCGACTGGTCGCCGTGTATTGTGTAATAGTTATTTAGGAGAAATAGAGGATCGACTGGTCGTCGTGTATTGTGTAATTGTTATTTAGGAGAAATAGAGGATCGACTGGTCGCCGTCTATTGTGTCATAGATATTTATGAGAAATAGAGGATCGACTGGTCGCCGTGTATTGTGTCATAGATATTTATGAGAAATAGAGGATCGACTGGTCGCCGTGTATTGTATCATAGATATTTATGAGAATTAGAGGATCGACTGGTCGCCGTGTATTGTGCGATAGTTATTTAAGAGAAATAGAGGATCGACCGGTCGCCGTGTATTGTGTCATCGACTGGTCGCTGTGTAATGTGTCATTGCTTTTTAGGAGAAATAGAGGCTCGACAGGTCGGCATGTATTGTGTGATAGTTATTTAGGAGAAATAGAGGATCGATCGGTCGCCGTGTATTGTGTCATATCTGGATCGACTAGTCGCGTGTATTGTGTCATAGCTATTTTGGAGAAAAAAGGATCGACTGGTCGTATATTGTGTCATAGCTATTTAGGAGAAATAGAGGATCGACTGGTCGCCGTGTATTGTGTCATCGCTCTTTAGGAGAAATGGAGGATCGACTGATCGCGATGTATTGTGTCATAGTTATTTAGGAGAAATAGAGGATCGACTGGTCGTGTATTGTGTCATAGCTATTTAGGAGAAATAGAGGATCGACTGGTCGCCGTGTATTGTGTCATCGCTCTTTAGGAGAAATGGAGGATCGACTGATCGCCGTGTATTGTGTCATAGTTATTTAGGAGAAATAGAGGATCGACTGGTCGCCGTGTATTGTGTCATAGATATTTAAGAGAAATAGACGATCGACAGGTCGGCGTGTATTGTGTGATAGTTATTTAGGAGAAATAGAGGATCGACCGGTCGCCGTGTATTGTGTCAAAGCTATTTAGTAAAAATAGAGGATCGACTGGTCGCCGTGTATTGTGTGATAGTTATTTAGGAGAAATAGAGGATCGACTGGTCGCCGTGTATTGTGTCATAGTCATTTATGAGAAATAGAGGATCGACTGGTCGCTGTTTATTGCGTCATAGTTATTTAGGAGAAATAGAGGATCGACTGGTCGCCGTGTATTATGTAATAGATATTTAGAAAAAATAGAGGATCGACTGGTTGCCGTGTATTGTGTCATGGATATTTAGGAGAAATAGAGGATCGACTGGTCGTCGTGTATTGTGTCATAATTATTTAGGAGAAACAGAGGATCGATTGGTCGCCGTCTGTTGTGTAATCACTATTTAGGAGAAATAGAGGATCGACTGGTCGTCGTGTATTGTGTCATATCTACATGTATTTAGGAGAAATAGAGGATTGACAGGTCGCCGTGTATTGTGTCATTACTATTTAGGAGAAATAGAGGATCGACTGGTCGCCGTGTATTGTTTAATCACTATTTAGGAGAAATAGAGGATCGACTGGTTGCCGTGTATTGTTTAATCACTATTTAGGAGAAATAGAGTATCGACTGGTCGCCGTGTATTGTATCATATCTATTTACAAGAAATAGAGGATCCACTGTTCGCCGTGTATTGTGTCATAGTTATTTAGGAGAAATAGAGGATCGACTAGTCGCGTGTATTGTGTCAAAGCTATTTTGGAGAAATAGAGGATTGACTGGTCGCCGTGTATTGGGTCATATATATTTAGGAGAAATAGAGGATCGACTGGTCGCCGTGTATTGTATCATATCTATTTACAAGAAATAGAGGATCGACTGGCCCCCGTGTATTGTGTCATAGTTATTTAGGAGAAATAGAGGACCGACTGGTCGCCGTGTATTGTGTCATAGTTATTTAGGAGAAATAGAGGACCGACTGGTCGCCGTGTATTGTGTCATAGTTATTTAGGAGAAATAGAGGACCGACTGGTCGCCGTGTATTGTGTCATAGTTATTTAGGAGAAATAGAGGAACGACTAGTCGCCGTGTATTGTGTCATAGTTATTTAGGAGAAATAGAGGATCGACAGGTCGGCGTGTATTGTGTCATATCTGGATCGACTATTCGCGTGTATTGTGTCATAGCTATTTTGGAGAAATAGAGGATCGACTGGTCGCCGTGTATTGTGTCATATATATTTAGGAGAAATAGAGGATCGACTGGTCGCCGTGTATTGTGTCAAAGCTGTTTAGTAAAAATAGAGGATCGACTGGTCGCCGTGTATTGTTTAATCACTATTTAGGAGAAATAGAGGATCGACTGGTCGCCGTATATTGTTTAATCACTACTTAGGAGAAATAGAGTATCGACTGGTCGCCGTGTATTGTATCATATCTATTTACAAGAAATAGAGGATCGACTGTTCACCGTGTATTGTGTCATATCTATTTACAAGAAATAGAGGATCGACTGGCCCCCG
Source organism: Limnoperna fortunei (assembly GCA_944474755.1). Classification (NCBI taxonomy): domain Eukaryota; kingdom Metazoa; phylum Mollusca; class Bivalvia; order Mytilida; family Modiolidae; genus Limnoperna; species Limnoperna fortunei. Next base: position 5,647,999 of record OX104112.1, read on the forward strand.
TGTATTGTTTTATAGTTATTTAGGAAAAATAGAGGATCGACAAGTCGCCGTGTATTGTGTCATATCTATTTTGGAGAAATAGAGGATCGACTGGTCGCCATGTATTGTGTCATATATATTTAGGAGAAATAGAGGATCGACTGCTCGCCGTTTATTGTGCCATAGTTATTTAGGAGAAATAGAGGATCGAGTGGTCGCCGTGTATTATGTCACAGCAATTTAGAACAAATAGAGGATCGACTGGTCGACGTGTATTGTGTCATTTTTATTTAGGAGAAATAAAGGATCGACTGGTCGCCGTGCATTGTGTCATCACTATTTAGGAGAAATAGAGGACCGACTGGTCGCCGTGTATTGTGTCGAAGCTATTAAGGAGAAATAGAGGATCGACTGGTCGCCGTGTATTGTGTAATAGTTATTTAGGAGAAATAGAGGATCGACTGGTCGTCGTGTATTGTGTAATTGTTATTTAGGAGAAATAGAGGATCGACTGGTCGCCGTCTATTGTGTCATAGATATTTATGAGAAATAGAGGATCGACTGGTCGCCGTGTATTGTGTCATAGATATTTATGAGAAATAGAGGATCGACTGGTCGCCGTGTATTGTATCATAGATATTTATGAGAATTAGAGGATCGACTGGTCGCCGTGTATTGTGCGATAGTTATTTAAGAGAAATAGAGGATCGACCGGTCGCCGTGTATTGTGTCATCGACTGGTCGCTGTGTAATGTGTCATTGCTTTTTAGGAGAAATAGAGGCTCGACAGGTCAGCATGTATTGTGTGATAGTTATTTAGGAGAAATAGAGGATCGATCGGTCGCCGTGTATTGTGTCATATCTGGATCGACTAGTCGCGTGTATTGTGTCATAGCTATTTTGGAGAAAAAAGGATCGACTGGTCGTGTATTGTGTCATAGCTATTTAGGAGAAATAGAGGATCGACTGGTCGCCGTGTATTGTGTCATCGCTCTTTAGGAGAAATGGAGGATCCACTGATCGCGATGTATTGTGTCATAGTTATTTAGGAGAAATAGAGGATCGACTGCTCGTGTATTGTGTCATAGCTATTTAGGAGAAATAGAGGATCGACTGGACGCCGTGTATTGTGTCATCGCTCTTTAGGAGAAATGGAGGATCGACTGATCGTGGTGTATTGTGTCATAGTTATTTAGGAGAAATAGAGGATCGACTGGTCGCCGTGTATTGTGTCATAGATATTTAAGAGAAATAGACGATCGACAGGTCGGCGTGTATTGTATCATATCTATTTACAAGAAATAGAGGATCCACTGTTCGCCGTGTATTGTGTCATAGTTATTTAGGAGAAATAGAGGATCGACTAGTCGCGTGTATTGTGTCAAAGCTATTTTGGAGAAATAGAGGATTGACTGGTCGCCGTGTATTGGGTCATATATATTTAGGAGAAATAGAGGATCGACTGGTCGCCGTGTATTGTATCATATCTATTTACAAGAAATAGAGGATCGACTGGCCCCCGTGTATTGTGTCATAGTTATTTAGGAGAAATAGAGGACCGACTGGTCGCCGTTTATTGTGTCATAGTTATTTAGGAGAAATAGAGGACCGACTGGTCGCCGTGTATTGTGTCATAGTTATTTAGGAGAAATAGAGGAACGACTAGTCGCCGTGTATTGTGTCATAGTTATTTAGGAGAAATAGAGGATCGACAGGTCGGCGTGTATTGTGTCATATCTGGATCGACTATTCGCGTGTATTGTGTCATAGCTATTTTGGAGAAATAGAGGATCGACTGGTCGCCGTGTATTGTGTCATATATATTTAGGAGAAATAGAGGATCGACTGGTCGCCGTGTATTGTGTCAAAGCTGTTTAGTAAAAATAGAGGATCGACTGGTCGCCGTGTATTGTTTAATCACTATTTAGGAGAAATAGAGGATCGAGACTGGTCGCCGTATATTGTTTAATCACTACTTAGGAGAAATAGAGTATCGACTGGTCGCCGTGTATTGTATCATATCTATTTACAAGAAATAGAGGATCGACTGTTCACCGTGTATTGTGTCATATCTATTTACAAGAAATAGAGGATCGACTGGCCCCCGTGTATTGTGTCATAGTTATTTAGGAAAAATAGAGGATCGACAAGTCGCCGTGTATTGTGTCATATCTATTTTGGAGAAATAGAGGATCGACTGGTCGCCATGTATTGTGTCATATATATTTAGGAGAAATAGAGGATCGACTGCTCGCCGTTTATTGTGCCATAGTTATTTAGGAGAAATAGAGGATCGAGTGGTCGCCGTGTATTATGTCACAGCAATTTAGAACAAATAGAGGATCGACTGGTCGACGTGTATTGTGTCATTTTTATTTAGGAGAAATAAAGGATCGACTGGTCGCCGTGCATTGTGTCATCACTATTTAGGAGAAATAGAGGACCGACTGGTCGCCGTGTATTGTGTCATCACTATTTAGGAGAAATAGAGGATCGACTGGTCGCCGTGTATTGTGTAATAGTTATTTAGGAGAAATAGAGGATCGACTGGTCGTCGTGTATTGTGTAATTGTTATTTAGGAGAAATAGAGGATCGACTGGTCGCCGTCTATTGTGTCATAGATATTTATGAGAAATAGAGGATCGACTGGTCGCCGTGTATTGTTTCATAGATATTTATGAGAAATAGAGGATCGACTGGTCGCCGTGTATTGTATCATAGATATTTATGAGAATTAGAGGATCGACTGGTCGCCGTGTATTGTGCGATAGTTATTTAAGAGAAATAGAGGATCGACCGGTCGCCGTGTATTGTGTCATCGACTGGTCGCTGTGTAATGTGTCATTGCTTTTTAGGAGAAATAGAGGCTCGACAGGTCGGCATGTATTGTGTGATAGTTATTTAGGAGAAATAGAGGATCGACCGGTCGCCGTGTATTGTGTCATATCTGGATCGACTAGTCGCGTGTATTGTGTCATAGCTATTTTGGAGAAAAAAGGATCGACTGGTCGTGTATTGTGTCATAGCTATTTAGGAGAAATAGAGGATCGACTGGTCGCCGTGTATTGTGTCATCGCTCTTTAGGAGAAATGGAGGATCGACTGATCGCGATGTATTGTGTCATAGTTATTTAGGAGAAATAGAGTATCGACTGGTCGTGTATTGTGTCATAGCTATTTAGGAGAAATAGAGGATCGACTGGTCGCCGTGTATTGTGTCATCGCTCTTTAGGAGAAATGGAGGATCGACTGATCGCGTTGTATTGTGTCATAGTTATTTAGGAGAAATAGAGGATCGACTGGTCGCCGTGTATTGTGTCATATATATTTAAGAGAAATAGACGATCGACAGGTCGGCGTGTATTGTGTGATAGTTATTTAGGAGAAATAGAGGATCGACCGGTCGCCGTGTATTGTGTCAAAGCTATTTAGTAAAAATAGAGGATCGACTGGTCGCCGTGTATTGTGTGATAGTTATTTAGGAGAAATAGAGGATCGACTGGTCGCCGTGTATTGTGTCATAGTTATTTATGAGAAATAGAGGATCGACTGGTCGCTGTTTATTGCGTCATAGTTATTTAGGAGAAATAGAGGATCGACTGGTCGCCGTCTGTTGTGTCATCACTATTTAGGAGAAATAGAGGATCGACTGGTCGCCGTGTATTGTGTCATCACTATTTAGGAGAAATAGAGGATCGACTGGTCGCCGTGTATTGTGTCATAGTTATTTAGCAGAAATAGAGGATCGACTGGTCGCTGTTTATTGCGATGCTCTATTTCTCCTAAATATCTATGACACAATACACGGCGACTGATTGCCGTGTATTGTGTCATAGATATTTAGGAGAAATAGAGCATCGACTGGTCGTCGTTATTTAGGAGAAATAGAGGATCGATTGGTTGCCGTGTATTGAGTCATAGTTATTTAGGAGAAATAGAGGATCGACTGGTCGCCGTGTATTGTGTGATAGTTATTTAGGAGAAATAGAGGATCGACTGGTCGCTGTTTATTGCGTCATAGTTATTTAGGAGAAATAGAGGATCGACTGGTCGCCGTCTGTTGTGTCATCACTATTTAGGAGAAATAGAGGATCGACTGGTCGCCGTGTATTGTGTCATAGTTATTTAGGAGAAATAGAGGATCGACTGGTCGCCGTCTGTTGTGTCATCACTATTTAGGAGAAATAGAGGATCGACTGGTCACCGTGTATTGTGTCATCACTATTTAGGAGAAATAGAGGATCGACTGGCCCCCGTGTATTGTGTCATAGTTATTTAAGAGAAATAGAGGATCGACTGGTCACCGTGTATTGTGTCATCACTATTTAGGAGAAATATAGGATCGACTGGCCCCCGTGTATTGTGTCATAGTTATTTAAGAGAAATAGAGGATCGACTAGTCGCCGTGTATTGTGTCATAGTTATTTAAGAGAAATAGAGGATCGAGTGGTCGCCGTGTATTATGTCACAGCAATTTAGAACAAATAGAGGATCGACTGGTCGACGTGTATTGTGTCATTTTTATTTAGGAGAAATAAAGGATCGACTGGTCTCCGTGCATTGTGTCATCACTATTTAGGAGAAATAGAGGACCGACTGGTCGCCGTGTATTGTGTCAAAGCTATTAAGGAGAAATAGAGGATCGACTGGTCGCCGTGTATTGTGTAATAGTTATTTAGGAGAAATAGAGGATCGACTGGTCGTCGTGTATTGTGTAATTGTTATTTAGGAGAAATAGAGGATCGACTGGTCGCCGTCTATTGTGTCATAGATATTTATGAGAAATAGAGGATCGACTGGTCGCCGTGTATTGTGTCATAGATATTTATGAGAAATAGAGGATCGACTGGTCGCCGTGTATTGTATCATAGATATTTATGAGAATTAGAGGATCGACTGGTCGCCGTGTATTGTGCGATAGTTATTTAAGAGAAATAGAGGATCGACCGGTCGCCGTGTATTGTGTCATCGACTGGTCGCTGTGTAATGTGTCATTGCTTTTTAGGAGAAATAGAGGCTCGACAGGTCGGCATGTATTGTGTGATAGTTATTTAGGAGAAATAGAGGATCGATCGGTCGCCGTGTATTGTGTCATATCTGGATCGACTAGTCGCGTGTATTGTGTCATAGCTATTTTGGAGAAAAAAGGATCGACTGGTCGTATATTGTGTCATAGCTATTTAGGAGAAATAGAGGATTGACTGGTCGCCGTGTATTGTGTCATCGCTCTTTAGGAGAAATGGAGGATCGACTGATCGCGATGTATTGTGTCATAGTTATTTAGGAGAAATAGAGGATCGACTGGTCGTGTATTGTGTCATAGCTATTTAGGAGAAATAGAGGATCGACTGGTCGCCGTGTATTGTGTCATCGCTCTTTAGGAGAAATGGAGGATCGACTGATCGCCGTGTATTGTGTCATAGTTATTTAGGAGAAATAGAGGATCGACTGGTCGCCGTGTATTGTGTCATAGATATTTAAGAGAAATAGACGATCGACAGGTCGGCGTGTATTGTGTGATAGTTATTTAGGAGAAATAGAGGATCGACCGGTCGCCGTGTATTGTGTCAAAGCTATTTAGTAAAAATAGAGGATCGACTGGTCGCCGTGTATTGTGTGATAGTTATTTAGGAGAAATAGAGGATCGACTGGTCGCCGTGTATTGTGTCATAGTCATTTAGGAGAAATAGAGGATCGACTGGTCGCTGTTTATTGCGTCATAGTTATTTAGGAGAAATAGAGGATCGACTGGTCGCCGTCTGTTGTGTCATCACTATTTAGGAGAAATAGAGGATCGACTGGTCGCCGTGTATTGTGTCATCACTATTTAGGAGAAATAGAGGATCGACTGGTCGCCGTGTATTGTGTCATAGTTATTTAGCAGAAATAGAGGATCGACTGGTCGCTGTTTATTGCGATGCTCTATTTCTCCTAAATATCTATGACACAATACACGGCGACTGATTGCCGTGTATTGTGTCATAGATATTTAGGAGAAATAGAGCATCGACTGGTCGTCGTTATTTAGGAGAAATAGAGGATCGATTGGTTGCCGTGTATTGAGTCATAGTTATTTAGGAGAAATAGAGGATCGACTGGTCGCCGTGTATTGTGTGATAGTTATTTAGGAGAAATAGAGGATCGACTGGTCGCTGTTTATTGTGTCATAGTTATTTAGGAGAAATAGAGGATCGACTGGTCGCCGTCTGTTGTGTCATCACTATTTAGGAGAAATAGAGGATCGACTGTTCGCCGTGTATTGTGTCATAGTTATTTAGGAGAAATAGAGGATCGACTGGTCGCCGTGTATTGTGTCATAGTTATTTAGGAGAAATAGAGGATCGACTGGTCACCGTGTATTGTGTCATCACTATTTAGGAGAAATAGAGGATCGACTGGCCCCCGTGTATTGTGTCATAGTTATTTAAGAGAAATAGAGGATCGACTGGTCGCGGTGTATTGTGTCATAGTTATTTAAGAGAAATAGAGGATCGACTGGTCACCGTGTATTGTGTCATCACTATTTAGGAGAAATAGAGGATCGACTGGCCCCCGTGTATTGTGTCATAGTTATTTAAGAGAAATAGAGGATCGACTAGTCGCCGTGTATTGTGTCATAGTTATTTAAGAGAAATAGAGGATCGACTGTTCGCCGTGTATTGTGTCATAGTTATTTATGAGAAATAGAGGATCGACTGGTCGCCGTGTATTGTGTCAAAGCAATTTAGTAAAAATAGAGGATCGACAGGTCGGCGTGTATTGTGTCATATCTGGATCGATTATTCGCGTGTATTGTGTCATAGCTATTTTGGAGAAATAGAGGATCGACTGGTCGCCGTGTATTGTGTCATATATATTTAGGAGAAATAGAGGATCAACTGCTCGCCGTGTATTGTGTCATCACTATTTAGGAGAAATAGAGGATCGACTGGTCGTGTATTGTGTCATAGATATTTAGGAGAAATAGAGCATCGACTGGTCGTCGTGTATTGTGCTATGTTATTTAGGAGAAATAGAGGATCGACTGGTTGCCGTGTATTATGTCATAGATATTTAGAAAAAATAGAGGATCGATTGGTCGCCGTGTATTGTGTCATAGATATTTAGGAGAAATAGAGAATCGACTGGTCGTCGTGTATTGTGCCATAGTTATTTAGGAGAAATAGAGGATCGAGTGGTCGCCGTGTATTTTGTCACAGCAATTTAGAACAAATAGAGGATCGACTGGTCGACGTGTATTGTGTCATAGTTATCACAATAAAATCTATCTAATTGTGTTGGTTATGTAGACTCATTTTTTTAGACAATACCATGTGTTTGATTGTCCTACAAATTCATTACGCGTAATTATGTATACGGCTCAAAGTTAACCAGACATAGCCAGCAGTTAGGGATTGTGGTAAATTAACCAGACATAGCCAGCAGTTAGGGATTGTGGTAAATTAACCAGACATAGCCAGCAGTTAGGGATTGTGGTAAATTAACCAGACATAGCCAGCAGTTAGGGATTGTGGTAAATTAACCAGACATAGCAAGCAGTTAGGGATTGTGGTTAATAAACCAGACATAGCCAACAGTTAGGGATTGTGGTTAATTAACCAGACATAGCCAGCAGTTAGGGATTGTGGTAAATTAACCAGACATAGCCAGCAGTTAGGGATTGTGGTTAATAAACCAGACATAGCCAGCAGTTAGGGATTGTGGTTAATTAACCAGACATAGCCAGCAGTTAGGGATTGTGGTCAATTAACCAGACATAGCCAGCAGTTAGGGATTGTGGTAAGTTAACCAGACATAGCCAGCAGTTAGGGATTGTGGTAAATTAACCAGACATAGGCAGCAGTTAGGGATCGTGGTAAGCTGACCAGACATAGCCAGCAGTTAGGGATTGTGGTAAATTAACCAGACATAGCCAGCAGTTAGGGATTGTGGTAAATTAATCAGACATAGCCAGCAGTTAGGGATTGTGGTAAATTAACCAGACATAGCCAGCAGTTAGGGATTGTGGTAAATTAACCAGACATAGCCAGCAGTTAGGGATCGTGGTAAGCTGACCAGACATAGCCAGCAGTTAGGGATTGTGGTAAATTAACCAGACATAGCCAGCAGTTAGGGATTGTGGTAAATTAACCAGACATAGCCAGCAGTTAGGGATTGTGGTAAATTAAACAGAATAGCCAGCAGTTAGGGATTGTGGTTAATAAACCAGACATAGCCAACAGTTAGGGATTGTGGTTAATTAACCAGACATAGCCAGCAGTTAGGAATTGTGGTTAATAAACCAGACATAGCCAACAGTTAGGGATTGTGGTTAATTAACCAGACATAGCCAGCAGTTAGGAATTGTGGTTAATTAACCAGACATAGTTAGCAGTTAGGAATTGTGGTTAATTAACCAGACATAGCCAGCATTTAGGGATTGTGGGTAATTAACCAGACATAGTCAGCAGTTAGGAATTGTGGTTAATTAACCAGACATAGCCAGCAGTTCGGGATTTTGGTAAATTAACCAGACATAACCAGCAGTTTGCGATTGTGGTAAATTAACCAGACATAGCCAAGAGTTAGGGATTGTGGTTAATTAACCAGACATAGCCAGCAGTTAAGGATTGTGGAAAATTAACCAGATATAGCCAGCAGTTAGGGATCGCGGTAAGCTGACCAGACGTAGCCAGCAGATATGGATTGTGGTAAACTAACCAGACATAGCCAGCAGTTAGGGATTGTGGTTAATTAACCAGACATAGCCAGCAGTTAGGGATTGTGTTAAATTAACCAGACATAGCCAGCAGTTAGGGATTGTTGTAAATTAACCAGACATAGCCAGCAGTTAGGGATTGTGGTTAATTAACCAGAAATAGCCAGCAGTTAGGGATTGTGGTAAATTAACCAGGCATAGCCAGAAGTTAGGGATTGTGGTAAACTAACCAGACGTAGCCAGAAGTTAGGGATTGTGGTAAACTAACCAGACGTAGCCAGCAGTTAGGGATTGTGGTTAATTAACCAGACATAGCCAGCAGTTAGGGATTGTGGTAAACTAACCAGACATAGCCAGAAGTTAGGGATTGTGGTAAACTAACCAGACGTAGCCAGCAGTTAGGGATATTGTTAATTAACCAGACATAGCCAGCAGTTAGGGATTGTGGTTAATTAACCAGACATAGCCAGCAGTTAGGGATCGTGGTAAATTAACCAGACATAGCCAGCAGTTAGGGATCGTGGCAAATTAACCAGACATAGCCAGCAGTTAGGAAGTGTGGTTAATTAACCAGACATAGCCAGCAGTTCGGGATTTTGGTAAATTAACCAGACATAGCCAGCAGTTAGGGATTGTGGAAAATTAACCAGACATAGCCAGCAGTTAGGGATTGTGGTAAACTAACCAGACATAGCCAGCAGTTCGGGATTTTGGTAAATTAACCAGACAGAGCCAGCAGTTAGGGATTGTAGTTAATTAACCAGACACAGCCAGCAGTTAGGGATTGTGGTAAACTAACCAGACATAGCCCGCAGTTAGGGATTGTGGTAAATTAACCAGACATAGCCAGCAGTTAGGGATTGTGGTTAATTAACCAGACACAACCAGCAGTTAGGGATTGTCGCAAATTAAACAGACATAGCCAGCAGTTAGGGATTGTGGTTAATTAACCAGACATAGTCAGCAGTTAGGGATTGTGGTTAATTAACCAGACATAGCCAGCAGTTAGGGATTGTGGTAAATTAACCAGACATAGCCAGCAGTTAGGGATTGTGGTAAATTAACCAGACATAGCCAGCAGTTAGGGATTGTAGTTAATTAACCAGACACAGCCATCAGTTAGGGATTGTGGTAAATTAACCAGACATAGCCAGCAGTTAGGGATTTTGGTAAATTAACCAGACATAGCCAGCAGTTAGGGATTGTGGTAAATTAACCAGACATAGCCAGCAGTTAGGGATCGTGGTAAATTAACCAGACATAGCCAGCAGTTAGGGATCGTGGTAAATTAACCAGACATAGCCAGCAGTTAGGGATTGTGGTTAATTAACCAGACATAGCTAGCAGTTAGGGATTGTGGTTAATAAACCAGACATAGCCAGCAGTTAGGGATTGTGGTAAGTTAACCAGACATAGCCAGAACTTAGGGATTCTGGTAAATTAACCAGACATAACCAGCAGTTAGGGCTTGTGGTAAATTAACCAGACATAGCCAACAGTTATGGATTGTGGTAAATTAACCAGACATAGCCAGCAGTAAGGGATTGTGGTAAATTAATCAGACATAGCCAGCAGTAAGGGATTGTGGTTGCATGTAATATGTTTGAAACTGTTGTAGAGAGAAGCCGTATTTGTTTTCTACATGCTTACATTTTACTATATGCCACAGTTAATATTACGTCACTATGCACTGCGACTGTTCCATCATAGAATGGTAATTCGGTTTTATTACGTCACCGAGTAGCGATCTTGTTCCTACCAAGTCTGGTTATTCAGTTTTGTTACGTAACTAGGCACTGCTGCTTCTACTAAGTAATTTAGTTTTTTACGTCACAAAGCATTATTGTTACTACTAAGTCTGGTAATTCAGTTTTATTACGTCACAAACATTGCTGTTGTTCCAACCTAGTCTGGTAATTCGGTTTTATAACGTATCAAAGCACTGCTTTTGTTCGTACCATGTCTGTTTATTCAGTTTTACTACGTCATCAAGCACTGTTGCTGTTCCTTCCAGGGGCCCTCGGTGGCCGAGTGGTCAAGGTAGTTCGTCTACTATTGATCACGTGGTCTGTCAACACTGAGATTGCGGGTTCGATTCTCACTGCAGGCAGAGTGTACTCGACTCCAATCTTAATTGACAAGGATTGCCAATTTTACTACCGCAGGTTGGGGGTTCTCTCCGGGTACTACGGCTTCCTCCCCCAATAAAAACTGGACGCCATGAAATAGCTGAAAAATTGCTAAAAGTGGCGTTAAGACACCATTCAAACAAATCAAACAATGTTCCTTCCAAGTCTGGTAATTCAGTTTTACTACGTCATCAATTACTGCTGTTGTTCATACCTAGTTTGGTAATTCAGATTTACTACGTCATCAATCACTGCTGTTGTTCCTGGTCTGGTTATTCAGTTTTACTACGTCACAAAACATTGCTGTTGTTCCATCGAAGCCTGGTCATTTAGTTTTATTACGTTACCAAGCATTTTTATTCCACCTTTTTTAAAGAATGTGGCAAAATCAGTTAATATATGCATTTTAGGTTTATAGCGTGCTGAAAGTTAAGTTTGCAAAGGAATGGATAGTACAAGCATACAGATACATATGGATAGTACAAGCATACAGAAACATATGGATAGTACAAGCATACAGAAACATATGGATAGTACAAGCATACAGAAACATATGGATAGTACAAGCATACAGAAACATATGGATAGTACAAGCATACAGAAACATATGGATAGTACAAGCATACAGAAACATATGGATAGTACAAGCATACAGAAACATATGGATATAAGTACAAGCATACAGAAACATATGGATAGTACAAGCATACAGAAACATATGGATAGTACAAGCATACAGAAACATATGGATAGTACAAGCATACAGAAACATATGGATAGTACAAGCATACGGAAACATATGGATAGTACAAGCATACAGAAACATATGGATAGTACAAGCATACGGAAACATATGGATAGTACAAGCATACAGAAACATATGGATAGTACAAGCATACAGAAACATATGGATATAAGTACAAGCATACAGAAACATATGGATAGTACAAGCATACAGAAACATATGGATAGTACAAGCATACAGAAACATATGGATAGTACAAGCATACAGAAACATATGGATAGTACAAGCATACGGAAACATATGGATAGTACAAGCATACAGAAACATATGGATAGTACAAGCATACGGAAACATATGGATAGTACAAGCATACAGAAACATATGGATAGTACAAGCATACAGAAACATATGGATAGTACAAGCATACAGAAACATATGGATAGTACAAGCATACAGAAACATATGGATAGTACAAGCATACAGAAACATATGGATAGTACAAGCATACAGAAACATATGGATATAAGTACAAGCATACAGAAACATATGGATAGTACAAGCATACAGAAACATATGGATAGTACAAGCATACAGAAACATATGGATAGTACAAGCATACAGAAACATATGGATAGTACAAGCATACGGAAACATATGGATAGTACAAGCATACAGAAACATATGAATAGTACAAGCATACGGAAACATATGGATAGTACAAGCATACAGAAACATATGGATAGTACAAGCATACGGAAACATATGGATAGTACAAGCATACAGAAACATATGGATAGTACAAGCATACAGAAACATATGGATAGTACAAGCATACAGAAACATATGGATAGTACAAGCATACAGAAACATATGGATAGTACAAGCATACAGAAACATATGGATAGTACAAGCATACAGAAACATATGGATAGTACAAGCATACAGAAACATATGGATAGTACAAGCATACAGAAACATATGGATAGTACAAGCATACAGAAACATATGGATAGTACAAGCATACAGAAACATATGGATAGTACAAGCATACAGAAACATATGGATAGTACAAGCATACAGAAACATATGGATAGTACAAGCATACAGAAACATATGGATAGTACAAACATACAGAAACATATGGATAGTACACGCATACAGAAACATATGGATAGTACAAGCATGCAGAAACATATGGATAGTACACGCATACAGAAACATATGGATAGTACAAGCATACAGAAACATATGGATAGTACAAGCATACGGAAACATATGGATAGTACAAGCATACGGAAACATATGGATAGTACAAGCATACGGAAACATATGGATAGTACAAGCATACGGAAACATATGGATAGTACAAGCATACGGAAACATATGGATAGTACAAGCATACGGAAACATATGGATAGTACAAGCATACGGAAACATATGGATAGTACAATCACACAGAAACATATGGATAGTACAATCACACAGAAACATATGGATAGTACAATCACACAGAAACATATGGATAGTACAAGCATACAGAAACATATGGATAGTACAAGCATACAGAAACATATGGATAGTACAAGCATACAGAAACATATGGATAGTACAAGCATACAGAAACATATGGATAGTACAAGCATACAGAAACATATGGATAGTACAAGCATACAGAAACATATGGATAGTACAAGCATACAGAAACATATGGATAGTACAAGCATACGGAAACATATGGATAGTACAAGCATACGGAAACATATGGATAGTACAAGCATACGGAAACATATGGATAGTACAAGCATACGGAAACATATGGATAGTACAATCACACAGAAACATATGGATAGTACAATCACACAGAAACATATGGATAGTACAATCACACAGAAACATATGGATAGTACAAGCATACAGAAACATATGGATAGTACAAGCATACAGAAACATATGGATAGTACAAGCATACAGAAACATATGGATAGTACAAGCATACAGAAACATATGGATAGTACAAGCATACAGAAACATATGGATAGTACAAGCATACAGAAACATATGGATAGTACAAGCATACAGAAACATATGGATAGTACAAGCATACAGAAACATATGGATAGTACAAACATACAGAAACATATGGATAGTACACGCATACAGAAACATATGGATAGTACAAGCATACAGAAACATATGGATAGTACACGCATACAGAAACATATGGATAGTACAAGCATACAGAAACATATGGATAGTACAAGCATACGGAAACATATGGATAGTACAAGCATACGGAAACATATGGATAGTACAAGCATACGGAAACATATGGATAGTACAATCATACGGAAACATATGGATAGTACAAGCATACGGAAACATATGGATAGTACAAGCATACGGAAACATATGGATAGTACAAGCATACGGAAACATATGGATAGTACAAGCATACGGAAACATATGGATAGTACAATCACACAGAAACATATGGATAGTACAAGCACACAGAAACATATGGATAGTACAAGCATACAGAAACATATGGATAGTACAAGCATACAGAAACATATGGATAGTACAAGCATACAGAAACATATGGATAGTACAAGCATACAGAAACATATGGATAGTACAAGCATACAGAAACATATGGATAGTACAAGCATACAGAAACAGATGGATAGTACAAGCATACAGAAACATATGGATAGTACAAGCATACAGAAACATATGGATAGTACAAGCATACAGAAACATATGCAAAATTTATGACAACAAGTTGGTTATATTGTGCAAATTTCTTAATCCTAATTTCTATGTGAACAATTTTAGAAAATATTATCTTAGTCATGTATGTTAAGATGAGGGAAATGAAAACTGAGTAATTATTATCGCCACATACAGGGACGGAAACAGTTTCCGTTTAACAAATCTGACATCCTGTTAAATATCAAGTACCATTGTGACTAACCATCATACTTCTTCTGTTTTACAGCTCAAATTGTTTTATATAACGTTAGGCGCATTGTGTATTTTGTTCCTGATTCGAAGGATACTATAGTATTTTTTTATAAACATTCTGAGAAAAGCATCGTGTACTAGATTAACAGAATAGCAGCAAACCTTTTACTATCATAAAAACAGTTTTGTTTGAGTTCCAACCAAGGCTAGTAAACAGGTATGTCTTTTAATAAAATATTACTGATATATTAACCCGTATCGTTTTGTCTGAGTTTCAACCAAAGCTAGCAAACAGGTATGTCTTAGGGACATACCATTAAACTTGAAGGGGGGTTGGTTTTTGATTTGGTCAGAAAATATTTATTTTTTGAATGTGTGGGAATAGAGTATTTTTTTCATTATTAGCATTGTTTTATATAGCAGAAATCCTTCTTCAGAAAATTGTGTTTCTTACCTTCTGCTTCCAAAATATTTTTTTCATCAAAAATCATTTTCAAAATATTTTTTTAGGAAAAACCAAGGCACCCCCTTCAAGTTAAATGGTTGGTCCCTTAATAAATATTACTGATACAATAATCCGTATCTTTTGCCTTTTCTGTTAATGTAATAAAATTTCATGCAAATCAGCTTTTAATTGAGATGTATATGTTTGAGTAGCCTTTAATACGCAAAGCGGGAAGGTGGGGTAGGGAACATGCGTTCTTAATAAAACACGAAAAGAAGGAAGGTGAGGGAGGACACGTGTCCTGATTTAAATACGAAAAGCAGGAAGGTAAGGAGAGGACATGTGTTCCGATCAATCTGATGTCGATAAATTTAGGCAGCACCACACATTTTATGATTCTTGACGTTATTTCTGAGCACCTTAACAGTGCACTTATCCAGCAATATATATCATTTTGCTAATTTGCATAATTAAATGGAGAGATTATTTAAAATTCATTTTAACGACATGACATCTTTTCACGATAGAGGGGCAATTTTCATCTATATACCGAAATTATGAGTATCAGCTTGAAATCACGGACAGTCTATAATGAAATATCCCTGTTGAAATCTACCAAGTACCCTGAGTTTTTTAAATTTCGAAAATTAACGTACTGGTATGAGACAAAAGTGAAATGTCTTTTTGTAGAAATTTCTGGAAATTTTGTATACTTCCTTGTGGTGCTGAAATTGGTTCGCCTGTAAAATTTAGACTTTCCGGATTACAGTTTTAAATTTATTTGAACAATAACTGAAAAAGATGAACTTTCTAGTTTCCCAGAGGCCTTGAAAACGTGTTTTAGTCAATGTTTAATAATCAAATTGAGGTTCAGTAAGTGAATCCTACGAATTTATCTCGGAAATCTTTTTGTATTTTTGTAAATAAGTTACACTATACATCGGCTAATACTGAAGCAAGCTAATTATAAGGATAATTAAAGTGTTATATTTATTTACAATATACGTGGAACTTTCGGAAGTCACGTGATTTTCAGCTCTTAAATATTCATAAGCAAAAAATATGAGAACTGCATCCCAAGTGTTCAAATGACGTCTTTCTCCAACGTTGGTGACGTCACGTAATTTTAAATACTAAATAACATTGTTACAGCATCGTGATGCCAACTTAAATACAAATATCAGCATTAAGCAGATTGTGATCACGTGATACAGAAAGCTGTATAGGGCTCACCGCTGCGAGCTGTCCTCGCTACAGCAGTCATAGGTTTGGCTATATATTTAACACTCCAAATTCATAAAAAACGCAGCACAAAATTCCGATACATCATCCTACGATATAAAGATTATCCTGGGCGCATTGATCAGAAAGAGAGCCTACCCAATGCTTGCTCTTCTATCCTGGGCGCATTAATTAAGAGGCCGCCTCACGAAGAGAACCTATCCAGTGCCTGCTCTTATATACTGGGCGCAATAATTAAGAGGGCCGCCTCAGGAAGATATGCAGTGCCTGCTCTACTTTACTGGGCGCATTAATTAAGAGGCCGCCTCAGGAAGTGAGCCTATCCAGTGCCTGCTCTTCTATCCTGGGCGCACTAATTTAGAAGCCGCCTCAGAAAAAAAGCCTATCCAGTGCCTGCTCTTCTATCCTTAATTAATTAATTAATTAATTAATTAAGTGATTATATAATGTCGGGGCCTCGGTGGCTGAGTGGTTATGGTAGTTCGTCTACTATTGATAAAGTGGTCTGCCAACACTGAGATTGCGGCCGGGTTCGATTCTCATTACAGGCAGGATGTACTCGATTCCAATCTTAATTGACAAGGAATGCCAGTTTTCCTACCGGCTTCCTCACCCAATAAAAACTGGACGCCATGATATATCTGAAAAAAATTGCTGAAAGTGGAGTTAAAACACCATCGAACAAACCAACAAACAAACAAACAAACAAACAGGAAGAGAGTGTATCCAGTGTCTGCTCTTCTGCGAGAAGAAATCACCATTATCATAAAAGTACGTACACGTTTGTGCCAATTATTTAACATTCAAATGGAATGATGTTCATCTGGCGTAGCAAATTCTATTAACCCTGGTATGTTTGAGGACATTATATCATTGCACTTATTGCGTATAAAACGTCATCTAGAAATCATGTAGAAAGACACAGATATAAATTAAAAGTTTGATTAATAACATTTTAAATTTTTAAAACAAATACAGTGTATTATTAAAAATACCTCTTTATGATCTGTCTTTTTAGTTGCACTTCACTAAATAACATTAGAGAAAAACTTTTTACAGAAATATGTGATATTTTTCCATCTTTTGTTAACTTCGACTCAGATGTTAAATTTAACTTTTTATTCAATTGTAAAGACTATGATATAGTAAAAGTTATTGTCATAGGTGTTAATCAAATGTATAAAAGGAGATTTGAGTTACTTAATAATTGTGATTAAGTGTATTGTAGTTGTCTAACTCATATTATTATTTATTAATATTAATGTAAAGTATTCATGCATTAATTCTACACCACCTCCTCTAATGAATAATCCAATATATAATATATACTTATTATTAATAGGCAAGCCAAGTCCAACCTGGTAAAGTATATCTTTCTGATATATATATAATAATGAGGCATGTGTCTAAATTACTAGTAGACGTATTCTTTTATATATGTTTGTATGTGTTTATAAATTGTAACTGTATTGGTAACAATCCTGTATTTGGATTTTAGACCAAATAAAAATTCTGTTCTGTTCTGTTCTGTTCTGTCTTTTTATTACGTAACTTACGTGTACATTTTGTGCGAAAGCAATTTATTTCTTTCGCATGCAGACCAGTGAACAATTTTTCCCAAACAATTAACAGGAATATGCCATTTTTATATGTATTGAATATTTTTAATATATATGTCGCTTACGGTGAAATGTGAAAGGAATATAATAAATTGTAGGCGACTGGCTTGTTTGTTTGTTTGTTTGACTGATTTTTTTCAGCTATAGCATGGTGTCCAGTAGAACAAATAATTATACCCTTGTTTTTTTGGCGAAGTTAATCCGACAAATCACAAAACTTACATCGGAAACTTCCGACCAAGGTTATAGATACCATGCGCGCAATAATGTTCAAACCCGCAACCTCAGATCCTCAGAGTAGGAAGGCACCTCATCAATAGTAGCTGAATAACTACCTTAATCACTCGGTCCCCAAGACCCGAGAACGACTAATCATCTACCTTAATCACTCGGTCCCCCCAAGACCCGAGAACGACTAATCATGTCCCCAAGACTCGAGAACGACTAATCATCTACCTTAATCACTCGGTCCCCCCAAGACCCGAGAACGACTAATCATGTCCCCAAGACCCGAGAACGACTAATCATCTACCTTAATCACTCGGTCCCCAAGACCCGAGAACGACTAACCATCTACCTTAATCACTCGGTCCCCAAGACCAGAGAACGACTAACCATCTACCTTAATCACTCGGACCCCAAGACCCGAGAACGACTAATCATGTACCCTAAGTTTAGGTATATTTATCCATAGATTGTGATCTTGCAGTTGTTTCTTATTGTGTCCGATTGTGCAGTGTTATTGTATCTGTCCGGCCAGATTAAAAGTGGTGACATCTGGACACACGCACAATGGTAGTTCGTTTGCGTAGCTTAACTAAACAGATCGAAAATGTAGACGATGAACAGGGGTTTGTTGGACACAGATGCTAGCTGCTTTTGAGTAGCTCTTTTGCGTAGCTTAATTGAACAGACATGAACTATAGACGATTAACCGGGGTTTGCTGGAAACAGTTGCTAGGTGCTGTTGAGTAGCTCTCTGGCGTAGCTTAACTGAACAGATCGGGACTGTAGACGATGAACATGGGTTTGTAGGACACAGTTGTTATCTGCTGTTGAGTAGCTCTTTTGCGTAGCTTAACTGAACAGATCGTGACTAGGCGATTAACAGGGGTTTGTTGGAAACAGATGCTAGCTGCTGTTGATCATGAGCTCTTTTGCGTAGCTTAAGTGAGCAGATCGGGACTGAGACAATGAACAAGGGTTTGTTGGACACAGTTGCTGGCTGCTGTTGAACTTTTTTGCCGTATCTTAACTGAACAGATCTTGGATGAAGATGATAGCCAGGGGATTGGTGGACACGGTTGCTAGCTGTTGTTGAGTAGCTCTATGCCATAGCTTGGGACACAGTGACATCTGGACACACGCACCATGATCGGTCGTTTGCGTAGCTTAACTAAACAGATCGAAAATGTAGACGATGAACCGTGGTTTGTTGGACACAGATGCTAGCTGCTGTTGGGTAGCTCTTTTGCGTAGCTGAACTGAACAGACATGAACTATAGACGATTAACCGGGGTTTGTTGGAAACAGTTGCTAGGTGCTGTTGAGTAGCTCTCTGGCGTAGCTTGGGACACATATCCGGACTGTAGACGATGACCAGGGTTTGTTGGACACAGTTTCTATCTGTGGTTGAGTAGCTCTCACAAGAAACAAAATGACACATTGACCTAGTGATTTAAATACTTGCACAAAATTATTGATTTTTACCAATAGGATTCGGTTAAACTGTAAATATAATATCATCATAATAGCACTAAAAGAAAAGAAAATACAAAGAAAACCTTGCGCTTTTTGTTATTTAAGTACTTAGGTTTTTTTGTTTTTGCTTTTTTTTTGTTAACCGCGTTTAATTCTTGCGGAAATAAAAAGTATGTATAATAAACTTGTTTGCGTCGAAAATTTTTTGTTGTAAAGTCACGAGTTGATAAAGTGAAAATTATGTGTTATCATAATATCTCTTTAATAGATGGTTTAACATGGAAAATAATGCTGAAATATTTATGTTAAACAATGTGTATCATAGTTTAAATATAGGTATTTAAATACGTAAAAATAAATTTCATTTTCGAGTCAATCAATTTCCACGTAATGTATCGTGCCTTAACCTGTTCTCGATAGTAACCTATTCTCGATAGTCATGCAAAAATTCATTTTGTCATAAAACGAGGATTCGCACAGTCTTCTGTTTGTCGGCAATTTTCCTTTAGGACACCACTTTGCTCCTCGGTAATGAAAAAATAAACAGGTTCCGCGTTTAGATGTTTAAAATTCTCCCAAATACAGAGTACCATATATTTCGATACCTTTCCGTAATCCCAAAAATTTCTTCAACTTATGGTACATTAGACGGGTCCTATCTTTTAAACCAATGCTCCAATTTAAACAAATTTTATATGAATAACATTTTTAATTACATTTTATGGTATTTTATTGTCAGAATAGCTATGCATAGCTAATTACGCATACATTATCGAGAACTGGTGACGTAGTATACAATATGTCAAAAATTAGGTCGTTCGAATCATTAGAAGAGCTTGGCAATAACCGGACGCTTCCTTGTAATTTTTTGCAAGTGTGTAGTTGTTTATCTATGAACCAAATGGGTAAATAAATAAATAATATCTATTAGATAAGAACAAAGTTTTATCCCATAATATCTTAAGCTATCGAGAACAGGCAAAGCCAGGATACCTAGGTCGTTTTGGGATAATTTCTCAACACTATGCAGACATGCGAATCCGTTTGAAGTACAAAAATATGTTTTCCCGTTCAAAAGTTATAGACGAAAAATCCATTTTTTACCATTCAGGATTTAAATCTTCCTCATATTAGGAACACAATGAAGAAACTAGGCAATCGGATAACCTCTGTTATTTCTGCAAATGACGGAAATTTCCGAGAGATGTTCCGATTGCCACACGTGGGTCCAAATATTGGCCAGCAATGGGAGCCCCGTAAAGGTAACAAAATAAATGAAAGATTTTGTTAAACATACATATATGTCATGTATTGACTGTTATTACTATTGTACCGGATAAGTTTAAATATATGCCACTATATGCATTGATGCCATCTAGTTTACGTTCCCGACATGATCCCTCCATTGAAGTAGGGACGCAAAATAAAAGTCTTGCAAAATTTAAATACAACACATCATTTTAAAGTGGAATTCGTGACACTTTGAAAAACAGTTTAATTTTTAAAATATCTATTTGTATGTAAAAGAAATTTACATTTTATTCTTTTCAAAAAATTCGATCTTGACACAAAACTGTTTCCACAAAACAATTATATATAAAAAATTCTAAAATTGTAATATAAATTGAAATTAATATTTGGCTTGATTAAAATGAACTTAACCTACATAAATATTAACTCAAAATGCTCTAATAGCAAGTAGTTTGACAAAAATATTGTCTCAATCTGTCTGCAAGATTGTCACATACAAAAGCAGTCTTTTTGTGTTTTCACATTGAAGAGTGATTTACCGTGTTTGATCATGTATTACATGGGAGGTAACTGCGTCATGACACAATGGGGTAGGACATTTATAACTTTTTTTAAATATGAACACGGTGGTTTTAATTTATTTTTATTAGAAAATCTTTTAAAAGATGTATAAAATATTGTTCTGTAGAAGTTTCATTAATTTACTGTGCAAATAACTGACTTTAAACGATCAATAAATTTTTGAATTCTGGTTTTCCCAACCTAATCACGGACACAAACTGTAGCAGATATACGTTAAATGTGATGTAATCCCTCATGAATATTCATAAACTACATTTGATACTCTCCTATTGTTTTCCTTCCAACTGAAGGCCGTAAAGCAACACTACCCAAGCAGTGAAAAAGTTCAGTCATGCGGGAGTTATCTGCACTTTGTATTTACGTCTCTAATTGAAGGCTTCAAGCAATGCCATGTGCCACAGTTTAGGGCAGAGGCACCTGTTTCAGAAAAAAAATTTACCCCCTATACTCTAATATAACACTAGGGGGAAATTGTTTTTCAGGTGCCTGTGGTTTAGGGTGTTCCAGAAATTTTTAATACTTAGATAATCCAAAGAAAATTGTTGTAACTGCTTGCTATGTCCTAACCAATGAGTTATCTATGACATTTTTTCATTGGATAGTCAATTAACCAATGCAAAAAATGTGTTTACAATTTAACTGTTTTAAATGATTGTGATCCAAGGGAAGTAACCAAATTTGAAAATCAGTGTTATTTTTTTTACCATGGGAGATAACTGGAATTTATTTACCACACCAGTTATTTTATAACATGCTTCCAAAAAAGTACACAATTCTGTTTAGAAGGTTTTAATTTGCTCTAAAATAATATGTAAAAAAATTGTACCCAATTATCTTATAAAAGGATATGTTTTTAATAAAAGCATCAAAATATTTTATAGGTATAACTGTACTCGTTTTAAGCAATAAACAGACTATAGTCTAAAGGAGGCAACTGCTACAAATAAATAATGGACCATGACAAAATAAAGTAGTCGAATAAAAAGGGAAAGGTCTTTTATAATAATAAAATAAAAATAAAATAAAGGACAATAATATCTATTCAGAAAAGTCTGCTTTTCAATGATACCATGCTTTTAAGTATTTTATTTTGACAATAAAGACAATGGGTCACAACAGGATTGCCGATAAAAGTCTAATTATTTGTTTAAAATTGCATATTTTTTGTACCTTTAAGTTACAGAATTAACTTCTAACATAATATTATTAACGAAAGAAAAAAAAAAGAATTGAGAATGTTAGAAGTTAATTCTGTAACTTAAAGGTACATAAGGCTGTCTAGTTATTAAAACATATCCAATTAAATCAATGTGCAAAATATTCAATTCTTTTTTTTCTTTCGTTAAGCTAATTCCATGTGAAATTGATTTTACTATATCACAGCTTCCGGTTCATAAAGTTATCTCCCATTAAGGTCAGTTGAACAGCCTACACAGTTGTTGGGCTCTAGTGTAAAGTGACGATGAGAAACTTTAAACACGTATCTGTATGAATACAATGTATAGGCACAGCCTAAATGCGAGCATCGCATATGGTATGGTTCATGACGTTACTTCAGGACACCCTTAGAGTACCTCTGCATTGTGACATTGTGACGTGACGTTTTGAATGTGTTAGTGACGTCACAAAAAATGTTAAAAATAAATAAAGCGTTTTTGAGATTGCCAAAAAATTGTCTAACATTTTTGTTGTTATTTCAAAAATAAACACTTAGTTTATCTATGTAAAGTTGATTTCTTTCTACTTTTAAATTATTTTTTTGTGCTCGACCACAATATTTTTTTCTGACAGCTCAGCTACCATCCGAAAAAGGTTTGTTCATATGGATCACATGACCTTATTTACACACATGCTTGTACCCGTATAGCTCGCTATAACTGGTATAATCCGCTATAACTGGTAATCTTCCTGCTAAAGATTAATAGTAACTATTGTCAGAAAAGCAGGATAAATAAGTTGCACTGGGTATCGTTTAAGTATTCTACAGGGAAAATGTGTGTTGGGTTATTGAGGGGAGGGAGGGGCTACATGTATCAACTCATTATACCAGTTAATACCATCTACCAATACCAGTTATATTACCAAAACAATCCATTTACCATTAAAAGGAAAACTATAAATGTCAATAAAGTTTTATTAGATAAAAACATGAACAAAATATCCGTCATTTCTTCCCCTGATTTATCGTATTTCTCTTATTTCCTAATGAAGTCAGGGTCGAGGGTGACTGCAGATGTTGCTGCGTCTTCCATTTCTTAATAATGCAATGTGCTTGCTCACAAGTCAACTGTATAAAGACGAGTTGAAATTCGTAATTAGCAATTTCGTAATAATTGGTCGTTATCTTTTTTACTACATTAGTTACAGCTTTTATTACGACAGAAATTTTGCTGTTAAATTGTCTGTTGGGTTATTTCGAGATTATTTTGGATTCGTGATAATGATACTAAGTACACAAATTAAAGGATTTAAACTTTTTAAACTACATATGAATTATCACAAATAGATAAGGTTCTTATGAAAGTCTTATTGACCGGCATATAAACATCATCGGTGGCCAAGTGGTTAAGTTAGAAAAAGTCTTATTGTCCGGCATATAAACATCATCGGTGGCCGAGTGGTTAAGTTAGAAAAAGTCTTATTGTCCGGCATATAAACATCATCGGTGGCCGAGTGGTTAAGTTAGAAAAAGTCTTATTGTCCGGCATATAAACATCATCGGTGGCCAAGTGGTTAAGTTAGAAAAAGTCTTATTGTCCGGCATATAAACATCATCGGTGGCCAAGTGGTTAAGTTAGAAAAAGTCTTATTGTCCGGCATATAAACATCATCGGTGGCCGAGTGGTTAAGTTAGAAAAAGTCTTATTGTCCGGCATATAAACATCATCGGTGGCCAAGTGGTTAAGTTAGAAAAAGTCTTATTGTTCGGCATATAAACATCATCGGTGGCCGAGTGGTTAAGTTAGAAAAAGTCTTATTGTCCGGCATATAAACATCATCGGTGGCCAAGTGGTTAAGTTAATCCGTCTTCTATTAATCACTTGGTCAACACTGAGATAAAAGTCTTATTGTCCGGCATATAAACATCATCGGTGGCCGAG
The DNA here is from genome assembly GCA_944474755.1 of Limnoperna fortunei. Taxonomy (NCBI): domain Eukaryota; kingdom Metazoa; phylum Mollusca; class Bivalvia; order Mytilida; family Modiolidae; genus Limnoperna; species Limnoperna fortunei. The sequence goes on from OX104112.1 coordinate 5,672,455, forward strand.
TGGTTAAGTTAGAAAAAGTCTTATTGTCCGGCATATAAACATCATCGGTGGCTGAGTGGTTAAGTTAGAAAAAGTCTTATTGTCCGGCATATAAACATCATCGGTGGCCAAGTGGTTAAGTTAGAAAAAGTCTTATTGTCCGGCATATAAACATCATCGGTGGCCGAGTGGTTAAGTTAGAAAAAGTCTTATTGTCCGGCATATAAACATCATCGGTGGCTGAGTGGTTAAGTTAGAAAAAGTCTTATTGTCCGGCATATAAACATCATCGGTGGCCAAGTGGTTAAGTTAGAAAAAGTCTTATTGTCCGGCATATAAACATCATCGGTGGCCGAGTGGTTAAGTTAGAAAAAGTCTTATTGTCCGGCATATAAACATCATCGGTGGCCAAGTGGTTAAGTAAGAAAAAGTCTTATTGTCCGGCATATAAACATCATCGGTGGCCGAGTGGTTAAGTTAGAAAAAGTCTTATTGTCCGGCATATAAACATCATCGGTGGCCAAGTGGTTAAGTTAGTTCGTCTTCTATTAATCACTTGGTCAACACTGAGATAAAAGTCTTATTGTCCGGCATATAAACATCATCGGTGGCCGAGTGGTTAAGTTAGAAAAAGTCTTATTGTCCGGCATATAAACATCATCGGTGGCCAAGTGGTTAAGTTAGTTCGTCTTCTATTAATCACTTGGTCAACACTGAGATAAAAGTCTTATTGTCCGGCATATAAACATCATCGGTGGCCGAGTGGTTAAGTTAGAAAAAGTCTTATTGTCCGGCATATAAACATCATCGGTGGCCAAGTGGTTAAGTTAGTTCGTCTTCTATTAATCACTTGGTCAACACTGAGATAAAAGTCTTATTGTCCGGCATATAAACATCATCGGTGGCCGAGTGGTTAAGTTAGAAAAAGTCTTATTGTCCGGCATATAAACATCATCGGTGGCCAAGTGGTTAAGTTAGAAAAAGTCTTATTGTCCGGCATATAAACATCATCGGTGGCCAAGTGGTTAAGTTAGTTCGTCTTCTATTAATCACTTGGTCAACACTGAGATAAAAGTCTTATTGTCCGGCATATAAACATCATCGGTGGCTAAGTGGTTAAGTTAGAAAAAGTCTTATTGTCCGGCATATAAACATCATCGGTGGCCAAGTGGTTAAGTTAGTTCGTCTTCTATTAATCACTTGGTCAACACTGAGATAAAAGTCTTATTGTCCGGCATATAAACATCATCGGTGGCCGAGTGGTTAAGTTAGTTCGTCTTCTATTGATCACTTGGTCAACACTGAGATAAAAGTCTTATTGTCCGGCATATAAACATCATCGGTGGCCGAGTGGTTAAGTTAGAAAAAGTCTTATTGTCCGGCATATAAACATCATCGGTGGCCAAGTGGTTAAGTTAGTTCGTCTTCTATTAATCACTTGGTCAACACTGAGATAAAAGTCTTATTGTCCGGCATATAAACATCATCGGTGGCCGAGTGGTTAAGTTAGAAAAAGTCTTATTGTCCGGCATATAAACATCATCGGTGGCCGAGTGGTTAAGTTAGAAAAAGTCTTATTGTCCGGCATATAAACATCATCGGTGGCCAAGTGGTTAAGTTAGAAAAAGTCTTATAGTCCGGCATATAAACATCATCGGTGGCCGAGTGGTTAAGTTAGAAAAAGTCTTATTGTCCGGCATATAAACATCATCGGTGGCCGAGTGGTTAAGTTAGAAAAAGTCTTATTGTCCGGCATATAAACATCATCGGTGGCCAAGTGGTTAAGTTAGAAAAAGTCTTATTGTCCGGCATATAAACATCATCGGTGGCCGAGTGGTTAAGTTAGAAAAAGTCTTATTGTCCGGCATATAAACATCATCGGTGGCCAAGTGGTTAAGTTAGAAAAAGTCTTATTGTCCGCCATATAAACATCATCGGTGGCCGAGTGGTTAAGTTAGAAAAAGTCTTATTGTCCGGCATATAAACATCATCGGTGGCCAAGTGGTTAAGTTAGTTCGTCTTCTATTAATCACTTGGTCAACACTGAGATAAAAGTCTTATTGTCCGGCATATAAACATCATCGGTGGCCGAGTGGTTAAGTTAGTTCGTCTTCTATTGATCACTTGGTCAACACTGAGATAAAAGTCTTATTGTCCGGCATATAAACATCATCGGTGGCCGAGTGGTTAAGTTAGAAAAAGTCTTATTGTCCGGCATATAAACATCATCGGTGGCCAAGTGGTTAAGTTAGTTCGTCTTCTATTAATCACTTGGTCAACACTGAGATAAAAGTCTTATTGTCCGGCATATAAACATCATCGGTGGCCGAGTGGTTAAGTTAGAAAAAGTCTTATTGTCCGGCATATAAACATCATCGGTGGCCGAGTGGTTAAGTTAGAAAAAGTCTTATTGTCCGGCATATAAACATCATCGGTGGCCAAGTGGTTAAGTTAGAAAAAGTCTTATAGTCCGGCATATAAACATCATCGGTGGCCGAGTGGTTAAGTTAGAAAAAGTCTTATTGTCCGGCATATAAACATCATCGGTGGCCGAGTGGTTAAGTTAGAAAAAGTCTTATTGTCCGGCATATAAACATCATCGGTGGCCAAGTGGTTAAGTTAGAAAAAGTCTTATTGTCCGGCATATAAACATCATCGGTGGCCGAGTGGTTAAGTTAGAAAAAGTCTTATTGTCCGGCATATAAACATCATCGGTGGCCAAGTGGTTAAGTTAGAAAAAGTCTTATTGTCCAGCATATAAACATCATCGGTGGCCGAGTGGTTAAGTTAGAAAAAGTCTTATTGTCCGGCATATAAACATCATCGGTGGCCAAGTGGTTAAGTTAGAAAAAGTCTTATTGTCCGGCATATAAACATCATCGGTGGCCAAGTGGTTAAGTTAGTTCGTCTTCTATTAATTACTTGGTCAACACTGAGATAAAAGTCTTATTGTCCGGCATATAAACATCATCGGTGGCCAAGTGGTTAAGTTAGAAAAAGTCTTATTGTCCGGCATATAAACATCATCGGTGGCCAAGTGGTTAAGTTAGTTCGTCTTCTATTAATCACTTGGTCAACACTGAGATAAAAGTCTTATTGTCCGGCATATAAACATCATCGGTGGCCGAGTGGTTAAGTTATTTCGTCTTCTATTGATCACTTGGTCAACACTGAGATAAAAGTCTTATTGTCCGGCATATAAACATCATCGGTGGCCGAGTGGTTAAGTTAGAAAAAGTCTTATTGTCCGGCATATAAACATCATCGGTGGCCAAGTGGTTAAGTTAGTTCGTCTTCTATTAACCACTTGGTCAACACTGAGATAAAAGTCTTATTGTCCGGCATATAAACATCATCGGTGGCCGAGTGGTTAAGTTAGAAAAAGTCTTATTGTCCAGCATATAAACATCATCGGTGGCCAAGTGGTTAAGTTAGAAAAAGTCTTATTGTCCGGCATATAAACATCATCGGTGGCCAAGTGGTTAAGTTAGAAAAAGTCTTATTGTCCGGCATATAAACATCATCGGTGGCCAAGTGGTTAAGTTAGAAAAAGTCTTATTGTCCGGCATATAAACATCATCGGTGGCCGAGTGGTTAAGTTAGAAAAAGTCTTATTGTCCGGCATATAAACATCATCGGTGGCCAAGTGGTTAAGTAAGAAAAAGTCTTATTGTCCGGCATATAAACATCATCGGTGGCCGAGTGGTTAAGTTAGAAAAAGTCTTATTGTCCGGCATATAAACATCATCGGTGGCCAAGTGGTTAAGTTAGTTCGTCTTCTATTAATCACTTGGTCAACACTGAGATAAAAGTCTTATTGTCCGGCATATAAACATCATCGGTGGCCGAGTGGTTAAGTTAGAAAAAGTCTTATTGTCCGGCATATAAACATCATCGGTGGCCAAGTGGTTAAGTTAGTTCGTCTTCTATTAATCACTTGGTCAACACTGAGATAAAAGTCTTATTGTCCGGCATATAAACATCATCGGTGGCCGAGTGGTTAAGTTAGAAAAAGTCTTATTGTCCGGCATATAAACATCATCGGTGGCCAAGTGGTTAAGTTAGTTCGTCTTCTATTAATCACTTGGTCAACACTGAGATAAAAGTCTTATTGTCCGGCATATAAACATCATCGGTGGCCGAGTGGTTAAGTTAGAAAAAGTCTTATTGTCCGGCATATAAACATCATCGGTGGCCAAGTGGTTAAGTTAGAAAAAGTCTTATTGTCCGGCATATAAACATCATCGGTGGCCAAGTGGTTAAGTTAGTTCGTCTTCTATTAATCACTTGGTCAACACTGAGATAAAAGTCTTATTGTCCGGCATATAAACATCATCGGTGGCTAAGTGGTTAAGTTAGAAAAAGTCTTATTGTCCGGCATATAAACATCATCGGTGGCCAAGTGGTTAAGTTAGTTCGTCTTCTATTAATCACTTGGTCAACACTGAGATAAAAGTCTTATTGTCCGGCATATAAACATCATCGGTGGCCGAGTGGTTAAGTTAGTTCGTCTTCTATTGATCACTTGGTCAACACTGAGATAAAAGTCTTATTGTCCGGCATATAAACATCATCGGTGGCCGAGTGGTTAAGTTAGAAAAAGTCTTATTGTCCGGCATATAAACATCATCGGTGGCCAAGTGGTTAAGTTAGTTCGTCTTCTATTAATCACTTGGTCAACACTGAGATAAAAGTCTTATTGTCCGGCATATAAACATCATCGGTGGCCGAGTGGTTAAGTTAGAAAAAGTCTTATTGTCCGGCATATAAACATCATCGGTGGCCGAGTGGTTAAGTTAGAAAAAGTCTTATTGTCCGGCATATAAACATCATCGGTGGCCAAGTGGTTAAGTTAGAAAAAGTCTTATAGTCCGGCATATAAACATCATCGGTGGCCGAGTGGTTAAGTTAGAAAAAGTCTTATTGTCCGGCATATAAACATCATCGGTGGCCGAGTGGTTAAGTTAGAAAAAGTCTTATTGTCCGGCATATAAACATCATCGGTGGCCAAGTGGTTAAGTTAGAAAAAGTCTTATTGTCCGGCATATAAACATCATCGGTGGCCGAGTGGTTAAGTTAGAAAAAGTCTTATTGTCCGGCATATAAACATCATCGGTGGCCAAGTGGTTAAGTTAGAAAAAGTCTTATTGTCCGCCATATAAACATCATCGGTGGCCGAGTGGTTAAGTTAGAAAAAGTCTTATTGTCCGGCATATAAACATCATCGGTGGCCAAGTGGTTAAGTTAGTTCGTCTTCTATTAATCACTTGGTCAACACTGAGATAAAAGTCTTATTGTCCGGCATATAAACATCATCGGTGGCCGAGTGGTTAAGTTAGTTCGTCTTCTATTGATCACTTGGTCAACACTGAGATAAAAGTCTTATTGTCCGGCATATAAACATCATCGGTGGCCGAGTGGTTAAGTTAGAAAAAGTCTTATTGTCCGGCATATAAACATCATCGGTGGCCAAGTGGTTAAGTTAGTTCGTCTTCTATTAATCACTTGGTCAACACTGAGATAAAAGTCTTATTGTCCGGCATATAAACATCATCGGTGGCCGAGTGGTTAAGTTAGAAAAAGTCTTATTGTCCGGCATATAAACATCATCGGTGGCCGAGTGGTTAAGTTAGAAAAAGTCTTATTGTCCGGCATATAAACATCATCGGTGGCCAAGTGGTTAAGTTAGAAAAAGTCTTATAGTCCGGCATATAAACATCATCGGTGGCCGAGTGGTTAAGTTAGAAAAAGTCTTATTGTCCGGCATATAAACATCATCGGTGGCCGAGTGGTTAAGTTAGAAAAAGTCTTATTGTCCGGCATATAAACATCATCGGTGGCCAAGTGGTTAAGTTAGAAAAAGTCTTATTGTCCGGCATATAAACATCATCGGTGGCCGAGTGGTTAAGTTAGAAAAAGTCTTATTGTCCGGCATATAAACATCATCGGTGGCCAAGTGGTTAAGTTAGAAAAAGTCTTATTGTCCAGCATATAAACATCATCGGTGGCCGAGTGGTTAAGTTAGAAAAAGTCTTATTGTCCGGCATATAAACATCATCGGTGGCCAAGTGGTTAAGTTAGAAAAAGTCTTATTGTCCGGCATATAAACATCATCGGTGGCCAAGTGGTTAAGTTAGTTCGTCTTCTATTAATTACTTGGTCAACACTGAGATAAAAGTCTTATTGTCCGGCATATAAACATCATCGGTGGCCAAGTGGTTAAGTTAGAAAAAGTCTTATTGTCCGGCATATAAACATCATCGGTGGCCAAGTGGTTAAGTTAGTTCGTCTTCTATTAATCACTTGGTCAACACTGAGATAAAAGTCTTATTGTCCGGCATATAAACATCATCGGTGGCCGAGTGGTTAAGTTATTTCGTCTTCTATTGATCACTTGGTCAACACTGAGATAAAAGTCTTATTGTCCGGCATATAAACATCATCGGTGGCCGAGTGGTTAAGTTAGAAAAAGTCTTATTGTCCGGCATATAAACATCATCGGTGGCCAAGTGGTTAAGTTAGTTCGTCTTCTATTAACCACTTGGTCAACACTGAGATAAAAGTCTTATTGTCCGGCATATAAACATCATCGGTGGCCGAGTGGTTAAGTTAGAAAAAGTCTTATTGTCCAGCATATAAACATCATCGGTGGCCAAGTGGTTAAGTTAGAAAAAGTCTTATTGTCCGGCATATAAACATCATCGGTGGCCGAGTGGTTAAGTTAGAAAAAGTCTTATTATCCGGCATATAAACATCATCGGTGGCCAAGTGGTTAAGTTAGAAAAAGTCTTATTGTCCGGCATATAAACATCATCGGTGGCCGAGTGGTTAAGTTAGAAAAAGTCTTATTGTCCGGCATATAAACATCATCGGTGGCCAAGTGGTTAAGTTAGAAAAAGTCTTATTGTCCGGCATATAAACATCATCGGTGGCCGAGTGGTTAAGTTAGAAAAAGTCTTATTGTCCGGCATATAAACATCATCGGTGGCCAAGTGGTTAAGTTAGAAAAAGTCTTATTGTCCGGCATATAAACATCATCGGTGGCCGAGTGGTTAAGTTAGAAAAAGTCTTATTGTCCGGCATATAAACATCATCGGTGGCCAAGTGGTTAAGTTAGAAAAAGTCTTATTGTCCAGCATATAAACATCATCGGTGGCCAAGTGGTTAAGTTAGAAAAAGTCTTATTGTCTGGCATATAAACATCATCGGTGGCCAAGTGGTTAAGTTAGTTCGTCTTCTATTAATCACTTGGTCAACACTGAGATAAAAGTCTTATTGTCCGGCATATAAACATCATCGGTGGCCAAGTGGTTAAGTTAGAAAAAGTCTTATTGTCCGGCATATAAACATCATCAGTGGCCGAGTGGTTAAGTTAGAAAAAGTCTTATTGTCCGGCATATAAACATCATCGGTGGCCAAGTGGTTAAGTTAGAAAAAGTCTTATTGTCCGGCATATAAACATCATCGGTGGCCGAGTGGTTTAAGTTAGAAAAAGTCTTATTGTCCGGCATATAAACATCATCGGTGGCCAAGTGGTTAAGTTAGTTCGTCTTCTATTAATCACTTGGTCAACACTGAGATAAAAGTCTTATTGTCCGGCATATAAACATCATCGGTGGCCGAGTGGTTAAGTTAGAAAAAGTCTTATTGTCCGGCATATAAACATCATCGGTGGCCAAGTGGTTAAGTTAGTTCGTCTTCTATTAATCACTTGGTCAACACTGAGATAAAAGTCTTATTGTCCGGCATATAAACATCATCGGTGGCCGAGTTGTTAAGTTAGAAAAAGTCTTATTGTCCGGCATATAAACATCATCGGTGGCCAAGTGGTTAAGTTAGAAAAAGTCTTATTGTCCGGCATATAAACATCATCGGTGGCCAAGTGGTTAAGTTAGTTCGTCTTCTATTAATCACTTGGTCAACACTGAGATAAAAGTCTTATTGTCCGGCATATAAACATCATCGGTGGCCGAGTGGTTAAGTTAGAAAAAGTCTTATTGTCCGGCATATAAACATCATCGGTGGCCAAGTGGTTAAGTTAGTTCGTCTTCTATTAATCACTTGGTCAACACTGAGATAAAAGTCTTATTGTCCGGCATATAAACATCATCGGTTGCCGAGTGGTTAAGTTAGAAAAAGTCTTATTGTCCGGCATATAAACATCATCGGTGGCCAAGTGGTTAAGTTAGTTCGTCTTCTATTAATAACTTGGTCAACACTGAGATAAAAGTCTTATTGTCCGGCATATAAACATCATCGGTGGCCAAGTGGTTAAGTTAGTTCGTCTTCTATTAATCACTTGGTCAACACTGAGATAAAAGTCTTATTGTCCGGCATATAAACATCATCGGTGGCCGTGTGGTTAAGTTAGTTCGTCTTCTATTGATCACTTGGTCAACACTGAGATTTCGGGTTTGAGCCTCACTGTCGGCAGTGTGCGTTGGACTAAAATCATAATTGACAAGGATTGCCAGTTTTCCTACCAAAGGTCGGGGGTTTTCTCCGGGTACTCAGGCTTCCTGCCTTAATCAAAACTGGATGCCATTATATAGCAAAAAAATTGCTGACAGTGGCGTTAAACAAAATTCAAACAATCAATACTAGTATTTGAAAAATTACAATTAATAAGTAAAACTCTTAAATCATACATGTATATGGTACGAAACAGTCAATGTCGAAATGGTACAAACTGGCCAAATCTTGGTACGAAATGGTAAATTTGGGTAAGAAACGACTAGACATTCACAGGCCCTCCAGCCTGACTGAACATGATTGCAATAAAGCAAAACAACTAGTATGAGAAATTCTGTTGTAATGTCATAGTGTTATAAATCATAAATTACTGCATTGTTTCCAATTGCTGGTTAGATTATTGGATATAAACGACTTTGGGTCGATTTACGCTGAATAAACCGCTGCAGCGTAAATCGATCCAAAGTCGTTTATATCCAATAATCTAACCAGAAATTGGAAACAAACCTAATATTTTAAATTCTATAATAAAAATAAAGTAACAAGAACAATATTTTACAAGTAATCAAATAATATTTGCAATTCACAATTTTAGTGTCGTCACTTGTTGTTTGCGAAGAATTCATGTATAGCCAACGTCATCAATACATCTTATTATGACCTCACAATCAGTCACGTGCTGAAAAGGCAAGTTAGGTTATACGAAATAACCAACTTTGCCCATGAATTGAGTATTTAAACAAAATTAAAATATTTAAGGATTGTTTTCAATTGCTGGTTAGATTATTGGATATAAACGACTTTGGGTCGATTTACGCTGAATAAACCGCGAAGCGGTTTATGTTGCAGCGTAAATCGATCCAAAGTCGTTTATATTCAATAATCTCACCAACAATTGAAAACAAACCTTATATTTTAAATTCTATAGTAAAAATGAAGTAACAAGAACCATATTTTACAAGGATTCAATTAATATTTGCAATTCACAATTTTAGTGTCGTCACTTGTTGTTTGCGGAAGATTTCAGGTATAGTCAACGTCATCAATACATCTTATTATGACGTCACAATCAGTCACGTGCTCAAAAAACCAAGTTAGGTTATACGAAATAACCAACTTTGCTCATATATTGAGTATTTAAACGAAATTAAAATATTAAGATATAGATAGAAGATTTTTATCAGAATCTCAATATATTTATAACATTTCAGTTTGATTCTTATATTATAAAAAAGTCAGTGTTTCAATTAGCATTTTCAATCAAATCCATTCTACTTCAGTATTTGTCAATTTAAATTTTTAACATGAAAAACATTTAAATATATTTATTAAATCATAAGCAGGTGTAAAAACTAAATAAATACATTGTAAATACATTTAGAGCTGCCGAGTAGGATAAGAATAATGTTTATTTCTACTACATGTATATTCTACATTTTGTCAATATTAAAAAAATAATTTTGAAAATCAAAACAGTCTTCTTCATCTTCATTATCAACATCTTTGAATTAGTAGATCAACAGGTTATATCGGTCCTTATATTGTATGACACCGGTTTATATATTGATTATGACGTTTTAACCAATCAAAATGTGTGAAGAAAATTAAAGGGGAATAATAATTGAATCCTGTGTTTGGTAAAATTATCACTAATTTGAGGCGACTTTGGATCAAGTTAAGTAAAGACAACAGAAAGACCGCATGTCATGAAATTTTGTTTGACTTTAATTTGGCCAGAAACATATAAATACATGTAGACAGCAATTTTACTGGACGGGTCAGGCGGACCAGCATTTTGCGTGATGTCTGGAATAGGGAAGAGGTAAAAAATGTTGAAAAAATATTGACATGAAAAGAAAATGGTAATGTGAACAGTTTTGTAAACAAAATACCATTAAGTCTGAAGTCTCAAGTTGAAAATTATTATTAACTGTATTTCAAGGGCTATCCTGTCGTCTGATGCAAAGCAATCTTTAGATACATAGACAAGTGATGGTCATGCTATTTTTTTGCCTATTTAATAAAACCATTCAACACAGGCATATTTTTACTAATTTTGACGAAATTGTTGTACTTGAACTTTACGTACCATCCACTATAGTCTATTCCCGGAATAGTCCATGATGCATACATGTACATGTAAGAGTTGCCTCCAATCTACTGTAGTTTATTCCAGCCGTAGTCCATGCATACATGTAGGAGTTACCTACCATCCACTATAGTCTATTCCAGCCATAGTCCATACATACATGTAGGAGTTACCTCCCATACACTATAGTCTATTCCAGCCGTAGTCCATACATACATGTAGGAGTTACCTACCATCCAATAAAGTCTATTCCAGCCATAGTCCATACATACATGTAGGAGTTACCTCCCATCCACTATAGTCTATTCCAGCCGTAGTCCATACATACATGTAGGAGTTACCTACCATCCAATAAAGTCTATTCCAGCCATAGTCCATACATACATGTAGGAGTTACCTCCCATCCACTATAGTCTACTCCAGCCGTAGTCCATACATACATGTAGGAGTTACCTACCATCCACTATAGTCTACTCCAGTCATAGTCCATACATACATGTAGGAGTTACCTCCCATCCACTATAGTCTATTCCAGCTGTAGTCCATACATACATGTAGGAGTTACCTACCATCCAATATAGTCTATTCCATCCATAGTCCATACATACATGTAGGAGTTACCTACCATCCAATATAGTCTATTCCATCCATAGTCCATACATACATGTAGGAGTTACCTCCCATCCACTATTGTCTATTCCAGCTGTAGTTTATACATACATGTAGGAGTTACCTCCCATCCACTATTGTCTATTCCAGCTGTAGGTCATACATACATGTAGGAGTTACCTCCCATCCACTGAAGTCTTTTCCAGCTGTAGTCCATACATACATGTAGGAGTTACCTACCATCCACTATAGTCTATTCCAGCCATAGGCCATACATACATGTAGGAGTTACCTACCATCCACTATAGTCTATTCCAGCCATAGGTCATACATACATGTAGGAGTTACCTCCCATCCACTATAGTCTATTCCAGCTGTAGTCCATACATACATGTAGGAGTTACCTCCCATCCACTATAGTCTATTCCAGCTGTAGTCCATACATACATGTAGGAGTTACCTCCCATCCACTATAGTCTTTTCCAGCTGTAGTTTATACATGTAGGCGTTACCTCCCATCCACTATAGTCTATTCCAGCCATAGGCTATACATACAGGTAGGAGTTACCTCCCATCCACTGTAGTCTTTTCAAGCTGCAGTCCATACATACATGTGCATGATGTAGGAGTTACCTACCATCCACTATAGTCTATTCCAGCCATAGTCCATACATACATGTAGGAGTTACCTCCCATCCACTATAGTCTATTCCAGCCGTAGTCCATACATACATGTAGGAGTTACCTACCATCCAATATAGTCTATTCCAGCTGTAGTCCATACATACATGTAGGAGTTACCTACCATCCACTATAGTCTATTCCAGCCATAGGTCATACATACATGAAGGAGTTACCTCCCATCCATTGTAGTCATTTCCAGCTGCAGTCCATACATACATGTAGGAGTTACCTACCATCCACTATAGTCTATTTCAGCTGTAGTCCATACATACATGTAGGAGTTACCTCCCATCCACTATAGTCTATTCCAGCTGTAGTTTATACATACATGTAGGAGTTACCTACCATCCACTATAGTCTATTCCAGCCATAGGTCATACATACATGAAGGAGTTACCTCCCATCCATTGTAGTCATTTCCAGCTGCAGTCCATACATACATGTAGGACTTAACCTCCCATCTACTATAGTCTATTCCAGCCGTAGTCCATACATACATGTAGGAGTTACCTCCCATCCCAGGGGTGGAAAAATGTGTTAGTCCAATGCCTGTGGCAGTGCAGTTGTATCTACGGGCACGCTTTTTTCTATAGATAAAAGTCCGTCTGGCCTTTCTTTTCAAATAAAAAACATATATTTAATTTCTTTTTACATCTTGATTAATAGTTTGCCTTTAATTTTGTATTCATTTTAGCATAACCACATCAAGAGATAACTTCCTGGCTTAGTCTATTCGATATCGGAAATAAATGAATATTCTAATTAGAATCCGAATCATTTCGGCGTTTGAAAGTGACCTGGTTTTGGGGTTTCGATTCAAGCGCTTACTTGTTGTTGCTTTATTAAATGTAGTTGATAGGGTCTCAAATGATAAATGTCGCTATTCAATTTCAAGTTTACTTCAAGTAAACAGAACGTAACCACGGGATCGGAACAGAATAAAAGAAAGGCCACTGATGACGATGATGATTATCGTGAATCTAAAGTATGATCGTGAAAAACGAGTCTGAACTTTCAAATCAAACCATCTTAAAGACTAAAATCTACTAACTCTGAACCAATACTTTATTACATGCAATAAATAAAACATCTTGATAACATAAACTGTTTTTATTACAGACGAATTTGCTAATACAACAATGTCAAATATCAATAATATTTTAAATTAATAGAATTAGTTCATTGGCATTCCACACACCTAAAAATAATATGCATACATTGTATTGTTATATACCAGTTACAAAATATCTTGGTATCAATTGGGCTTTGAATGAAAACAGCTGGGCTTGGGCATTTAGAATCTTTAAAAGCCTTGGGCTTGACCTTAAGGAGAAAATTTTTCCACCCCTGCCATCCACTGTAGTCTTTTCCAGCTGTAGTCCATACATACATGTAGGAGTTACCTACCATCCACTGTAGTCTATTCCAGCCATAGTCATACATAATGTAAGAGTTGCCTCCCATCCACTATAGTCTATTCCAGCCATAGTCATACATAATGTAAGAGTTGCCTCCCATCCACTATAGTCTATTCCAGCTGTAGTTTATACATACATGTAGGAGTTACCTACCATCCACTATAGTCTATTCCAGCCATAATCCATGCATACATGTACACGGAGGAGTTACCTCAGGGATGATTTTAGACTTTTACAAATGGGTCCCCAATGCACATATTTGGAAATTAGGTACAACACTGATCACAAGCCTATTTTAATCTTATAAAAACAGCTTTAATTTAACTTAATTATTCCTCTCATGTGCTGTGCAAGCATTGGCTGAATCTTCAATTTGTTGAGGGTGGACAATTAAAGTGTAGAAGTAGAAGCATAGGAATCAAATTGACAATGCATTACTTTTATTTCTAAATAACTCAATTTTATTCAAAAAACAAACAACATGTAATAGTATTCAAATCACACAGCAAGAAACTTGATAGCACCAGACTCAAAGAACAATGCGGTGCGAAACAGAAGTATAATTTCTTTAATACTTCTGGTAAAAGATCAGAAAACGTTACCGGAATCGGACTCAAAAAGTCCAGATTTTTTATTTATGACTTCTGTCATTGGGAATTTTTACCCTTGGGGAATAGGGCCAGAAGGGGAATGAGGCCACCTGGCGGCCCCAAATACTATAGTAGCGTCATCCACTGAGTCTCCCCAGCCATACATGTAGGAGTTATCTCTCATCTTCTATAGTCTATCCCAGCAATAGTCTATGTACATGTAGGAATTACATGTATAAATGAGTTACTCATCTACTTATTGACAGGATCTCCTTCCTATAACAGTTACCATGGTGACCTGGGAAAAGGACCACCTAGCTATCTCAGGTATCCGGGGACAGGACCCTTCCCTGTTACATATACCTGTGGGCATTACCCCTCTCTGTGATGCCACAGGTACCCTGCTGTGGGCATTACCCCTCTCTGTGATACCCTGACATGAACAGGGTCCCCTGGACGGGACCTCTTTTTACAGGTACCCGTAGTAATGACTCCCTATCACAGGTACCCATCAACTGGACTCCTTATCACAGATACCAGCGGAAAGGACTCTATCACAGGTACCCATTAAAAGACTCTGTCCCAGTACCCATGAACAGAACCACTTCTTTTATAAATACATGCATCACAGGTACCTATGGTAGGGATTCCAAGAGAAAAATATCACTACATGTATATTCCATCTTAGCAAAAATCATAGAATTTAAAAGACCACAATTTTTAGAGAACAAGACAAAAAAACCAGACTGAAAATCGGTCTACAAATAAAAAAGTAATGTAAATTTAAAGATGACAATTTTGGCAATTTTTTTGGATTGTTTACATGTATTCAGTACCCAACTTGAGTTGTTATTTAGGCCTTATATTTTAAATTCTATAGTAAAGATGAAGTAACAAGAACAATATTTAACAAGTAATCAAATAATATTTGCAATTCACAGTTTTAGTGTCATCACTTGTTGTTTGTGGAAGAATTCATGTATATTCAGCGTCATCAATACATCTTATTATGATGTCACAATCAGTCGCGTGCTGAAAAACCAAGTTAGGTTATACAAAATAACCAACTTTGCTCATGTATTGAATATTTAAACGGAATTAAAATATTTGATAATAATCTAGTTTTTTGTAAATATTTATCATGTTTATTGACTTTGTATTGTGTACTACAAAAAACATCCACCTTCAATGACCTTAATCTTCTCATCTAAAACTGTTCTTGTCCAAAATCCTAACAAAAGCATTTTTTTTTAAAGTGGCACCACATATTTTGTATTAAAAATGTAATATAGGACATATCTTACAATTAATTTTAGAAGAAATTATTCATTTGATCTGCAAAATATTTAAATCCATAAAAATATAAACTGCATTAAGTATTTAACAAGAATTTAATAGACTTGTACCACAGTGCCACATTCAATATGGATGCTGCAACAAGACCAACAACTGCAATTTACTGAGACAAAAACAGCTTTTTTCTCTAAGTTTGAGGTCAATTTATAAGCAAATGCTTTGCTTTACACCAAAAATATATTTATTTTCAATACCTATGTCCAAGTCTCAGTAAGGTGGGTATACCTTAAAGTTTTTTTACAACAATGCCACATTCAAAATGGGTGCCACAATATGGCTGACAACAGCAATTTATACTACTAATACAACATCAGTTTTCTCCAAGTTTGAATCAAATTTCTGAGAAAATGCTTTCCTTCACAACAATGGAAATGTTTTGTAACAAATACAATGTATGGTCTAATCTCTGTATACTTAAAGTTAATTTACCAGAAGGCAGTAGTAATTACAGCTCCCACTATATGGCCAACAACTGCAATTTAAGTATTTAAGTAAATAATAACAAAACTGCAAATTGCAATACTGGGCCATTTTTATGAGAAATTTAAAATTATAACGTTTAACATGAACAAACAATGAACTTTAAAACCATGTATGTTTCTTCAATAAATACTAACTTCTAATTTTGTACTGTATCATTTATTGCATTTTTGCCTAGTTTTCAGGTTTTTTTGGTAAAATGAACAGCATATAAGTTTCCCTTTATGAACTTGAGATGAAACATATATTTTAAGAAACAAGACATCATGCTGGTTTTATTCATTTAAAATTAAATCCTGAGAACTGATTGGCTCACTGTTGCAAAAATTGGTAAAAACTTGTAATGTCCTCAAAAACGAGTGCCATGAGTTTCAAAATTGTAGGTAAAATGAACTAGATGCTCAGATCAATATGCCGGTTTTCAGTGAAATAATAGCATATATAAACTTTAAAAATATTATCATTATTTATCATGTTTATGCTTGAAAAAACTCAATCAGAATAAGTATGTATTGCTTTCATGAATAACATTTATTTAAATAAAATTGAACAGTAAAATAAGATCCCACTACCTCCATTTGACTGTTCCAAGGAAATTACAGTCACCTTGAATCCATAGGCTATGGACTGGACCCCTCCCTATTGCAGGTTGCCATGGACAGAACACCATCACTTTCACAGGTACCCAGGAACAGGACCCATCCCTATCACAGGTATCCGTGGACAGGACCCCTCCCTATCACAGGTACCTGGGAACATAACCCCTACCTATCTAAGGTACCCATCGACATTACCCCCACTTCATACAGATGTAGGTTGCCATGGACAGGAAAAGACTCGCTTTCACAGGTATTCGTGGACAGGACCCCTCCCTATCACAGGTACCGATGGACATGACATCCTCGCATTAACCGGTACTCAGAGACAGGACCTCTCCCCATAACAGGTAACTGAGGATAGAGCTTGTCCCTATCACAGGTACCTATGGACAGGACCTGCTTCCTGTCACAGGTGCCCATGGACAGGACCTGTCCCAATCGCAGGTACCCATGGACAGGACCTGTCCCTATCACTCCCTCCCAGTCTGTTACAAGTAGCCATGGAGAGCACGCCTCACTCTCACAAGGAAACATAAATAGGACCTGTTCCTTTATCAATATAACGGGTACTTATAGACTGGACCCCTACAATCTTTAATATAGCAGGTACCCTAGGACAGGACCCCCTCCCCGTAGCATGGACAGGACACTCTCCATATCAGGGGTACCCATGGACAGTCACCTTCCAATGACAGGTATGCTTAAATTAATTAATTAATATCATGTTGAAATTTAAGTGTCTTTTCTGAGTCGACATATTTCATTGTGTCCAGATGTTATGAAACATTTTTGAGTCCAGTTAAACTATATATAATTCTCATCTTTAGATGTTTTTTCTATGAATATACATGTAATCATCATACCTTCAATTCAAAATTGATAGAATTTATAACAGTAGTAGAAAGACATCATTGTCAAACATATTCAAGTTAGAATGCACCCATTACAGGCCACAATATGTATGATGTTTATTGATGTTTACTGTTACCATGACAACTGACAAGTTTTGTTTTTGTTTTTTTATAAAGACTTTTATAACAGGTTATTGAAATTAAATGTTAAGATACGTGTATTAAAAAGTGCAGAAATATAGCTGAAATATTGCTTGCTGGACGTTAAACAATAATCATTCAATCAATCAATACATGTATTAAAAACATCCAAATTTGTAGTCAATCTAGAATATAAATTTTTTTAAGAGACAGTTTCCGTAATGTCATTATATTTTAGGTATAAAATGACATTGAAAGATATTTGTTAAAATGTACATTTCATCTTACAAAAATAGGTTGTTATGTACTTTGGTCTTGTGACCAGGGTCACCAGCACTAATGATGTCCTTGAGGTGGTGTGATGAAGCTATTTAAATCTTTTCCAGTTGATACCAGACTTTTGTCGTCTGCTTAAACAATTTGTTTTCTCAGCAGCAATAAAGATGAATAACAAAGAAAATATTGTTTACATTTTAGATTTAGAAGAATATGGACCAAGAACAATTGAATGATGTAAGTAAAGTTTATATTGTGAAGTAAATACGTTAACATTTACAAGTACAGATCTGTGGCTTAATGCCACTTTTATCAATTTTTCAGCCATACATGTATCAGCTATCATGATGTCCAGTGTTAATGGTCTAATTAGACGTAAGCAACATAGTTTTCCATTGCTGTGTGAACATAAACATGTATTGTTTACTACAATCCTCCATCTTTGTTTGACTAAATAGAATTTGAATTTTTATAAAACATTTATAACATGAATGGCAGGTCACATAAATGTGTTGACAGATTAACAAAATGGACAATGAACATTAGACTTGATGGTGGTCAATTAAAAATAAATGTACATTTATCTACATTTACATATATTGTGTTACTATGGATTGACTGTTATAATATCATTTCAGGGACTTTGGAGGGCTGCTGGGAGAGGTGACACTAAGTCTGTGGAGGACTGGGTGGCCAGAGGGGCCGATGTCAATTGTAAAGATAGAGGGGTGAGTTACTTGTGTTTTAACATTTATCTGTGACAACAAATCATTAATAACACATCACACATGACAGACATCAGTCACACAAATTAAATATTTCACAGTAAGTGTGACCGTCTGAATCAGAAAATATCATAACAATGTCTGCTACAAAAAGTTGTTTGACATCAACATCATAGCTGACATTACATTAATTAAATATTTCACCTCGAGTGTGGTGATTTATTTAACTAATGGCTGACATCACCACGAGTGTGACGATTTATTTAACTCATGGCTGACATCACCACGAGTGTGACGATTTATTTAACTCATGGCTGACATCACCACGAGTGTGACGATTTATTTAACTCATGGCTGACATCACCACGAGTGTGACGATTTATTTAACTCATGGTTGACATCACCACGAGTGTGACGATTTATTTAACTCATGGCTGACATCACCACGAGTGTGACGATTTATTTAACTCATGGCTGACATCACCACGAGTGTGATGATTTATTTAACTCATGGCTGACATCACCACGAGTGTGACGATTTATTTAACTCATGGCTGACATCACCACGAGTGTGACGATTTATTTAACTCGTATCTTTGTCCTGAATCAGAAAATATCGCGTTTGATTTGATCCGTTACAAAAACTACTTTTGTTATATGTAGGTGTATTACTTACATTGAGAAGATTTGATAATGAAATGTTTATTTACATAGAATGTTTACATGTTTATTTCCTGTATAGTTTGGAAGGAGTCCTTTACATTGGGCAGCAGCATACGGCCACACAGAGACAGTGTCCAGGCTGGTGGAGCTGGGTGGTGAGGTCAACAGCAAGGACAACATGGTATGTATTTACTTAACTGATTTGTGTGTTTATCATTGATCACTAACAACAAACAAGTCACCATTCATTTTATGACTGTCCCTGTACCACTATAATCCTCCACTGTAGGTTGTCCCTGGGGTCAGTCCCCACACCCTAAATTGTGTACATTTTTGTAATTTATATATTGATCAAAGTTTACAATCACAGATCATTAATAACACTTTAAGTATGGCAGACGTCAGATTATTTCACACAAATATTACATTGTAAGTGTGTAGCCATTCATTCATTCATTCATTCATTCATTCATTCATTCATTCATTCATTCATTCATTCATTTATTCATTCATTCATTCAGTTATTGAATTCTTTCATTCAATATTTATTCATTCATTTGATTTGTTATATGTAGGTGTATTACTTATATTGAGAAGATTTGATGATAAAATGTTTATTTACATAGAATGTTTACATGTTTATTTCCTGTATAGTTTGGAAGGAGTCCTTTACATTGGGCAGCAGCTGGAGGCCACACAGAGACAGTGTCCAGGCTGGTGGAGCTGGGTGGGGACATCAATGTCAAGAACAAGGTATGTATTTACTTAACTGATTTGTGTGTTTATCATTGATCACTAACAACAAATAAGTCACCATTTATTTTATGACTGTCCCTGTACCACTATAATCCTCCATTGTTGGTTGTCCCCGGGGGTCAGTCCCCACCCCCTTAATTGTGTACATTTTTGTAATTTATATATTGATCAAAGTGTACAATCACAGATCTTTAATAACACTTTAAGTATGGCAGACGTCAGATTATTTCACACAAATATTACATTGTAAGTGTGTAGCCATTCATTCATTCATTCATTATTCATTCATTCATTAATTCATTCATTCATTGAATTCTTTCATTCAATATTCATTCATTTGATTTGTTATATGTAGGTGTATTACTTACATTGAGAAGATTTGATGATAAAATGTTTATTTACATAGAATGTTTACATGTTTATTTCCTGTATAGTATGGAGCGAGTCCTTTACATCTGGCAGCAGCCGAGGGCCACACAAAGACAGTGTCCAGGCTGGTGGAGCTGGGTGGGGATGTCAACAGCAAGGACAACAGGGTATGTATTTACTTAACTGATTTGTGTGTTTATCATTGATCACTAACAACAAATAAGTCACCATTTATTTTATGATCCTCCATTGTAGGTTGTCCCGTGGGGGAGGGTTGACTATCTCCACCCCCTAGATTATGTACATTTCCTAATTTGTATATTTATACATGTCTGCATACAAAATTGTGCTTGTTTATTCATTTTTTTTAGTATGATGGTATTTTTAGTGTACAGGTGTGTGTCTGTTGTTCTGGGGATACACACAAGGTCTCCCCCGCCCCTTATAGCATCAGTTATCATTGTGTTACTGTGGGTTAATGCTGTTAGAGGCATTGTCCCCACCCCATCATAACACTGATGATTAATAATCCTCAAAATACTTAGGATCCCCACCCCATAACTATGTGTTATTATATTATTGATGTTATAATTAGTTTTATTGAGTTGGGTTTAAATCCCCTGGGAAGTTTTTCCAACCCCCTTAATGCATTTATAGGTTATTAAGTCACCCAAACAAGTTTGGAGACTTATTGTTTTTGTTGCGTTTCTTGTTATTCTCGCGGTGCCAACATTGTCTGGGGAACTTTTAAACTTCACCGATTTTGTTCAAATTATGCACAATGATAGACCCCTATGAGATGTGGGTTCTAACCATTTTCTTTCAAGTGTAGGGGCCCCACAGGGTCTGTTCCACGCCCCTCCAAATACCTCAAAAATTGATATTTTTTTAAAATGTAAAAAATAGTTAACATTCCTACCCCATAACCATATATATTATTACCCTTTATGATTTGACGCAATATTTGGTTCCATAGGGAGGTCAGAGGGGGTCATGCCCCACCCCCTCAAATGACAAATTTCTTTATATCTTGAAAACCATTGAGATCCCCACCCTATAACCACATATATTCTTAATCCTTATAACAACACGAATAATTTAGTACCATGGAAGTCTTGGAGGGGGTCTTGCCCACCCCCCTTAAATGAGAAATTATTTAATATCTTGAAAACCATTGGGATCTCCACCCAATAACCATATATATTCCTACCCCTTATGATAAAACAAATTATTTAGAACCATGGGAGGGTTGTAAGGGGGTCTTGCTTCACCCCATCTAATGACAAATTATTTAATATTTGAAAACAATTGGGATCCCCACCCTATAACCATATATATTCTTAATCCTTATGATTCGAAAAAACATTTGGTACCATAGGGAGGTCCAAGGGGGTCATGTCCAACCCCCTCAAATGACAAATTTCTTAATATCTTGAAAACCATTGGGATCCCCACCCTATAACCATATATATTCTTACCCCTTATGAAAAAACAAATCATTTAGTACTATGGGAGGGTTGTAGGCGGTCCTGCCCCGCCCCCCTCAAATGAAAAATTATTTAATATTTTGAAAACAATTCGGATCCCTACCCTATAACCACATATATTCTTGCTACTTATAATAAGACGAATCATTTGGTACCATTTAAGAGTCAGAGGGGGTCATGCCCCGCCCCTTGAAATCACTTAATTTTTCTTCTTTTTTCTTCTTTCCGTTCAATCTTGTACACACATTTTCTCTCAGATGCAATGTCCACTCAATATGAAACTTTGGGAAGTTGTTAAGGGTGACCTGAAGTTTTGCAATCCATTTTTGTTATTTTCAAAATAGCTGCCATTTCAAAAAGGCTGTCGTTTCCATGGAAACTGGGGTAATTATATAGGACATTGCATTATCATGGTAACAATTTTTATTTGGGCTTTTCAATATGCTCAAAGTTATAGTGGCTATGGGGGTTCGTTTGGGAGACTTCTTGTGTTGGCATCTCAATGCAGTTATGAATATTTATTTTTAAATCTGTCCAGATCCCCACTCTATAAGTGTATGTTTTTATAACGTCAAAATTTTGACCAACCATTTTCTCGGAGACGGTAAATTGGATTGATATGAAACTTTGCCTAAAAATAGGTCATGACTTTAAGTGGTGCACACCACTTTTAAAATTTTGAAATTCGTGTCTATCTCGAAATGGTGGCCAATTTGAAAATGAAAAAGCTTTGTGTTTAGGTAGATTACCATGTTGTAGTCAGATTTTAGTCATCAAAATTTTAATTTGATCATGGCGGCCATCTTAAATAGCAGCCATTTTGAAAATGAAAAAATCCTTAAAAATCCAAAAGTGTACGGATTTCGATGAAAATTAGAATATAAGTAGAGTATAACGAACCATCATATGACGCACATGTTGACTTTCTTTGGTGGCCATTTTGAATCCAAGATGGACGCCAAAACTTCAAAATGCTCTGATTCTCTCAAAATTTGGTTTTAAGGTAGATTACTACTGTGAAAGTACTTAAATTCGTGGGTATCAATTTTCGTGGTTTGGTGAAATTTGACATGTTCGTGGGTCCTTAAATTCGTGGACTGACGGTTTCCGAAAATGCAAAAAGTGAGGTAGCGATCAAAATAAATGATTACAGCAGAATCATGTTCACTGTTGATAATAAACATCAACATATAAAGAAGACAAAACAGTTTCATTACCTGATGTTGTTTACGCGCGTTGTAACGAATGTAAAATTAACAACACGGAAATCAATAGCTAATTATAAACACGGTAATGTATTAATTCATTGATTAATTGAAATTAAAACTACTTTGAGTCTATTTAATTCTCTAATTGTTATCTATAGAAGCATTCCTAGCCGAAGGGCATTTGTCACGTCATGTGTTGAGTAGCAATAAATACAAAGGTGTAATTTAATGTCATTTGTGCCACGATCGGTATTATCATAACATCCATTTGATATAGCGTGTCATTGATATGCACTATTAAAGATAAAGTATAGCTTATCTTTTAAATATTTTATTTGTTTTAATTTATGTTCAAAGGAGCAACCAAACTCATAATTCCGATAATAATTTGTTACTTTTTAACATCGAAAATGAACACCTCATATATCCCCACCTTGACCAGAAGTCGATGTTTCTTCGTACGCTTTACAATTAAATAATACGTACATTTAACAAAAACACAATTCGAACATGAAACCTGTAACATAATCATTAAGATGGATTTTGAGCTGAACATTAGTAATGGATCGAACCACAAAATCATATATTACATTTACAAATAAATGTCCGATCTCGGACATTTTCAGATCGTTGTTCCCAACTTCCCATCTGTTAATGAAGTTTTATTCTTCGTTGGATTTTTAATTTCGTGGTCCGACAAATGTCCGAGGCCTCCACGAAAACCACGAAAATTGATACCCCACGAATAAAAAGTATTTCACAGTATGTTGCAATCAGATGTTTGTATCCACAATTTGAATTTGATAAAGGCAGCCATCTTGAAATTGCTGCCCTTTTCCAAAATAAAAAAACTAATCCTTTAAAATCCAAAAGTGTACGGATTTTAATGAAAGTTTGTATATATGTAAAGTATGTTATACCCAAACCATTTGATGCACATGTCAACTTTCTATGGTGGCTATTTTGAACCCTTATTATGTGATACCCTCAGTATGGATATGAGTGTCCGTATGTCCGTCCGGCAGTCCGTCTGGCATCCCAACATGAATATCTTTAATTATTGTTCTTTTTTTATTGATCACTACTTTGCCCAGAATTTGTCACCAACATAAGTTGGTACGACCAATATGATACTTGACATAGTAAATGTTTATGATTCCTAGTTATGCATATCTCGGTTTTGAAATTTTCAATATGTCCAGGCCACCTGCCGAAAACCACCCCCTAAACACACAAAAATTTAAACTTCATCCGAAATTTTTGTCCGACTTCCTGTTTCAAAATGGGGGACATTTTACTGCATGAAATTCTATCCATGGGGAATTTGGGCAACTTATGTGTTTGCATCCCAACACAAAAATCTTCAATTATCATTATTATTTTTTCGGTTTCCACTTTTTCTAGATTGTGAACTAGTCTCAGAGACGCCTTAATAGTATATAAATATTACATGTCTGACAGGGTACAGTATAATTTGCAAACATTCCGTACCTATGGTAGCGGGTGGTGACAGTATTTTTCTGACAGTAATTTTTTTTTTTGACAATACGTATATGTCACGGTGGCCTTTTAACATTGTAAATGAAATCGAGGTATAATAATATAAAATGAAGATTGGCACAGTTGTAGATCAACATAATATGGAGTGCAGTCTGTAATCAGAGTTTTGATAATGGCCACACAGCCGCCTAAAAATGGCAAAAATTTTCCCGTGATCAGATTTCAACGAAATTTGATATTAAGGTAGATTATAGTATTTTCCAGTTAAATACTACCTCTGAACATTTTTTCTGACGTCGCGTTTCAAAATGGCGGAAAAAGACGTGTATAATTTTATGCATTATCCGATCACAATGAAAGTTAACGTGCTCTGATTGCAACACAATTTGGTATGGATTTAGATTTAAGTGTTCTGAGTGGAACTCTACATTAAATTTTTTTTTGACCATGCATTTCAAAATTGCGCCAAAAACGCATTAGATATTAAACTTTGTCTAATTTTTATGAAATTTGATGTGTAGGTACATTTTAATGTCCTGAGTGGAACGCAATACTATTCATGGGGATTTGGATGACTTCTGTGTTGGTATTCCAACAATTGGTACAGATCCCAGCCCTATAAGTGCATGCTTTTATAATCCCAATAGTTAAACAAGTTTATATCTGCTGTATGCATGTGTATTGATGATATAAATCAGTCTGTTTAGTACATATAAATACCAACTGGTTAATAAAGTAAGATACATATTTATGTAGACTTAAACAATATAAGTATTATTTTTATTCTTTAACAGCTCTCCTTTTTTACAGGGAAGGACACCTTATGATTTAGCTGATAATGATGATATCAGAGAATTACTGAAGGTAGATATATTTTTAGCAGCAATATAGAAATATGATTCATAGTGTGTTGTCAGTGTGTCTGTTTTATTTGTCTGTTGTCTGCCTGTCTGTCTGTTTATGTCTGTCTTCCAGCCTTCAAGAAATGTTTTTTCATTTGGTCCACCAATTTCCCTAGCAATAACTGAGCAGTTTTTTCCTGACAAAATTTGTCATGTTGCCATTGAAAACATCATACTATTCATAAATGTGTAATAATTCACTAACTGGGCTGAAAGCAACTGCTTCATGGGACACAATAATCATGAGGTCATAGATAACTAGCTATCTTTATTCCTTTAATTTCACTGCTTCATGGGACACCCAGCTACAGAAATAATCATCAGGTCATAGATAACTAGCTGTCTTTATTCCTTTAATTTCACTGTAATAGTATATATTGTATATACTTATCAAAGACAGTGATTAAAACAAAAGTTTAAAACCCATTTAAAAGTGTTTGTTTATCAAACAGTTACAATTTTTCAGTAAACATGGTAAAGGCTGTTGTAGTCTACCTTTTTTTTCTCAATGTTGATAATTGGACATATCCCGGAAATAAACAAATGGTGGGACATCCATTTTCAACATGTTCAATACAAAATGTTTCAAAAATGAGTTAAATACCCAAAATCTTTCAATTTTTATTGGTTTGACATATTTAATGAAAAGGTGGAAGTCTATGTAAATAAGTAAGAGCAGATATACAAGTATTTTCTGTGAACGAACCATCAGGGTGACTTTAACTTCAATAATAACAATGACTTTCAGACCGATGCAAATGAACTTTTTGCCGGTCCGATCATAATCATATCGGTTTTGTCTGTGGAACGGACGTATTCCGTGAAGACTGGTTCTATGTTTAGTCTTTCCTGTCTATGTTGTCTGACTGTCCCATCTTTTCCCTCTGTCTGTCCTCCTGCCTATCTGTGATGTTCATCTGTTTGTCTGTCTGTCTGTATGTGTCTGTCTTTCTGTCTGTCCACCTGCCTGTCAGTCTGGCTGACTGTCTGTCTGACTGTCTGTCTGGCTGACTGTCTGTCTCTTGCTGGCAGGCTGACTGTCTATGGGTTATGTTTAGTCTTTCCTGTCTATATTGTCTGACTGTCCCATCTTTTCCCTGTCTGTCCTCCTGCATATCTGTGATGTTCATATGTTTGTCTGTCTGTCTGTCTGTCCGTTCTGTCCACCTGCCTGTCAGTCTGGCTGACTGTCTGTCTGTCCGTCTGTCTGTCTGCCTGTCTGTCTGGCTGACTGTCTGTCTTGCTGGCAGAATGACTGTCTATGGGTTATGTTTAGTCTTTCCTGTCTATATTGTCTGACTGTCCCATCTTTTCCGTCTGTCTGTCCTCCTGCCTATCTGTGATGTTCATCGGTTTGTCTGTCTGTCTGACTGGCTGGCTGTCTGTCCATGGGTTATGTTTAGTCTTTTCTGTCTATATTGTCTGACTGTTCCATCTTTTCCATCTGTCTGTCCTCCTGCCTATCTGTGATGTTCATCTGTTTGTTTGTCTGTCTGTCTGTCTGTCTGTCTGTCTGGCTGGCTGGCTGGCTGTCTGGCTGTCTGTCTGTCTGTCTGTCTGGCTGTCTGTCTGTACATCTGTCTGGCTGGCTGGCTGGCTGGCTGGCTGACTGTCCATGGGTTATGTCTTTTCTGTCTATATTGTCTGACTGTCCCATCTTTTCCGTCTGTCTGTCCTCCTGCCTATCTTTGATGTTCATCGGTTTGTCTGTCTGACTGGCTGGCTGACTGTCCATGGGTTATGTTTAGTCTTTTCGGTCTATATTGTCTGACTGTCCCAACTTTTCCATCTGTTGGTCTGTCTGTCTGTCTGTCTTGCTGTCTGTCTGTCTGGCTAACCGTCCGGCTGACTGTCTGTCTGTCTGTCTGGCAGTCTATGGGTTATGTTTAGTCTTTCCTGTCTATATTGTCTGACTGTCCCATCTTTTCCGTCTTTCTGTCCTCCTGCCTATCTGTGATATTCATCGGTTTGTCTGTCTGTCTGTCTGACTGGCTGGCTGTCTGTCCATGGGTTATGTTTAGTCTTTTCTGTCTATATTGTCTGACTGTCCCATCTTTTCCATCTGTCTGTCCTCCTGTCTATCTGTGATGTTCATCTGTTTGTTTGTCTGTCTGTCTGTCTGTCTGGCTGGCTGGCTGGCTGTCTGGCTGTCTGTCTGTCTGTCTGGCTGTCTGTCTGTACATCTGTCTGGCTGGCTGGCTGGCTGGCTGGCTGACTGTCCATGGGTTATGTCTTTTCTGTCTATATTGTCTGACTGTCCCATCTTTTCCGTCTGTCTGTCCTCCTGCCTATCTGTGATGTTCATCGGTTTGTCTGTCTGACTGGCTGGCTGACTGTCCATGGGTTATGTTTATTCTTTTCGGTCTATATTGTCTGACTGTCCCAACTTTTCCATCTGTTGGTCTGTCTGTCTGTCTTGCTGTCTGTCTGTCTGGCTAACTGTCCGGCTGACTGTCTGTCTGTCTGTCTGGCAGTCTATATTGTCTGACTGTCCCATCTTTTCCATCTGTTTGTCTGTCTGTCTGTCTGGCTGACTGGCTGGCTGACTGTTCATGGGTTATGTTTAGTCTTTTCTGTCTATATTGTCTGACTGTCCCATCTTTTCCATCTGTCTGTCCTCCTGCCTATCTGTGATGTTCATCTGTTTGTTTGTTTGTCTGTCTGTCTGTCTGTCTGTCTGTCTGTCTGGCTGACTGTCTGGCTGTCTGTCTGTCTGTACGTCTGGCTGGCTGGCTGGCTGACTGTTCATGGGTTATGTTTAGTCTTTTCTGTCTATATTGTCTGACTGTCCCATCTTTCCCTGTGTCTGTCCTCCTGCCTATCTAATTAAAACTTTAACTATTGCAAATGTCTTTTGATCTGATAAATGATATGCCTGGTTGAGTTTCTGTTATTTTTGTTTACTTGTGTTGTTGTCAATTACGTTTAAAAAAAGATTTGTATTGTTTAATTAATTCTTTCAAACTAAGTTGATAAGTGTTTTCTTGAAATGTTATTCCACGATTTCGTTGTAAAGTTTGGATAACAATATTTATTAATTATTGTCAATTTATTTGAACAGATATATAGCAAAAATACACGCAACAAATACAAACAACACAGAAGTTCAAAACGAAAATAATTACCGATTTTTTTAAATATCACATAATGAAAATGATGTCACACCCTTAAATTGGTTGACTCAAACTTCTGATAACTCGATATGTTTTTTACGGTCCCACAAACTTCGACTTATCGAGGTTTGACTGTACTTGTTTTGTCCGGCCGTCTTCTCTTTTATCTTTGAAGCAACAATATTGTTTATACTTGGTAGGATGTTTCAACACATAATGGCGGTGTGCAGGACCAAATTATTTTTATTTTATTTTATTTTATTCGTGAAATATTCTTGAAACTACAGATAAATTTGCAGACCAGATAACTGTGATAACTATCTCTGTTTTATTAACTCCCCAGAATTAAAGGGTCATGTGAGCTTTTCTCATCACTTGTTGTGGGCTGTAAACTTTTCACCTTGTAACCTTCTTCTTAAAAACAACTTTGCAGGTATGTTTATTGGGTGGTTCAGGTATGGTGTCAGGACAGATACTCCGTGTATTTATACTGTGGTTGAAATGAGTAAATCGGTTTTATATGTATAACTTCACAATGAGGTTGAATGTGACTTGACAGGTTGACAGGGTAGGCATCTGGAACTGCTTTTTGTGTTAATTTGCCATACATTATTGCATTTTGTTCAGGTTAAGGTAATTAGCATAGGGTTACTGTTACCATAGAGACAATATTCATGCCATCTTGCAGGTTATGTCAATATGCCATCTAGTGCCCTTGGCTATGTCATAATGTCATTTAGCTCCATTAAATGTAAATATGTTTTTTATTATTGTCAGATTCATCATTCCGTTAATGTTATTGTTAAGGTTTGGGTTGGGGTAGGAGTGAGGGATGGTTATAATAGGGTTAGAGTTAATGCAGGGTTAGGGTTGGGGTTAGAGTGAGGGATGGTTATAATAGGGTTAGAGTTAATGCAGGGTTAGGGTTGGGGTTAGAGTGAGGGATGGTTATAATAGGGTTAGAGTTAATGCAGGGTTAGGGTAAGGGCAGTGTTCAATCTAGAATTTGGCCTAAGGGGATCATGATGGCCCCAATAACTTACCATAGAGGGCCAGAATTTATAACTAGGGGCCAATAAAACCAATATAGAGATATGACAACCAGACAAAAAGTGAAGGCTTATGATTCAGTTTGCTAAAACAAAATCCCTTCACTACGGGTTGCTGTAATTTTAGAACTTCCAATTTAATGAGTGTTAATGTGCCTCGGAAAGGTGGACGTTCTTAAATTACTGCAACCGGTAGTGAAGGGATTTCTTTTATTAGTTTTTATGCAGATGGAACATGTCATGTGTTTTTTATCTTTATCAAAATTAAGCCAATCTTTAATATCAGATAACCACCCATACTGAAATTTTCATGTGACACTGATAGGATTCGATGTAGACTGAGAGCTTGATGCAGTCCGAGGCGCCGATTGTTCTTTTTCAGCTTCTTTGTTCGCATTCTCTGTCGGCGCGGTACCCGCTTCATTTTGATTTTCATCCGTTTTTGCACGTTAATCTCCAATTGGAGTAAAATATGAATAAATACACTTCATCTTGAAGCATGAACAACACGTTAAAAAACCAGAGGCTCTTAAGAGCCTGTATCGCTCACCTGATTTTATAGGCAAAGGAAGATGGCATTTCCCTGATGTTAAAGGAAGTACTGTAATTTTCAATAAACTTTAAATAGGACCATCCAAACAATATTACTAGAAAGCTTTGTTTCATTGGTTAACCAGTTGAATAGAGAAGATTTTTTTTATTTGCCCATAGGGTCCTATGTTAAACTAAATCCTGCGGCGGAGGTGGCCATTTTGAATTTCCAATTGCCATAAAAAACATAAACTTTATAAAGGACCATCCAAACAATATTGCTAGTAAGTTTTTGTTTCCATTGATTAACCGGTTTCAGAGAAGAAGCCTTTAAAAACTTTTTCCCATAGGGTTATATGTTAAACTAAGTCCTGCGGTAGGGGCCATTTTGAATTTCCAATTGCCATAAAAAACATAAACTTTATAGAGGACCATCCAAACAATATTGCTAGTAAGTTTTTGTTTCCATTGATTAACCGGTTTCAGAGAAGAAGCCTTTAAAAACTTTTTCCCATAGGGTCCTATGTTAAACTATGTCCTGCGGTAGCGACCATTTTGAATTACCAATTGCCATAAAAGACATAAACTTTATAGAGGACCATCCAAACAATATTGCTAGTAAGTTAGTTTTGATTGGTTAAACGGTTTCAGAGAAGAAGCCCTTATAAATTTTTTTCTCATAGGGTCCTATGTTAAACCAAGTCCTGCGGTGGCGGCCATTTTGAATTTCCGATTGGGATAAACAACATTAACTTTATAGATATAGAGGACCATCCAAACAATATTGCTAGTAAGTTTTGTTTCCATTGGTTGGTCGGTTTTCAGAAAAGAAGCCTTTCAAACTTTTTCCTATAGGGTCCTATGTTAAATTAAGTCTTGCGGTGGCAGCCATTTTGAATTTCCAATTGCCATAAAAAACACAAACTTTATAGAGGACCATCCAAACAATATTGCTAGTAAGTTTTTGTTTCCATTGATTAACCGGTTTCAGAGAAGAAGCCTTTTAAAACTTTTTCCCATAGGGTCCTATGTTAAACTAAGTCCTGCGGTGGTGGCCATTTTGAATTTCCAATTCCCATCTAAAACACAAACTTTATAGAGGACCATCCAAACAATATTGCTAGGAAGTTTTGTTTTGATTGGTTTAACGGTTTCAGAGAAGAAGCCCTTTTAAATTTTTTTCCCATAGGGTCCTATGTTAAACCAAGTCCTGCGGTGGTGGCCATTTTGAATTTCCGATTGGGATAAAAAGCATTAACTTTATAGATATAGAGGACAATCCAAACAATATTGCTAGTAAGTTTTGTTTCCATTGGTTGGCCGGTTTCAGAAAAGAAGCCTTTCAAACTTTTTCCCATAGGGTCCTATGTTAAATTAAGTCCTGCGGTGGCAGCCATTTTGAATTTCCAATCGCCATAAAAAACACAAACTTTATAGAGGACCATCCAAACAATATTGCTAGTAAGTTTTTGTTTCCATTGATTAACCGGTTTCAGAGAAGAAGCCTTTTAAAACTTTTTCCCATAGGGTCCTATGTTAAACTAAGTCCTGCGGTGGTGGCCATTTTGAATTTCCAATTCCCATCTAAAACACAAACTTTATAGAGGACCATCCAAACAATATTGCTAGGAAGTTTTGTTTTGATTGGTTTAACGGTTTCAGAGAAGAAGCCCTTTTAAATTTTTTTCCCATAGGGTCCTATGTTAAACCAAGTCCTGCGGTGGTGGCCATTTTGAATTTCCGATTGGGATAAAAAGCATTAACTTTATAGATATAGAGGACAATCCAAACAATATTGCTAGTAAGTTTTGTTTCCATTGGTTGGCCGGTTTCAGAAAAGAAGCCTTTCAAACTTTTTCCCATAGGGTCCTATGTTAAATTAAGTCCTGCGGTGGCAGCCATTTTGAATTTCCAATCGCCATAAAAAACACAAACTTTATAGAGGACCATCCAAACAATATTGCTAGTAAGTTTTTGTTTCCATTGATTAACCAGTTTCAGAGAAGAAGCCTTTTAAAACTTTTTCCCATAGGGTTCTATGTTAAACTAAGTCCTGCGGTGGCGGCCATTTTGAATTTCCAATTCCCATCTAAAACACAAACTTTATAGAGGACCAGCCAAACAATATTGCTAGGAAGTTTTGTTTTGATTGGTTAAACGGTTTCAGAGAAGAAGCCCTTTTTAACTTTTTTCCCATAGGGTCCTATGTTAAACTAAGTCTTGAGGTGGCGGCCATATTGGTTTACCAATCAAAATAAAAAACACAAACTTTGTAAAGGTCCATCCAATGAACATTATGGCCAAGTTTGGTTTCAATTGGCCAAGTGGTTTATGAGAAGAAGATTAAAATGTAAAAAGTTTACAGGAGCCGACGACGATGACGACGACGCCGACGGACGCAAAGTGATAGCAATAGCTCACCTGGGTCAGGTGAGCTAAAAAAATCGATAATATATTGTCTACGTGATTTAGACGCTTGCTAAATTGTAATTGTACATGATAAAAAGCGTACTTAGGACCGAGAATACAGTTAAATGTCCGGTATATTTTAAAGGGACTTTCTCAAAGTTGTTGACTATGTTGACTTTCTCAAAGCAATGAAAAATTAAGTTGCGCCAGTAATGACCCAGGAGGTTTTTTTAAAACGCGAATTCATCGAAAAATGCGGGTAAGAGTGAGGGATGGCTATAATAGGGTTAGAGTTAATGAAGGGTTAGGGTTAGGGTAAGAGTGAGGTATGGCTATAATAGGGTTAGAGTTAATGAAGGGTTAGGGTTAGGGTAAGAGTGAGGGATGGCTATAATAGGGTTAGAGTTAATGTAGGGTTAGGGTTGGGGTAAGAGTGAGGTATGGCTATAATAGGGTTAGAGTTAATGTAGGGTTAGGGTTGGGGTAAGAGTGAGGGATGGTTATAATAGGGTTAGAGTTAATGCAGGGTTAGGGTTGGGGTAAGAGTGAGGGATGGTTATAATAGGGTTAGAGTTAATGCAGGGTTAGTGTTGGGGTTGGGGTAGGAGTGAGGTATGGTTATAATAGGGTTAGAGTTAATGTAGGGTTAGGGTTGGGGTTGGGGTAGGAGTGAGGTATGGTTATAATACGGTTAGAGTTAATGTAGGGTTATGGTTAGAGTAGGGTAAGGGTGAATCTACTTGAACAAATATTTCTTGTTGATATTCTTTTAATCATTTTGGTTATTTGGTACACTTATTTTCAATAACTCATCCGATACAAGTGATACTGGGTAATGATGAAATGAATTCCTCCTACACCATAACCAACGTGGCGTTTTGGAGAATTTCTGACGATACATTTCATACATACCTATATCACTTAAGTAGATTTGCATTATAAGACCTAAGGTATAATTAGACTTCTATATACTTAATTAAATCTGATCTTGCTGCCCTGCTTTATCTAACGGTGATTTATGGACCAAAAATTTTTTTTATAAATGAACTTATTAACACCTTCCATTTGTGACCCAGAGGGAGGAAAATTATATGTAAACTGACAAATGTGACTGTACACAACTACTCAATGGTAAAACACTTCCATGTCAATATGGTTATATATTCAACCTCAACTTTATTTCTGTGAAATGTACAACCTGTGGTTTTTATACATATTCATTTTCATAGCATCTTGACCTGTTTTATATTCTACTGCTAGTATTAAAGTATATTTCAAAGTCTTATTGAGCTAACATCAACGGAGTGACATTCTTACACATCAACAGAGTGACATTCTTACACATCAACAGAGTGACATTCTTACACATCAACGGAGTGACATTCTTACACATCAACGGAGTGACATTCTTACACATCAACGAAGTGACATTCTTACACATCAACGGAGTGACATTCTTACACATCAACGGAGTGACATTCTTACACATCAACGGAGTGACATACACAAGACATCAACGGAGTGACATTCTTACACATCAACGGAGTGACATACACAAGACATCAACGGAGTGACATTCTTACACATCAACGGAGTGACATTCTTACACATCAACGGAGTGACATTCTTACACATCAACGGAGTGACATTCTTACACATCAACGGAGTGATATTCTTACACATCAACGGAGTGACATTCTTACACATCAACGGAGTGACATTCTTACACATCAACGGAGTGACATTCTTACACATCAACGGAGTGACATTCTTACACATCAACGGAGTGACATTCTTACACATCAACGGAGTGACATTCTTACACATCAACGGAGTGACATTCTTACACATCAACGGAGTGACATTCTTACACATCAACGGAGTGACATTCTTACACATCAACGGAGTGACATTCTTACACATCAACGGAGTGACATTCTTACACATCAACGGAGTGACATTCTTACACATCAACGGAGTGACATTCTTACACATCAACGGAGTGACATTCTTACACATCAACGGAGTGACATTCTTACACATCAACGGAGTGACATTCTTACACATCAACGGAGTGACATTCTTACACATCAACGGAGTGACATTCTTACACATCAACGGAGTGACATTCTTACACATCAACGGAGTGACATTCTTACACATCAACGGAGTGACATTCTTACACATCAACGGAGTGACATTCTTACACATCAACGGAGTGACATTCTTACACATCAACGGAGTGACATTCTTACACATCAACGGAGTGACATTCTTACACATCAACGGAGTGACATACACAAACGGCACAAGGAAATTATTATTTCTATTAATTATCTATTATTATAGATAATTTTTATTAACAAATGTCAACTGTCATTATGCCTACTGTCATTATCCCTACAGTCAACATGTCAACTGACATTATGCCTACTGTCAACCTGTCAACAGGCATTATGCCTACTGTTAACCTGTCAACTGTCATGCCTACAGTCAACATGTCAACTGACATTATGGCTACTGTCAACTGGCATTATGCTTACTGTCAACCTGTCAACTGTCATTATACCTACAGTAAACATGTCAACTGTCATTATGTCTACTGTCAACCTGTCAACTGTCATGCCTACAGTCAATCTGTCAACTGTCATTATGCTTACTGTCAACCTGTCTACCTAATAATATCTGATAACATAATTTTACCAAGTATTACTTATATAGCCTTTAAATTAAGAAATAATTCATGGCTGCCACAATTTTACAGATTATTTAAATATGGGTAGACATTTTATTTATGAATATTTTGCCATGAGTGTCTTTCCTTTAGGTTTTGTCCTTTCCATCTGTATTGTCTGCAGTATGATTCATAACAATTGGCCACAGGCAAAATTGATCGATTAACATGACCTCCTGGCTAGTTTTGTAATGAATTTAACTGGTTAGTGATAAACAATACAAACATAGGCATGGAGCATGGTATTTTTTTCTACTGGAGAAAGTTTCTCTATAAAGTTTCATTTTACTTCCGTTTACATTCTATCAAGGATGACTTTTATTAGACAACAGATTTTGTTAAAATATTGCGCAGCTGCTAACTACTATGTAAGTAAGATCAATTTCAATTTTCAGCACTATACATTTTCTAGTTTTTTAGTAAGACCAATTAAAAAAAATGTCAGTAATTTGCCAAATTCAGCAATGTTTGTCATTATTTTATTCTGTACAGTTTTTATTGTCTCGCCTGCGACGAAAGTCGCTGGAGGCGAGACATATGTATGGGAATCCGGCGGCGGCGGCGGCGTAAACACTTGACATCTTGCTTCATATCTTTGTAAGCCCAAGCCCTAGGTCCATCAAATTTGGTCCAGAGGTAGCTTATGATGAGTACTTGCCAGTCAGTCACCTGTCACCTGACCTTGACCTCAATTTCACGTTCCAGTGACTACGTTAAAGTTTTTGGGTTACGACAGTTCCTCTGTAACTATGCATGGTAGGATGACAATATTTGGTGTATAGGTTGCTGATGACTAGTACATGACTGTCTGGTAGGTGTCACCTGACCTTGACCTCAATTTCACGGTAAAGCGACTACGTTAAAGTTTTTGGGTTACGACAGTTCCTCTGTAACTACGCATGGTAGGATGACAATATTTGGTGTATAGGTTGCTGATGACTAGTACATGACTGTCTGGTAGGTGTCACCTGACCTTGACCTCAATTTTACGGTCCAGTGACTACGTTAAAGTTTTTGGGTTACGACAGTTCCTCTGTAACTACGCATGGTAGGATGACAATATTTGGTGTATAGGTTGCTGTTGACTAGTTCATGACTGTCTGGTAGGTGTCACCTAACCTTGACCTCAATTTCACGGTCCAGCGACTACGTTAAAGTTTTGGGGTTACGACAGTTCCTCTGTAACTATGCATGGTAGGATGACAATATTAGGTGTATAGGTTGCTGATGACTAGTACATGACTGTCTGGTAGGTGTCACCTGACCTTGACCTCAATTTCACGGTCCAGCGACTACGTTAAAGTTTTGGGGTTACGACAGTTCCTCTGTAACTACGCATGGTAGGATGACAATATTTGGTGTATAGGTTGCTGATGACTAGTACATGACTGTCTGGTAGGTGTCACCTGATCTTGACCTCAATTTCACGGTCCAGCGACTACGTTAAAGTTTTTGGGTTACGATAGTTCCTCTGTAACTAAACATGGTAGGATGACAATATTTGGTATATAGGTTGCTGATTAATAGTACATGACTGTCTGGTAGGTTCCACCTGACCTTGACCTCAATTTCACGGTCCAGCGACTACGTTAAAGTTTTTGTATTAGGACAGTTCCTCTGTAACTATGCATAGTATGGTGACAATATTTGGTATACAGGCCGCTGCTCATTATTAATGCTATTAACGTAATGCTTATGACGAAATTTATTTTCGTTACTGATGCGGAATTCAGGCGAGACGTTTTTCTGTGTCCACACTTGTTGGGGAGGAAGCCGGAGTATCCAGAGAAAACCCCGACATTTGGTAGGAATATTGGCAATCCTTGTCAAAATTGGAATCGAGCTACAGTTCCTACCGAGACTTGAACCTGCAACCGCAGTGTTGACAAACCATGCTATCAATAGTAGACGAAATGCCATTAACCAGTCGGCTACTGAGGCCCTCTATAAATAAGAAAATATTTTTATCTTTCAATTTTGCACTGAATAACTGTCTGTATAATTGTAGAAATACATGTCAAAGGAGCACGAATCCACCAATGATGACACCACAAGGACTCAGCCCTCTGTCCAAGGTAAATTTTGTCAACAATACATGATATGATTGAACTGACGAGGAAATGAAATGTTTACTTATTTCGATTGATTTATTGGGCTGAACAACAGTTGATAGCACTATAGAGTCGGTAATTGTTTGAAAGTAAGGGAGATTTGTCAACAATAATGTTATGTAACAACATTGCAATGTTACAGTTGACAAACTAAATCATGGTTTCCTGGAACATTCTCATGTGAATGATAAACAGATAAACAACAACATACACAATCTGGCAAAATCCTGACACATTCAGTTAGAAAATTGCCAAGGTGCAATACACTTTATTGATCAGATGCATGATACTGCATGTATACAGAGTAGATATTATGATTTCTTGGAACATTCTCATAAGAATGATAAACAGATAAACAACAACATACATGAACTGGCAAAATCCTGACACATTCAGTTAGAAAATTGTCAAGGTGCAATACACTTTATTGATCAGATGCATGATACTGCATGCATACAGAGTAGAAATTATGATTTCTTGGAACATTCTCATAAGAATGATAAACAGATAAACAACAACATACATGAACTGGCAAAATCCTGACACATTCAGTTAGAAAATTGTCAAGGTGCAATACACTTTATTGATCAGATGCATGATACTGCATGCATACAGAGTAGAAATTATGATTTCTTGGAACATTCTCATTAGAATGATAAACGGATAAACAACAACATACATGAACTGGCATAATCCTTACACATTCAGTGAGGAAATTGCTGAGATACAATTCACTCAATTGATTGGCTACATTATACTGCATGCAGCCAATTAAAAGCTTGCTTTCTCACACAATTAATTTGAGGATATCCCACTCCTGTAACTTTATTGATAACATTGTTTTAGTTGTGATGTAATATAAAATCTGTTATTTTGGGAATTTATTATCTAAATATGTCAGGGATAGGTGGACACAGAAAACATGGCTTGTGGATTGGTGTTCACAGAAAACCTGACTTGTGAGGATGGAGTTTAAAATTTAAGCTATTATTTTTCAGATCTCCTTAAAGAATTGAACGAGCTTGGGCTTGAGACAGTGTCTGAGTTTAAACAAATGCTTCAGCAAGGTAAATACAAGTGTTTCTGGAATCGTGTGTATTTAGTAGGACCATATGGTGTGGGCAAAACAACCTTGGCCAAACTCTTAGTAGAGGAGGATATCCCTGACACATGGAATTCTACTGATGGAATCTTTATATATCTTGGGCGAGCTGCAATGGACACAGACAGCAAAAAATGGGTGCCTCTGAAAAAAGGTAGTCTGATATACAGTTTATATCTAAATGAACATGTGAAGAATACTTATAGAAGCAGAACATATATTTTTATTTTGTTGCTCTTAATGCTTTTATTTCTTTTGTTATAGCATTATACTTGATAAGCTACTTGAAGGCATATCAAGGCCATATAAAAAAATCCTTTGCTTCTCCGGCCACTTTTCAAATTTTTTGATGAGGCAGGGAGGAGTCTTTTTTTCCTTTGTTTTTTTTTAAATTGTTGCTTCTCAGGCCATTTGTCAATTTTTTTAATGAGGCAGGGCAGCTCTTTTTTTGGCATGTACTTGTGGAAACTTTCATAAGTGGCTTTAATTGATTCTAACAGTCCCCAAGCGTATTCTCTGTTATATAATCGCAATGAATTGTCCACGGTATTATCATTTTTCCTCCCAAAAGGACTTGGCATGATGCCAAAGACGATGACATGCTGATGGAAGTCAAACAAACGATGTATATTTAA
Source organism: Limnoperna fortunei (assembly GCA_944474755.1). Classification (NCBI taxonomy): domain Eukaryota; kingdom Metazoa; phylum Mollusca; class Bivalvia; order Mytilida; family Modiolidae; genus Limnoperna; species Limnoperna fortunei. Next base: position 5,711,293 of record OX104112.1, read on the forward strand.
ATCACCACATTACAAGATAAAGTGTGTTTATGAAAATGTTTTGCTGATTATTAAGATCGCAATCATAAATTTTACCGGTAACGGAAACAGACGCGAAAAATTTTCCGGGTGGGAAGCGGAACTACCGATTTGTTATTATTGTCGGAGGCGAGACATATGTATGGGAATCCGGCGGCGGCGGCGGCGTAAACACTTGACATCTTGCTTCATATCTTTGTAAGTCCAAGCCCTAGGTCCATCAAATTTGGTCCTGAGGTAGCTTATGATGAGTACTTGCCAGTCAGTCACATGTCACCTGACCTTGACCTCAATTTCACGGTCCAGCGACTACGTTAAAGTTTTGGGGTTACGACAGTTCCTCTGTAACTAAGCATGGTAGGATGACAATATTTGGTTTATAGGTTGCTGATGACTAGTACATGACTGTCTGGTAGGTGTCACCTGACCTTGACCTCAATTTCACGGTCCAGAGACTACGTTAAAGTTTTTGGGTTACGACAGTTCCTCTGTAACTACGCATGGTAGGATGAAAATATTTGGTGTATAGGTTGCTGGTGACTAGTACATGACTGTCTGGTAGGTGTCACCTGACCTTGACCTCAATTTCACGGTCCAGCAACTACGTTAAAGTTTTGGGGTTACGACAGTTCCTCTGTAACCACACATGGTAGGATGACAATATTTGGTGTATAAGTTGCTGATGACTAGTACATGACTGTCTGGTAGGTGTCACCTGACCTTGACCTCAATTTCACGGTCCAGAGACTACGTTAAAGTTTTTGGGTTACGACAGTTCCTCTGTAACCACGCATGGTAGGATGACAATATTTGGTGTATAGGTTGCTGATGACTAGTACATGACTGTCTGGTAGGTGTCACCTGACCTTGACCTCAATTTCACGGTCCAGCGACTACGTTAAAGTTTTTGGGTTACGACAGTTCCTCTGTAACCACGCATGGTAGGATGACAATATTTGGTGTATAGGTTGCTGATGACTAGTACATGACTGTCTGGTAGGTGTCACCTGACCTTGACCTCAATTTCACGGTCCAGCGACTACGTTAAAGTTTTTGGGTTACGACAGTTCCTCTGTAACTACGCATGGTAGGATGACAATATTTGGTGTATAGGTTGCTGATGACTACTACATGACTGTCTGGTAGGTGTCACCTGACCTTGACCTCAATTTCACGGTCCAGAGACTACGTTAAAGTTTTTGGGTTGCGACAGTTCCTCTGTAACTACGCATAGTAGGATGACAATATTTGGTGTATAGGTTGCTGATGACTAGTACATGACTGTCTGGTAGGTGTCATCTGACCTTGACCTCAATTTCACGGTCCAGCGACTATGTTAAAGTTTTTGGGTTATGACAGTTCCTCTGAAACTACACATGGTAGGATGACAATATTTGGTATATAGGTTGCTGATGAATAGTGCATGACTGTATGGTAGGTGCCATTTGACCTTGACCTCAATTTCACGGTCCAGTGACTACCTTAAAGTTTTTAGGTTACTGCTGTTCCCCTGTAACCAAGCATGGTAGGATGACAATATTTGGTATATAGGTTGCTGATGAATAGTAAATGATTGTCTGGTAGGTGTCACCTGACCTTGACCTCAATTTAACGGTTCAGCGACTACGTTAAAGTTTTTGTTTTAGGACAGTTCCTCTGTAACTATGCATAGTATGGTGACAATAATTGGTATACAGGCCGCTGCTCATAATTAATGCTATTTACGTAATGCTTATGACGAAATTAATTTTCGTTACTGATGCGGAATTCAGGCGAGACGTTTTTCTGTGTCCACACTTGTTTTTTTTTTTTTTTTTGGAATGATAAAAAACGACGAATGGGGTGGGTTAATGGGACAGGCGGCGGGTCCTTAGAAACTAATAATATTTTTGTGGCCTAAGTATATTGCAGTTGATTGACGTAGAAGAATACAGAAGCACATTTGTCACAATATTTGTGTATTGCGTAAGAAGATTTTGATCTATTGATTTTGACACGACATTTGTGTATTGCCCTAACATGATAGTGGTTATTGATTTTAACATGACATTTGTACTTTGCCCTAAGAAGATTTTGAGCTATTTTTTTACCACATTTGTGTATTGCCCAATAAACATATTGACCTATTGATTTTGATGCAATATTTGTGTATTGCCCTGGCAAGACATTGATTTTGATACAACATTTTTGTATTGCTCTAACAAGATATTGACCGATAGATTTTGACCTTTGAATATAAAGCAAACATCCAATAAATTTATTTTGTTATTACAAATAAACAATGTACTGAATTACAGACACATTATACAAATCAGTGCTTCTTCAAAGCAGTTTTTCTTTTTAGGCACAATACTCAATGCAGCAGTAATGAGTTTACTGAAATCAAAGAAGAATACTGTGACACAGCCATTGCAAGAACCTTCTGGTGAGTTTGGGGTATTTGGTACGTTAAACAAATTCAAAAATTTAATTAACCTATATAGAAATAATTCATGTTGGCTGTAGTTTTTAATTGTTTTACAATGGATGGTGATGCATGTCACGAAAGCGAGGGGATAAAATAATGACATAAATAGCCATCCTATTGTAAAACAATTATAAAGTACAGCCTCCATTAATACGACAATTCTGGTACATTTAGCTATAGCCAACACGATTTTTGCTAAACTGGTTGTTCTGTCAATTTAACACACAATATATTGAAACAGATAATTGTAGAGCGTCAGTATTGAGGTCAATAGGTCTCCTGTGGGAGTTACTGTTTTGTAACTGGAACAGCTCTTTAAGGCATGCCCTCCTCGTCGTGTGTTGCTGATACATAAATCCTTTTTACCAGGGCTCTGGTCTTACAACCTTTAAAGCACATATAAGAAATAGTTATAGACTGCTAAAACAAATCCTATATCACATTGAAACCCATGAAGTAAGAAAATGGAGTACAAAGTGGAGATAATCCAAACATCAACTGTCTGATAACAAAATGTTATACAAATTCTATGATACATACAAAGAGGAGATAATTCAAACACCAACTGTCTGATAACAAAATGTTATACAAATCCTACATCACATACAAAGAGGAGATAATCCAAACACCAACTGTCTGATAACAAAATGTTATACAAATCCTACATCACATACAAAGAGGAGATAATCCAAACACCAACTGTCTGATAACAAAATGTTATACAAATCCTACATCACATACAAAGAGGAGATAATCCAAACACCAACTGTCTGATAACAAAATGTTATACAAATCCTACATCACATACAAAGAGGAGATAATCCAAACACCAACTGTCTGATAATAAAATGTTATACAAATCCTATGTCACATACAAAGAGGAGATAATCCAAACACCAACTGTCTGATAACAAAATGTTATACAAATTCTATGATACATACAAAGAGGAGATAATTCAAACACCAACTGTCTGATAACAAAATGTTATACAAATCCTACATCACATACAAAGAGGAGATAATCCAAACACCAACTGTCTGATAATAAAATGTTATACAAATCCTACATCACATACAAAGAGGAGACAATCAAAACATCAACTGTTGAATCAAAGTTAACATACAATAAAATATACATTGACTTGGTATATTAAATATAGTCATTTGAATCACATTACATACAGTTATACATAGAATTGGTAGAATTATATATTGTTGTGTGCACAGGTAATGGTGGTTATGTTTGCATGGATTTATTTATCATTGAGTGATTATAAACTAATATGTCATTAAAAGACAATGTGTTACTTTCAGAAGCAATAACAAGACCTGTGCAGAAAGAACAACCCATGTTGGGCGCTGTGGGCGGGGTCGATTCTACTACTGGGCCAAGTAAAGAAACAGAACAAGGAGGTCCTTCAGATGACGAAATTATGGCTTTAGTTTTAAAAGAGTGCCGCCAAGGAGACTATAAGATGATTGTCGTACCAATCGATATATGGGACTTTGGAGGTCAGAAGATTTATTATCTGACCCACCAACTTTTTATTTCCAGTAGAGGGACATTTGTCGTTACATTCAATGGAAGTAAAGACATAACAGAAGATATGCCAGATATGGCGTTTCTACCAGGATTTAGAAGAACCACCACCGCAGGTACAAAAAAATTGTGTCGCTCATAGATTGTAATGTCAACTGTGTCTGTCATTAATTATTATGCACATTATTGACAAAACTGTCAGTAATAGTTTAGACTGTCACACATATCTGGGAAAATACTGATAAGACTGTCGGTAATAGTTTGGACAGTCACATATATCTGGGAAAATACTGATAAGACTGTCAGTAATAGTTTGGACTGTCCCACATATCTTGGAAAATACTGACAAGACTCTCAGTAAAAATTTTTGACTGTCACAAATTCACAAATATATGGGAAAATACATTCAATACACTAACTTCATTATATATGATCTCATTGAGAAACGAGACAATATACATAGACATTCATCACATCGCACTAAATGTTACAATGTGTTTAACACTAATAACTATATTTACAGTGAAATACAACCACATCTTATAACCGCAACCAGTGGATGACCTGAAACAGTGGCATACCAAAAAGTAACATTTAATAATAAATTTTTATACCCCCGCTTATAACCCCCGCTTTTCATATACCCCCAGCTTGAAAAACGGGGGGTATATAGTGTTCATGGTGTCCGTCCGTCCGTTACACTTTCTATTATTTGCAACTCCTCCTACACCACTGAAAGGAATTTGATGAAACTTTCACAGAATCTTTGTCTCATAGTGCCATTGTGCAGGAGATATTTAACATTTTGATCGGAATGATATTTGGGGTTTCCCATAGAAAAACATGGACATTGTCATTTACCTAAGGGGGTCCTCATCTCTTATGTGCAACTCCTCCTACACCACTGAATGGAATTTAATGCAACTTACACAGAATCCTTGTCACATAGTGCCATTGTGCAGGAAATATTAAACATTTTGATCGGATCGATATTTGGGGTTTCCCATAGAAAAACATGGACATTGTCATTGACCTAAGGGGGTCCTCATGTCTTATGTGCAACTCCTCCTACACCACTGAATGGAATTTGTTGAAACTTACACAGAATCCTTGTCACATAGTGCCATTGTGCAGGAGATATTTATTATTTTGATTGGAATGATATTTGGGGTTTCCTATACAACAAAATGGACTGTCATTGACATAATGGGATACCCATTTCTTATGTGCGACTCCTCCTACACCACTAAATGGAATTTGATGAAACTTACACAGAATGTTGTCACATATTGCCATTGTGCACTAGATATATAACATTTCGATTGGAATGATATTTGGGGTTTCCCATAAAAAAACATGGACTTTGTCATGGAAATAAGGGATACCCATCGCTTATGTGCAACTCATTCATTCACCACTGAATGGAATTTGTTGAAACTTATACAGAATCTTGGTCACATACTGCCATTGTGCATTGGATATTAAACATTTTGATCAGAATATTATTGGAGGTTTGCCATAGAAAAACATGGACTTTGTCATTGACATAGGGGATGCCATTCTTTGGGGGATTGGGGAGGGTTACATGTATTATCTGCAATTTCGCCTTCACGTTTAACTAGATAAAGTTTCAATTTCATAATTAAGGACACCTGAATTTTCAAAGTAATTGTGAAGCGGGGGGGGGGGTATCAATGGTGAGCATTCCTCACAGGTGTTTTTACTCTAGTTTATTTCATATTTTTTTTTTAGATTTCCTCCTTCATTGGGTTAATTCAATTTTAACATTCTGTGAGAAGACAACAACACCCAGTGGCAAGAAATATCCCCAGATTTTATTTGTTGCAACCCACAAAGATAACACGGTAAGAGATATAGATGTCATATAACTTGATTCCATCAAATTTTTTATCAAGTGATTATTACACTCAACATATGAATGGCTTCTACAGACATATATTGAGTTAAATATTAAACAATAATGTTAACTATGCCACACATCTACAAGTGTGATTCGTCAGAAACAATGTTAGATTTACATTAGTCAGTTGATTATACGATCTTCCTTACTATACAAATATCTAATCCTTCAGGGATACATACACTGAATCCTAAAGGAGGTTCATGATACATACCTTGATTTCATGAGGAGGTTCAGTATACATACACCGATTCCATAAGGAGGTCTAGGATACATACACTGAATCCTTAAGGAGGTTCAGAATACATACACTGATTCCATAAGGAGGTTTAGGATACATACACTGATTCCATAAGGAGGTTCATGATACATACACTGATTCCATAAGGAGATTTAGGATACATACACTGATTCCATAAGGAGGTTCATGATACATACACTGATTCCATAAGGAGGTCTAGGATACATACACTGAATCCTTAAGGAGGTTCAGTATACATACATTGAATCCTTAAGGAGGTCTAGGATACATAAACTGAATCCTTAAGGAGGTTCAGAATACATAAACTGAATCCATAAGGAGGTTCAGGATACATACACTGAATCCTTAAGGAGGTTCAGGAGACATACACTGAATCCTAAAGGAGGTTCAGGGTACATACACTGAATCCTTAAGGAGGTTCAGAATACATAAACTGAATCCTTAAGGAGGTTCAGGATACATACACTGAATCCTTAAGGAGGTTCAGGATACATAAACTGAATCCTTAAGGAGGTTCAGAATACATAAACTGAATCCTTAAGGAGGTTCAGGATACATAAACTGAATCCTTAAGGAGGTTCAGGATACATACACTGAATCCTTAAGGAGGTTCAGGATACATAAACTGAATCCTTAAGGAGGTTCAGAATACATAAACTGAATCCTTAAGGAGGTTCAGGATACATACACTGAATCATTAACGAGGTTCAGGATACATATACTGAATCCTTAAGGAGGTTCAGGATACATACACTCAATCCATAAGGAGGTTCAGGATACATACACTGAATCCTTAAGGAGGTTCAGAATACATAAATTGAATCCTTAAGGAGGTTCAGAATACATAAACTGAATCCTTAAGGAGGTTCAGAATACAAAAACTGAATCCTTAAGGAGATTCAGGATACATACACTGAATCCTTAAGGAGGTTCAGGATACATATACTGAATCCTTAAGGAGGTTCAGGATAGATACATTGAATCCTTAAGGAGGTTCAGGATACATACATTGAATCCATAAGGAGGTTCAGGATACATACACTGAATCCTTAAGGAGGTTCAGGAAACATAAACTGAATCCTTAAGGAGGTTCAGGATGCATACACTGAATCCTTAAGGAGGTTCAGGATGCATACACTGAATCCTTAAGGAGGTTCAGGATACATACACTGATTCCATAAGGAGGTTCAGTATACATACACTGAATCCTTAAGGAGGTTCAGAACACATACACTGAATCCTTAAGGAGGTTCAGGATACATAAACTGAATCCTTAAGGAGGTTCAGGATACATAAACTGATTCCATTAGGAGGTTCAGGATACATACACTGATTCCATAAGGAGGTTCAGGATACATACACTGAATCCTTAAGGAGGTTCAGGATACATAAACTGATTCCATAAGGAGGTTCAGGATACATACACTGAATCCATAAGGTGGTTCAGGATACATACACTGAATCCTTAAGGAGGTTCAGTATACATGCACTGAATCCTTAAGGAGGTTCAGGATACATACACTGAATCCTTAAGGAGGTTCAGGATACATACACTGAATCCTTAAGGAGATTCAGGATACACACACTGAATCCATAAGGAGGTTCATCATACATGCACAGAAAAATAATTTGTAATAATTCTATTTATGCTGTAATTTATTTATATTAAGTGCTTTGATTGGATAAAAACACTTAAATGGCGTCTTCTCAGATAATTTATATATTGATTTTTTCTTCTGAGCGGACTACTTTCAGTATCCAAGGTAAACAAGATGGCGTCCTCCTAGCGTATCGTCAGGGAGAAGGGACAATTTTTTCTCTGCCACAATGATTTTCAATGAAATCGATTGAGATTTCAAATAAATATATAATATAAATAAAATTTAGTGTTTCATTTTGTTTTTTTTTCATATCAGTATCTAAAGAACCGCGATTCCTTTGGTACTATGTTTTGCATATCCCTACGTTTTCCGGTTTAGGTACGTTTTGAGGTCTAGATAGGTTTATGTAACTGTTTTTGCTATTTTAAAAACCGCAACGATTATTTCACAGAATTATAAGGATTAAACACTGGGTTTTAGGAAATTATAAATGTGTAAACTCCGGCGACTCCCTCACAAACTTGACATAAAGTCCTTTGGACTTTATTTAGTTTGTGAGTTAGTCGCCGGAGTTTACACATTTATAATTTCCTAAAACCCAGTGTTTAATCCTATAATGACTTTTTTTCAAAATGCAATTAGTTTGTTTTTTATACAAATTTTTACAATTAAGAATAAACAGCAGGATTAAGTACCAAAAGCTTTGGATAAGAGGAGAAAATTTGCAAAAGACTCCTTTTCTTTATTTTGCCTATAGCAAAATTGTTTAAGCCAAAACATAAACAATTAATAACTTTGAAAATATTAGTCTTTCATTTATGTTTTTCCGGGGGGGTGGGGGTTTTTAAAAGTAAATAAATAGATTTATATTAATTGTACTGTTAATGTGATATCCCACATCCCTTGAATTGCTCATATTAACTGATTTAGTTAATGAAAATTGTTTTTGTACAAAAAGTTCCAGTCAATTAAATTGTGTACTCGTTATCTTCTGATGGAAACATTTCTATGTTTTCTTTCAGACTAATGTTGACCAGCAAAGAAATACTATCAAAGACAAATTGAAGGCGTTGTTCACAAAACATGTAGGAAAAGACCACCTCTTGATTGATCAGCTGTTTTTCCTCAACGCGAAAGATAAAAATGATGAAGATCTTGTTGCACTCCGAGAGGCTTTGATAGATGTTGCCTTTGACCATCCATCCTGGGGTGAACCAATGCCAACCAAGTTTGTTCCACTAGAACTACAACTGGCAAAACAAGCTTCCGAAGGAAAGAAGATTTTATCCATTACAGAAGTCAAAGCATTAAACACCAAGAATGAAGGAATGTCACTCCAGCCAAAAGAACTGGATACTTTTTTGAAAGTTCAGCACGCTTTGGGAAAACTTATCTATTTTGATGAAGATAATCTGAGGGACTATGTTGTGACAGATCCTGCATATCTGATTGATGTCCTTCGTTCCATAGTAACAGAAAAGTTATTTTGGCCTAAGGATCAAGCCATAGGAGAAATATATAAAAGCTTAAGCACAACAGGCATTATTGAGAAATCAGCCATTCTTCAACTTTGGCAGCAAACAGATTTCAAGCATATATTTCCATTCAGGGAATTTATGATTAACATGCTAGTCCGTTTGGACATTATGTTAGAACCAAAGACACAGTCTGAGATTAGTTACTTCATAGTCCCTTCTATGATTACAGACCGGCCATTTAAAGATAAATTCCAGAAAGAAAAATGCATTTACCTGGCATATAGATTCACAGAACAGATAATACCACCTGCATTACTGTATCGTTTTCTTGGATCATTTATTGTACTGAGGAGTTTAAACACAGATATATACAAATTACAACTGTTTACAGATAGCGCTGTTGTCTCCATTGACAGTAAACATCAAGTCCAAGCATATGTTGTGGGAAATAGAATCATACTGGCATTAATGCACGAACAGAGCAAATCTGACATCAAGCCCTCCATTGCTTCAACAGTACAGGAGTGTCTCACCAGGAGTATCATAGGGACAACAGACTTCTACTGTGCTATTGCCAACACTGCACACCAAAAGAGTATGCAATTCCCCTTTACCATCGAAATTGGTGTGCAATGTAAAAATGGCCTTTGTTTTGTAGAACATAATCAAATAACAATGGAAAAAGGTAAACAGTGGATATGTAGACAGCATAGAAAACAACATAAAGTGTCCCACATGTTGATATGGTTCTCTGACAAAGTAAGTATTGGTGAAATGTTAGGTAATGTCAATCCTTTATCAGCCTGTAGTTAAATAAATATACATTTGATATGACGTGGACACCATAATGAAGCTGAACTTGTGTGTATCATATTGAAATCACAATATACAGCTAATGCCAGGTAATAGTATAAATGTAATTTAATTATTTTGAGTCATCCACTGTTATGGTAGAAAATATTAAGACTTCACATTTTCTTTTCAACAACACATAAATTATTACAATCTAACTGATGTCTAGTCATTTTTTTTAAACGGACAGTGCATTTTGATTGTAGCTATAAACTTCTGGAAATGTGGATATGAACATATATCGTATATGTTTGCCTTTATATCAAATACCCACATTATTTACATGTCAGGAGCGTAAGCTACCATTCACTATTTAGTGTCCATGACCATGTTTTGCTTTTAAAAAAGACAACCCTAAATCTAGAGGACAGATCTGTCAACGATAGGTGCTCCTCCAACTTCATGGGTAAAAATGAGAACTGCACCCATAATTTAAAAGTAAATGTTTTCTATAATGAAGCGTATCAGATGGTGTATGCACATTTTGAAAAAACGGTATCAAACTATTAGCCATCTTGTTTTTTTGAAAAGATAACACTCATCTAATGATCATATTGCAGTTTACAACATGAAATGTGTGACTTTATTTTTAGGAGCCAATAGAAGATGAGAAATGTGCAGAAGAGTGTACTGGTAAGTTCCAAAATACTATGGTGTCTTTTCACAATAAAGATTGAAGCCATGCTGTAACCTGGATGATATTAAGATTACACTATCTATCTAATCAAGTATTATTTATATTCACTTTAAGGCAATTGTTTAAAAGATATATTTTTTATAAAGATTAAAAATATAGTGCAACTAATTACTTGATAAACAATGGGGATAATTTCCAGATTGTGTATGGACTTTATTTGTCTTTATACATACATGACTTTAGATTGATTAAGTTATCTGTAAAACAAGAAAAATTTATACAAGTATGAATAGCAAAACATGTCCAACTCCAGTCCAAAAAAATGTGATCTATTTAATCGTGTACATGATTCGGTCAAAACATTGAACATTCAATTCTCTAAATGTGGCTTATGGCAGGATGGACAATTGACCAATAATGTCTCTTTCTACACACCTTATCCCAGTTATTTTGTCCGTATCTGATATGACACACCTTATCCCGGTTATTTTGTCCGTATCTGATATGACACACCTTACCCCGGTTATTTTGTCCTTATCTGATATGACACACCTTATCCCGGTTATTTTGTCCTTATCTGATATGACACACCTTATCCCGGTTATTTTGTCCTTATCTGATATGACACACCTTATCCCAGTTATTTTGTCCTTATCTGATATGACACACCTTATCCCAGTTATTTTGTCCGTATCTGATATGACACACCTTATCCCGGTTATTTTGTCCTTATCTGATATGACACACCTTATCCCGGTTATTTTGTCCTTATCTGATATGACACACCTTATCCCGGTTATTTTGTCCTTATCTGATATGACACACCTTATCCCGGTTATTTTGTCCTTATCTGATATGACACACCTTATCCCGGTTATTTTGTCCTTATCTGATATGACACACCTTATCCCGGTTATTTTGTCCTTATCTGATATGACACACCTTATCCCGGTTATTTTGTCCTTATCTGATATGACACACCTTATCCCGGTTATTTTGTCCGTATCTGATATGACACACCTTACCCCGGTTATTTTGTCCGTATCTGATAAGACACACCTTATCCCGGTTATTTTGTCCGTATCTGATATGACACACCTTATCCCGGTTATTTTGTCCTTATCTGATATGACACACCTCGCCCCGGTTATTTTGTCCTTATCTGATATGACACACCTTACCCCGGTCATTTTGTCCGTATCTGATATGACACACCTTATCCCGGTTATTTTGTCCGTATCTGATATGACACACCTTACCCTGGTCATTTTGTCCGTATTTGATATGACACACCTTATCCCAGTTATTTTGTCCTTATCTGATATGACACACCTTATCCCGGTTATTTTGTCCTTATCTGATATGACACACCTTATCCCAGTTATTTTGTCCTTATCTGATATGACATACCTCGCCCCGCTTATTTTGTCGTTGTCTGATATGACATACTTCATTCCAGTCATTTTATCCTTTAAGTTATCTGATAATGGAACACTTCACCCAGTCATTCTATTATTTTTTTTAACAGCCTCTTTTGATATTACACACTTCACCAGTGTATTCTTATCTGTTATGGAACATTTTATATCATCATATTGTAGGTCTGGAAAAGTCTTGGTTGGATCGTTGCCCAGACGCTAAACATCTGAGACGATTAGGTGATATCCTGAATCATGACCAATCTAGAAATCTGTTTCTTGTTCATGGCCACCTGAAAACAAAATGGGACAATCTGGAAACCTTGTTCTGCAAAAGAGATCCAGCAGATATGCATTTTTATGCACTTTGGCACTGGAGAGAAAATGCAAAATCTCCAACATTCAGACTTCTGTTACAAACACTACAAAAAGGCGAAATGAACACTTGCTTATTGTGTGAGGTATGATTTCTACTTTTTATATTTAATGGCTTATAACATAACATTACATTATACTGAAAATAAAAAAAAATTAATTTATTACCTTTTGAAACAAATACTTGTTTACCATGTTAAAAATAAACATCCCAACAAACATTTTCTCCTTGTAAAATTAATTTCTTTTTTTAACACTCATATACACATACCATTGCCTGATCCATTTTCAATAAGTTACATGTGTGACAGTTTCTTGTACTGATTTAATATATTTTGCCCTCGATATTTTTTGGCTACTATAGGTGAGATTTTTAGTTCACAACACAGCTATTACAAACACATCTACCATCATTGTGACCTGCTCAACGTTAAATGAATTGATAGGTGCTGTTATTATAAATATTTACTCTTATTTTCAGGTTGTTCGTGACATGGAGTTAGAAGAAGGTTAGTACATATATATATGTAATATATGTAACAAGTGTGTGCTGTCTCCAACTTGAAGCACAATAGTATTCTTTTTCTTCGACTTGAGGCAAAATAATTTCAAAAACTACATTTTTTTATGTCATTCTATATTTTAAATATTTTGACATGATCAAATCACAACTAAGCAGTCAGTATTCAAAATCTTCTTGTTCACTTTAATAAAAAAACATAGCAGTCTGAGTCAATATTACAGAACATCTTGGCAATGCAAATAGAAATCGCAGGTTCGTTTGTATTCCAGAGCATCTTGTTCACAAAAACAAAATTACTTTTGTACAGTAGTTATTTCAGAAGTTTTTGCTACCTGTAAGGTAAAAAGTAATTACAACTGAACAGGTGTTATTTCAGAAGTTTTTGCTACCTGTAAGGTAAAAAGTAATTACAACTGAACAGGTGTTATTCAAGAACTACTGTTTTGGGTAAACAGAAATTACAGCTAAACAATGTGTAGTCCATTATTACTCAACAGTCGTTATTTCAGAAGCTCTAAACTGAAATTACAACTGATCAGACGTTATTTCAGAACATCTTTTTCACTGTAACAGAAATAAAAACTAAACAGTCTGTATTCCAGAACATCTTGTTCACAAAAGCTTAAATTACAACTCTGTTTTCCAAAATGTATATTGTGCATGTAAGCAGATGTCACAACTAAAGTCAGTATTCCAGAACAACTTGTTTACACAAACAGGAATTAACACTAAACATTTGTTTTTTAAGATCATTTTGTTCACATAAATTCAGACAGAAATTGCAACTAAACAGCTTTTGTTCAGAACATAATTGTTACATAAATAGAAATCACAACTGATGTCCGTATTTTAATAAGATCATGTTAACAAAAACAGGATTCTATATAATCAGCATTTGAGAACATCGTGTTCACCTAAAGTAAACAAAATTTCAATCACCATGTAAAAATGTATGTTGCACATTTATACATAAGTTCTTAATTTAAAGATGGTACCATCCTACCATGGGCATTAAGTTTTCTGTGTACGACATAAAAAGCTCCCCCAACTAAGTTATAATGTGGAATTCCATGTTTTCACAAAAACTGTACATAGTATGTTTTTTACTTTTTCTGTAGATGTTGTTAAAAAACATAATAACAACTGTTTATTAAGTACTGCCTCATATATATATGATATAATTAATCCATTTATCTATCCTTGTTTGTTAGATTTCCCAACCGATATGTTGGCATGGATACCAGATGATACTACATTGGAGGACTTGTGTCATAATGTGGGGATTGCAACATTTCAACTTGGTATAGAATTAGGAGTCACAGTAACTGAACTTGAGAACATTGAACAAAAGCATAAGGATCTCATAGAACAAACTCGGGAAGTTCTCAAGAAATGGAAAGAAAGCCTAAATCAAGAGGAACATGAACGTCCAGTTATAAAACTTGCAAAATCACTGAAACGTGTGGGAAAATATAGACTTGTAGAATATTTAAAGGACAATTTTCAGACAAGGCAACATCGGAAGACTTGTGTTGTTATGTAAGGAGTGCAACATTTCAGCTTGTTATAGAATATGGACTCCCTGGCTGTAACGTCCTCGAGAAAACTGAACAAGATCATGAAGATCTCCTAGAACAAATCTGGGAAGTTCTAAAGACATGGACAGAAGCTTAAATCTTGAGGAACTTGAACATCCTGTGATAAACTGGATAAACACTGAGTGTGGGTAGATACAGAATTGTAGAATATATCATGTATAATTTTGAGAATATAAAGTAAATATATCAAACATTATAATTGTAGTTAATTAAACTATTAGTTAAACTATTAATAAGTATGTCATTACTACCAACATACAACACATACCGACCACAGTATGTCACTACTACTAACATACAACAAACATCGACCAAAGTATGTTATTACTACCAACATACAACACATACCGATCACAGTATGTCATTACTACTAACATACAATATATATACCGACCACAGTATGTCATTACTACCAACATACAACACATACCGACCACAGTATATCATTACAACCAACATATAACACATACCGACCAAAGCATGTCATTACTCCCAACATACAACACGCCGACCAAAGCATGTCATTACTACCAACATATAACACATACCAACCAAAGCATGTCATTACTACCAACATATAACACATACCGACCAAAGCATGTCATTACTACCAACATACAACACATACCGACCACAGTATGTCATTACTACCAACATACAACATATACCGACCACAGTATGTCATTACTTCTAACATACAACATATACCGACCACAGTATGTCATTACTTCTAACATACAACATATACCGACCACAGTATGTCATTACTACCAACAAACAACACATACCGACCACAGTATATCATTACAACCAACATATAACACATACCGACCAAAGCATGTCATTACTCCCAACATACAACACGCCGACCAAAGCATGTCATTACTACCAACATATAACACATACCAACCAAATCATGTCATTACTACCAACATATAACACATACCGACCAAAGCATGTCATTTCTACCAACATACAACACATACCGACCACAGTATGTCATTACTACCAACATACAACATATACCGACCACAGTATGTCATTACTTATAACATACAGCATATACCGACCACAGTATGTCATTACTTCTAACATACAACATATACCGACCACAGTATGTCATTACTACCAACATACAACATATACCGACCACAGTATGTCATTACTTCTAACATACAACATATACCGACCACAGTATGTCATTACTTCTAACATACAACATATACCGACCACAGTATGTCATTACTACCAACATACAACATATACCGACCACAGTATGTCATTACTACCAACATACAACATATACCGACCACAGTATGTCATTACTTCTAACATACAACATATACCGACCACAGTATGTCATTACTTCTAACATACAACATATACCGACCACAGTATGTCATTACTACCAACATGCAACATGTACCGATCACAGTATGTCATTACTACTAACATACAACATATCCCTACCACAGTATGTCATTACTACTAACATACAACACATACCGACCAAAGTATGGCATTACTACCAACATACAACAAATCCCGACCACAGTATGTCATTACTACCAACATACAACATATGCCGACCACAGTATGTCATTACGTCTAACATACAACATATACCGACCACAGTATGTAATTACTACCAACATACATGACATACCGACCACAGTATGTCAATACTACCAACATACAACATATGCCGACCACAGTATGTCATTACTACCAACATATCACACATACCGACCACAGCATGTCATTGCTACCAACATATTACACATACCAACCAAAACATGTCATTACTACCAACATATAACATATACCAACAGAAGCATGTCATTGCTACCAATATATAACACATACCTACCAAAGCATGTCATTACTACCAACATACAACACGTACCGACCACAGTATGTCATTACTACTAACATATAACACATACCGACCACAGTCTGTCATTACTACCAACATGCAACATATACCGACCACAGTATGTCATTACTACTAACATATATCACATACCGACCACAGTATGTCATTACTACCAGCATACAACACGTACCGACCACAGTATGTCATTACTATCAACATACAACATATACCGACAATTGTATGTCATTGCTTCTAACATACAACATATACCGACCACAGTATGTCATTACTGCCAACATACAAGACATGCCGACCACAGTATGTCATTACTTCTAAAATACAACATATACCGACGACAGTATGTCATTACTGCCAACATATAACATATACCGACCACAATATGTCATTACTACCAACAGACAACATATCGGAACCAAAGTATGTCATTCCTACCAATATACAAGACATACCGACATATCCCGACCACAGTATGTCATTACTACCAACATCTAACATATCCCGACCAAAGTATGGCATTATTATCAACATATAACACATACCGACCAAAGCATGTCATTACTACAAACATATAACAGATACCAACCAAAGCATGTCATTACTACCAACATATAACACAAACCAACCAAAGCATGACATTACTACCAACATATAACAATTACAGACCAAAGTATGTCATTGCTACCAACATATAACACATACCGAACAAAGCATGTCATTACTGCCAACATACAAGACATGCCGACCACAGTATGTCATTACTTCTAAAATACAACATATACCGACGACAGTATGTCATTACTGCCAACATATAACATATACCGACCACAGTATGTCATTACTACCAACAGACAACATATCGGAACCAAAGCATGTCATTCCTACCAACATACAAGACATACCGACATATCCCGACCACAGTATGTCATTACTACCAACATCTAACATCCCGACCAAAGTATGGCATTATTATCAACATATAACACATACCGAACACAGTATGTCATTACTACTAACATACAACATATACCGACCAAAGTATGGCATTACTACCAACATACAACATATCCCGACCACAGTATGTCATTACTATCAACACAACATATACCGACAAAAGCATGTCATTACTACTAACATACAACATATAACGACCACAGTATGTCATTACTTACAACATCTTACATATCCCGACCAAAGTATGGCATTATTATCAACATGTAACACATACCGACCAAAGCATGTCATTACTACCAACATATAACACATACAGACCAAAGCATGTCATTACTACCAACATACACGACATACGACCACAGTATGTCATTACAACCAACTTACAACATATACCGACCACAGTATGTCATTACTACCAACATACAAGACATACCGACCACATTATGTCATTACAACCAACTTACAACATATCCCGACCACAGTATGTCATTACTACCAACATCTAACATATCCCGACCAAAGTATGGCATTATTATCAACATATAACACATACCGACCAAAGCATGTCATTACTACCAACATATAACACATACCAACCAAAGCATGTCATTACTACCAACATATAACACAAACCAACTAAAGCATGTCATTACTACCAACATATAACACATACCGAACAAAGCATGACATGACTACCAACATACAAGACATACCGACCACAGTATGTCATTACTACCAACATATCACACATACCGACCACAGCATGTCATTGCTACCAACATATTACACATACCAACCAAAACATGTCATTACTACCAACATATAACATATACCAACAGAAGCATGTCATTGCTACCAATATATAACACATACCTACCAAAGCATGTCATTACTACCAACATACAACACGTACCGACCACAGTATGTCATTACTACTAACATATAACACATACCGACCACAGTCTGTCATTACTACCAACATGCAACATATACCGACCACAGTATGTCATTACTACTAACATATATCACATACCGACCACAGTATGTCATTACTACCAACATACAACACGTACCGACCACAGTATGTCATTACTATCAACATACAACATATACCGACAATTGTATGTCATTGCTTCTAACATACAACATATACCGACCACAGTATGTCATTACTGCCAACATACAAGACATGCCGACCACAGTATGTCATTACTTCTAAAATACAACATATACCGACGACAGTATGTCATTACTGCCAACATATAACATATACCGACCACAGTATGTCATTACTACCAACAGACAACATATCGGAACCAAAGTATGTCATTCCTACCAACATACAAGACATACCGACATATCCCGACCACAGTATGTCATTACTACCAACATCTAACATATCCCGACCAAAGTATGGCATTATTATCAACATATAACACATACCGACCAAAGCATGTCATTACTACAAACATATAACAGATACCAACCAAAGCATGTCATTACTACCAACATATAACACAAACCAACCAAAGCATGACATTACTACCAACATATAACAATTACAGACGAAAGTATGTCATTGCTACCAACATATAACACATACCGAACAAAGCATGTCATTACTGCCAACATACAAGACATGCCGACCACAGTATGTCATTACTTCTAAAATACAACATATACCGACGACAGTATGTCATTACTGCCAACATATAACATATACCGACCACAGTATGTCATTACTACCAACAGACAACATATCGGAACCAAAGCATGTCATTCCTACCAACATACAAGACATACCGACATATCCCGACCACAGTATGTCATTACTACCAACATCTAACATCCCGACCAAAGTATGGCATTATTATCAACATATAACACATACCGAACACAGTATGTCATTACTACTAACATACAACATATACCGACCAAAGTATGGCATTACTACCAACATACAACATATCCCGACCACAGTATGTCATTACTATCAACACAACATATACCGACCAAAGCATGTCATTACTACTAACATACAACATATAACGACCACAGTATGTCATTACTTACAACATCTTACATATCCCGACCAAAGTATGGCATTATTATCAACATGTAACACATACCGACCAAAGCATGTCATTACTACCAACATATAACACATACAGACCAAAGCATGTCATTACTACCAACATACACGACATACGACCACAGTATGTCATTACAACCAACTTACAACATATACCGACCACAGTATGTCATTCCTACCAACATACAAGACATACCGACCACATTATGTCATTACAACCAACTTACAACATATCCCAACCACAGTATGTCATTACTACCAACATCTAACATATCCCGACCAAAGTATGGCATTATTATCAACATATAACACATACCGACCAAAGCATGTCATTACTACCAACATATAACACATACCAACCAAAGCATGTCATTACTACCAACATATAACACAAACCAACTAAAGCATGTCATTACTACCAACATATAACACATACCGAACAAAGCATGACATGACTACCAACATACAAGACATACCGACCACAGTATGTCATTACTACCAACATATCACACATACCGACCACAGCATGTCATTGCTACCAACATATTACACATACCAACCAAAACATGTCATTACTACCAACATATAACATATACCAACAGAAGCATGTCATTGCTACCAATATATAACACATACCTACCAAAGCATGTCATTACTACCAACATACAACACGTACCGACCACAGTATGTCATTACTACTAACATATAACACATACCGACCACAGTCTGTCATTACTACCAACATGCAACATATACCGACCACAGTATGTCATTACTACTAACATATATCACATACCGACCACAGTATGTCATTACTACCAACATACAACACGTACCGACCACAGTATGTCATTACTATCAACATACAACATATACCGACAATTGTATGTCATTGCTTCTAACATACAACATATACCGACCACAGTATGTCATTACTGCCAACATACAAGACATGCCGACCACAGTATGTCTTTACTTCTAAAATACAACATATACCGACGACAGTATGTCATTACTGCCAACATATAACATATACCGACCACAGTATGTCATTACTACCAACAGACAACATATCGGAACCAAAGTATGTCATTCCTACCAACATACAAGACATACCGACATATCCCGACCACAGTATGTCATTACTACCAACATCTAACATATCCCGACCAAAGTATGGCATTATTATCAACATATAACACATACCGACCAAAGCATGTCATTACTACAAACATATAACAGATACCAACCAAAGCATGTCTTTACTACCAACATATAACACAAACCAACCAAAGCATGACATTACTACCAACATATAACAATTACAGACCAAAGTATGTCATTGCTACCAACATATAACACATACCGAACAAAGCATGTCATTACTGCCAACATACAAGACATGACGACCACAGTATGTCATTACTTCTAAAATACAACATATACCGACGACAGTATGTCATTACTGCCAACATATAACATATACCGACCACAGTATGTCATTACTACCAACAGACAACATATCGGAACCAAAGCATGTCATTCCTACCAACATACAAGACATACCGACATATCCCGACCACAGTATGTCATTACTACCAACATCTAACATATCCCGACCAAAGTATGGCATTATTATCAACATATAACACATACCGAACACAGTATGTCATTACTACTAACATACAACATATACCGACCAAAGTATGGCATTACTACCAACATACAACATATCCCGACCACAGTATGTCATTACTATCAACACAACATATACCGACAAAAGCATGTCATTACTACTAACATACAACATATAACGACCACAGTATGTCATTACTTACAACATCTTACATATCCCGACCAAAGTATGGCATTATTATCAACATGTAACACATACCGACCAAAGCATGTCATTACTACCAACATATAACACATACAGACCAAAGCATGTCATTACTACCAACATACACGACATACGACCACAGTATGTCATTACAACCAACTTACAACATATACCGACCACAGTATGTCATTCCTACCAACATACAAGACATACCGACCACATTATGTCATTACAACCAACTTACAACATATCCCAACCACAGTATGTCATTACTACCAACATCTAACATATCCCGACCAAAGTATGGCATAATTATCAACATATAACACATACCGACCAAAGCATGTCATTACTACCAACATATAACACATACCAACCAAAGCATGTCATTACTACCAACATATAACACAAACCAACTAAAGCATGTCATTACTACCAACATATAACACATACCGAACAAAGCATGACATGACTACCAACATACAAGACATACCGACCACAGTATGTCATTACTACTAACATACAACATATACCGACCACAGTATGTCATTACTACCAACATACAACATATCCCGACCACAGTATGTCATTACTATCAACACAACATATACCGACAAAAGCATGTCATTACTACCAACTAAAGCACTCCGACCACAGTATGTCATTACTACCAACATACAACATATACCGACCACAGCATGTCATTACTACCAACATACAACATAAACCAACCACAGCATGTCATTACTAATAACATAACACATACCGACCACAGTATGTCATTACTACCAACATACAACATATAACGACCACAGTATGTCATTACTTACAACATCTTACATATCCCGACAAAAGTATGGCATTATTATCAACATATAACACATACAGACCAAAGCATGTCATTACTACCAACATACAAGACACCGACCAAAGCATGTCATTACTATCAACATACAACACACCGACCAAAGCATGTCATTACTATCAACATATAACATATACAGACCAAAGTATGTCATTGCTACCAACATACACGACATACGACCACAGTATGTCATTACTACTAACATACAACATATAACGACCACAGTATGTCATTACTTACAACATCTTACATATCCCGACCAAAGCATGGCATTATTATCAACATATAACACATACAGACCAAAGCATGTCATTACTACCAACATATAACACATACCGACCAAAACATGTCATTACTACCAACATATACATACCTACCAAAGCATGTCATTACTACCAACATACACGACATACGACCACAGTAAGTCATTACAACCAACTTACAACATATCCCGACCACAGTATGTCATTACTACCAACATCATGTCATTAATACTAATATACAACATATACCGACCACAGTATGTCATTACTACCAACAGACAACATATCCCGACCAAAGTATGTCATTCCTACCAACATACAAGACATACAGACCACAGTATGTCATTACAACCAACTTACAACATATCCCGACCACAGTATGTCATTACTATCAACATCTAACATATCCCGACCAAAGTATGGCATTACTATCAACATATAACACATACCGACCAAAGCATGTCATTACTACCAACACATAACATACCAACCAAAGCATGTCACTACTACCAACATATAACACATACCGACCAAAGCATGTCATTACTACCAACATATAACACATACCGACCAAAGCATGTCATTATTATCAACATATAACACATACCGACCAAAGCATGTCATTACTACCAACATATAACATACCAACCAAAGCATGTCATTACTACCAACATATAACACATGCAGACCAAAGCATGTCATTATTATCAATATATAACACATACCGACCAAAGCATGTCATTACTACCAACATATAACACATACCGACCAAAGCATGTCATTACTACCAACATATAACACAAACCAACCAAAGCATGTCATTACTACCAACATATAACACATACCGACCAAAGCATGTCATTACTACCAACATACAAGACATGCCGACCAAAGCATGTCATTACTACCAACATATAACACATACCGACCAAAGCATGTCATTACTACCAACATCTAATGCATACAGATTAAAGCATGTCATTACTACCAACACACAAGACATACCGACCAAAGCATGTCATTACTACCAACATATAACACATACCAACCAAAGCATGTCATTACTACCAACATATAACAAAACCAACCAAAGCATGTCATTACTACCAACATATAACATATACAGACCAAAGTATGTCATTGCTACCAACATATAACACATACCGAACAAAGAATGACATTACTACCAACATACAAGACATACCGACCACAGTATGTCATTACTACTAACATACAACATATACCGACCACAGTATGTCATTACTACCAACATATAACACATACAGACCAAAGTATACCATTACTACCAACATACAACATATCCCGACAACAGTATGTCATTACTATCAACACAACCTATACCGACAAAAGCATGTCATTACTACCAACAAACACTCCGACCACAGTATGTCATTACTACCAACATACAACATATACCGACCACAGCATGTCATTACTACTAACATACAACATAAACCAACCACAGCATGTCATTACTACCAACATAACACATACCGACCACAGTATGTCATTACTACTAACATACAACCTATAACGACCACAGTATGTCATTACTTACAACATCTTACATATCCCGACCAAAGTATGGCATTATTATCAACATATACC
The DNA here is from genome assembly GCA_944474755.1 of Limnoperna fortunei. NCBI lineage: Eukaryota > Metazoa > Mollusca > Bivalvia > Mytilida > Modiolidae > Limnoperna > Limnoperna fortunei. Next base: position 5,735,520 of record OX104112.1, read on the forward strand.
ACATACCTACCAAAGCATGTCATTACTACCAACATACATGACATACGACCACAGTATGTCATTACAACCAACTTACAACATATCCCGACCACAGTATGTCATTACTAACAACATCTAACATATCCCGACCAAAGTATGGCATTATTATCAACATATAACACATACCGACCAAAGCATGTCATTACTACCAACATATAACACATACCAACCAAAGCATGTCATTACTACCAACATATTCCACATACCTACCAAAGCATGTCATTACTACCAACATACACGACATACGACCACAGTATGTCATTACAACCAACTTACAACATATACCGACCACAGTATGTCATTACTACCAACATCATGTCATTAATACTAACATACAACATATACCGACCACAGTATGATATTACTACCAACAGACAACATATACCGACCACAGCATGTCATTACTACTAACATACAACATAAACCAACCACAGCATGTCATTACTACCAACAAAACACATAACGACCACAGTATGTCATTACTGCTAACATACAACCTATAACGACCACAGTATGTCATTACTTACAACATCTTACATATCCCGACCAAAGTATGGCATTATTATCAACATATAACACATTCAGACCAAAGCATGTCATTACTACCAACATATAACACATACCCACCAAAACATGTCATTACTACCAACATCCAACACATACAGACCAAAACATGTCATTACTACCAACATATACCTCATACCTACCAAAGAATGTCATTACTACAAACATACACGACATACGACCACAGTATGTCATTACAACCAACTTACAACATATCCCGACCACATTATGTCATTACTAACAACATCTAACATATCCCGACCAAAGTATGGCATTATTATCAACATATAACACATACCTACCAAAGCATGTCATTACTACCAACATATAACACATAACAACCAAAGCATGTCATTACTACCAACATATACCACATACCTACCAAAGCATGTCATTACTACCAACATACACGACATACGACCACAGTATGTCATTACAACCAACTTACAACATATACCGACCACAGTATGTCATTACTACCAACATCATGTCATTAATACTAACATACAACATATACCGACCACAGTATGATATTACTACCAACAGACAACATATCCCGACCAAAGTATGTCATTCCTACCAACATACAAGACATACCGACCACAGTATGTCATTACAACCAACTTACAACATATCCCGACCACAGTATGTCATTACAATCAACATCTAACATATTACGGCCAAAGTATGGCATTACTATCAACATATAACATACCAACCAAAGCATGTCATTACTACCAACATATAACACATACCGACCAAAGCATGTCATTACTACCAACATATAACACATATCGACCAAAGCTTGTCATTATTATCAACATATAACACATACCGACCAAAGCATGTCATTACTACCAACATATAACATATCAACCAAAGCATGTCATTACTACCAACATATAACACTTACCGACCAAAGCATGTCATTATTATCAACATATAACACATACCGACCAAAGCATGTCATTACTACCAACATATAACACAAACCGACCAAAGCATGTCATTACTACCAACATATAACACAAACCAACCAAAGCATGTCATTACTACCAACATATAACAAATACCGATCAAAGCATGTCATTACTACCAACATACAAGACATACCGACCAAAGCATGTCATTACTACCAACATATAACACATACCGACCAAAGCATGTCATTACTACCAACATCTAATACATACAGACCAAAGCATGTCATTACTACCAACACACAAGACAAACCGACCAAAGCATGTCATTAATACCAACATATAACACATACCAACCAAAGCATGTCATTACTACCAACATATAACACAAACCAACCAAAGCATGTCATTACTACCAACATATAACATATACAGACCAAAGTATGTCATTGCTACCAACATATAACACATGCCGAACAAAGCATGTCATTACTACCAACATTCAAGACATACCGATCACAGTATGTCATTACTACTAACACACAACATATACCGACCACAGAATGTCATTACTACCAACATATAACACATACCGACCAAAGCATGTCATTACTACCAACATACAAGACATACCGACCAAAGCATGTCATTACTACCAACATATAACACATACCGACCAAAGCATGTCATTACTACCAACATCTAATACATACAGACCAAAGCATGTCATTACTACCAACATACAAGACATACCGACCAAAGCATGTCATTAATACCAACATATAACACATACCAACCAAAGCATGTCATTACTACCAACATATAACACAAACCAACCAAAGCATGTCATTACTACCAACATATAACATATACAGACCAAATTATGTCATTCCTACCAACATATAACACATGCCGAACAAAGCATGTCATTACTACCAACATACAAGACATACCGATCACAGTATGTCATTACTACTAACACACAACATATACCGACCACAGAATGTCATTACTACCAACATACAACATATCCCGACCACAGTATGTCATTACTATCAACACAACATATACCGACAAAAGCATGTCATTACTACCAACTAAAACACTCCGACCACAGTATGTCATTACCACCAACATACAACATATACCGACCACAGCATGTCATTACTACCAACATACAACATAAACCAAAAACAGCATGTCATTACTACCAACATAACACATACCGACCACAGTATGTCATTACTAATAACATACAACATATAACGACCACAGTATGTCATTACTTACAACATCTTACATATCCCGACCAAAGTATGGTATTATTATCAACATATAACACATACCGACCAAAGCATGTCATTACTACCAACATATAACACATACCGACCAAAACATGTCATTACTACCAACATCCAACACATACAGACCAAAGCATGTCATTACTACCAACATATACCACACACCTACCAAAGCATGTCATTACTACCAACATACACGACATACGACCACAGTATGTCATTACAACCAACTTACAACATATACCGAACACAGTATGTCATTACTACCAACATCATGTCATTAATACTAACATACAACATATACCGACAACAGTATGTCATTACTACCAACATACAAGACATACAGACCACAGTATGTCATTACAACCAACTTACAACATATCCCGACCACAGTATGTCATTACTATCAACATCTAACATATCCCGACCAAAGTATGGCATTACTATCAACATATAACACATACCGACCAAAGCATGTCATTACTACCAACATATAACATACCAACCAAAGCATGTCACTACTACCAACATATAACACATACCGACCAAAGCATGTCATTACTACCAACATATAACACATACCGACCAAAGCATGTCATTATTATCAACATATAACACATACCGACCAAAGCATGTCATTACTACCAACATATAACATACCAACCAAAGCATGTCATTACTACCAACATATAACACATACCGACCAAAGCATGTCATTATTATCAATATATAACACATACCGACCAAAGCATGTCATTACTACCAACATATAACACATACCGACCAAAGTATGTCATTACTACCAACATATAACACAAACCAACCAAAGCATGTCATTACTACCAACATATAACACATACCGACCAAAGCATGTCATTACTACCAACATACAAGACATACAGACCAAAGCATGTCATTACTACCAACATATAACACATACCGACCAAAGCATGTCATTACTACCAACATCTAATGCATACAGACCAAAGAATGTCATTACTACCAACATACAAGACATACCGACCAAAGCATGTCATTACTACCAACATATAACACATACCAGCCAAAGCATGTCATTACTACCAACATATAACATATACAGACCAAAGTATGTCATTGCTACCAACATATAACACATACCGAACAAAGCATGACATTACTACCAACATACAAGACATACCGACCACAGTATGTCATTACTACTAACGTACAACATATACCGACCACAGTATGTCATTACTACCAACATATAACACATACAGACCAAAGTATGGCATTACTACCAACATACAACATATCCCGACCACAGTATGTCATTACTATCAACACAACCTATACCGACAAAAGTATGTCTACCAACTAAAACACTCCGACCACAGTATGTCATTACTACCAACATACAACATATACCGACCACAGCATGTCATTACTACTAACATACAACATAAACCAACCACAGCATGTCATTACTACCAACATACACGACATACGACCACAGTATGTCATTACTACCAACATACAACATATACCGACCACAGCATGTCATTACTACTAACATACAACATAAACCAACCACAGCATGTCATTACTACCAACATACACGACATACGACCACAGTATGTCATTACAACCAACTTACAACATATACCGACCACAGTATGCCATTACTACCAACATCATGTCATTAATACCAACAGACAACATATCCCGACCAAAGTATGTCATTCCTACCAACATACAAGACATACCGACCACAGTATGTCATTACAACCAACTTACAACATATCCCGACCACAGTATGTCATTACTATCAACATCTAACATATTACGGCCAAAGTATGGCATTACTATCAACATATAACACATACCGACCAAAGCATGTCATTACTACCAACATATAACATACCAACCAAAGCATGTCATTACTACCAACATATAACACATACCGACCATTGCATGTCATTACTACCAACATATAACACATACCGACCAAAGCATGTCATTATTATCAACATATAACACATACCGACCAAAGCATGTCATTACTACCAACATATAACATACCAACCAAAGAATGTCATTACTACCAACATATAACACTTACCTACCAAAGCATGTCATTATTATCAACATATAACACATACCGACCAAAGCATGTCATTACTACCAACATATAACACAAACCAACCAAAGCATGTCATTACTACCAACATTTAACACATACAGACCAAAGTATGTCATTACTACCAACATCTAACACATACATACCAAAGTATGTCATTACTACCAACATCTAACACATACAGACCAAAGAATGTCATTACTACCAACATCTAACACATACATACCAAAGTATGTCATTACTACCAACATCTAACACATACAGACCAAAGTATGTCATTTCTACCAACATCTAACACATACAGACCAAAGTATGTCATTCCTACCAACATCTAGCACATACAGACCAAAGTATGTTATTACTACCAACATCTAACACATACATACCAAAGTATGTCATTACTACCAACATATAACACAAACCAACCAAAGCATGTCATTACTACCAACATATAACATATACAGACCAAAGTATGTCATTGCTACCAACATATAACACATACCGAACAAAGCATGTCATTACTACCAACATACAAAACATACCGACCACAGTATGTCATTACTACCAACATACAACATATGCCGACCACAGTATGTCATTACGTCTAACATACAACATATACCGACCACAGTATGTAATTACTACCAACATACATGACATACCGACCACAGTATGTCAATACTACCAACATACAACATATGCCGACCACAGTATGTCATTACTACCAACATATCACACATACCGATCACAGCATGTCATTGCTACCAACATATAACACATACCAACCAAAGCATGTCATTACTACCAACATATAACATATACCGACAGAAGCATGTCATTGCTACCAACATATAACACATACCGAACAAAGCATGTTATTACTACCAACATATAACACATACCTAATAAAGCATGTCATTACTACCAACATACAACACGTACCGACCACAGTATGTCATTACTACTAACATATAACACAAACCGACCACAGTATGTCATTACTACCAACATACAACACGTACCGACCACAGTCTATCATTACTACCAACATGCAACATATACCGACAATTGTATGTCATTGCTACTAACATACAACATATACCGACCACAGTATGTCATTACTGCCAACATACAAGACATGTCGACCACAGTATGTCATTACTACTAAAATACAACATATACCGACGACAGTATGTCATTACTACCAACATATAGCATATACCTACCACAGTATGTCATTACTACCAACAGACAACATATCCCGACCAAAGTATGTCATTCCTACCAACATACAAGACATACCGACCACATTATGTCATTACAACCAACTTACAACATATCCCGACTACAGTATGTCATTACTACCAACATCTAACATATCCCGACCAAAGTATGGCATTATTATCAATATATAACACATACCGACCAAAGCATGTCATTACTACCAACATATAACACATACCAACCAAAGCATGTCATTACTACCAACATATAACACAAACCAACCAAAGCATGTCATTACTACCAACATATAACAATTACAGACCAAAGTATGTCATAGCTAATAACATATAACACTTACCGAACAAAGCATGTCATTACTACCAACATACAAGACATACCGACCACAGTATGTCATTACTACTAACATACAACATATACCGACCACAGTATGTCATTACTACCAACATATAACACATACAGACCAAAGTGTGGCATTACTACCAACATACAACATATCCCGACCACAGTATGTCATTACTATCAACACAACATATACCGACAAAAGCATGTCATTACTACTAACATACAACATATAACGACCACAGTATGTCATTACTTACAACATCTTACATATCCCGACCAAAGTATGGCATTATTATCAACATCTAACACATACCGACCAAAGCATGTCATTACTACCAACATATAACACATACAGACCAAAGCATGTCATTACTACCAACATACACGACATGCGACCACAGTATTTCATTTCAACCAACTTACAACATATACCGACCACAGTATGTCATTCCTACCAACATACAAGACATACCGACCACATTATGTCATTACAACCAACTTACAATATATCCCGACCACAGTATGTCATTACTACTAACATACAACATATACCGACCACAGTATGTCATTACTACCAACATACAAGACATACCGACCACACTATGTCATTACTACTAACATACAACATATACCGACCACAGTATGTCATTACTACCAACATATAACACATACAGACCAAAGTATGGCATTACTACCAACATACAACATATCCCGACCACAGTATGTCATTACTATCAACACAACATATACCGACAAAAGCATGTCATTACTACCAACTAAAACACTCCGACTACAGTATGTCATTACTACCAACATACAACATATACCGACCACAGCATGTCATAACTACCAACATACAACATAAACCAACAACAGCATGTCATTACTACCAACATAACACATACCGACCACAGTATGTCATTACTACTAACATACAACATATAACGACCACAGTATGTCATTACTTACAACATCTTACATATCCCGACCAAAGTATGGCATTATTATCAAAATATAACACATACCGACCAAAGCATGTCATTACTACCAACATATAACACATACCAACCAAAGCATGTCATTACTACCAACATATAACACAAACCAACCAAATCATGTCATTACTACCAACATATAACATATACAGACCAAAGTATGTCATTGCTACCAACATATAACACATACCGAACAAAGCATGACATGACTACCAACATACAAGACATACCGACCACAGTATGTCATTACTACTAACATACAACATATACCGACCACAGTATGTCATTACTACCAAAATATAACACATACAGACCAAAGTATGGCATTACTACCAACATACAACATATCCCGACCACAGTATGTCATTACTATCAACACAACATATACCGACAAAAGCATGTCATTACTACCAACTAAAACACTCCGACCACAGTATGTCATTACTACCAACATACAACATATACCGACCACAGCATGTCATTACTACCAACATACAACATAAACCAACCACAGCATGTCATTACTACCAACATAACACATACCGACCACAGTATGTCATTACTACTAACATACAACATATAACGACCACAGTATGTCATTACTACCAACATCTTACATATCCCGACCAAAGTATGGCATTATTATCAACATATAACACATACAGACCAAAGCATGTCATTACTACCAACATATAACACATACCGACCAAAACATGTCATTACTACCAACATCCAACACATACAGACCAAAACATGTCATTACTACCAACATATACCACATACCTACCAACGCATGTCATTACTACCAACATATACCACATACCTACCAAAGCATGTCATTACCACCAACATACACGACATACGACCACAGTAAGTCATTACAACCAACTTACAACATATCCCGACCACAGTATGTCATTACTACCAACATCATGTCATTAATACTAACATACAACATATACCGACCACAGTATGTCATTACTACCAACAGACAACATATCCCGACCAAAGTATGTCATTCCTACCAACATACAAGACATACAGACCACAGTATGTCATTACAACCAACTTACAACATATCCCGACCACAGTATGTCATTACTATCAACATCTTACATATCCCGACCAAAGTATGGCATTACTATCAACATATAACACATACCGACCAAAGCATGTCATTACTACCAACATATAACACATACCGACCAAAGCATGTCATTATTATCAACATATAACACATACCGACCAAAGCATGTCATTACTACCAACATATAACATACCAACCAAAGCATGTCATTACTACCAACATATAACACATACCGACCAAAGCATGTCATTATTATCAATATATAACACATACCGACCAAAGCATGTCATTATTATCAACATATAACACATACCGACCAAAGCATGTCATTACTACCAACATATAACATACCAACCAAAGCATGTCATTACTACCAACATATAACACATACCGACCAAAGCATGTCATTATTATCAATATATAACACATACCGACCAAAGCATGTCATTACTACCAACATATAACACATACCGACCAAAGCATGTCATTACTACCAACATATAACACAAACCAACCAAAGCATGTCATTACTACCAACATATAACACATACCGACCAAAGCATGTCATTACTACCAACATACAAGACATACAGACCAAAGCATGTCATTACTACCAACATATAACACATACCGACCAAAGCATGTCATTACTACCAACATCTAATGCATACAGACCAAAGAATGTCATTACTACCAACATACAAGACATACCGACCAAAGCATGTCATTACTACCAACATATAACACATACGAACCAAAGCATGTAATTACTACCAACATATAACATATACAGACCAAAGTATGTCATTGCTACCAACATATAACACATACCGAACAAAGCATGACATTACTACCAACATACAAGACATACCGACCGCAGTATGTCATTACTACTAATATACAACATATACCGACCACAGTATGTCATTACTACCAACATATAACACATACAGACCAAAGTATGGCATTACTACCAACATACAACATATCCCGACCACAGTATGTCATTACTATCAACACAACCTATACCGACAAAAGCATGTCTACCAACTAAAACACTCCGACCACAGTATTTCATTACTACCAACATACAACATATACCGACCACAGCAAGTCATTACTACTAACATACAACATAAACCAACCACAGCATGTCATTACTACCAACATAACACATACCGACCACAGTATGTCATTACTACTAACATACAACATATAACGACCACAGTATGTCATTACTTAGAACATCTTACATATCCCGACCAAAGTATGGCATTATTATCAACATATAACACATACAGACCAAAGCATGTCATTATTATCAACATATAACACATACCGACCAAAGCATGTCATTATTATCAATATATAACACATACCGACCAAAGCATGTCATTACTACCAACATATAACACATACCGACCAAAGCATGTCATTACTACCAACATATAACACAAACCAACCAAAGCATGTCATTACTACCAACATATAACACATACCGACCAAAGCATGTCATTACTACCAACATACAAGACATACAGACCAAAGCATGTCATTACTACCAACATATAACACATGCCGACCAAAGCATGTCATTACTACCAACATCTAATGCATACAGACCAAAGAATGTCATTACTACCAACATACAAGACATACCGACCAAAGCATGTCATTACTACCAACATATAACACATACGAACCAAAGCATGTAATTACTACCAACATATAACATATACAGACCAAAGTATGTCATTGCTACCAACATATAACACATACCGAACAAAGCATGACATTACTACCAACATACAAGACATACCGACCGCAGTATGTCATTACTACTAATATACAACATATACCGACCACAGTATGTCATTACTACCAACATATAACACATACAGACCAAAGTATGGCATTACTACCAACATACAACATATCCCGACCACAGTATGTCATTACTATCAACACAACCTATACCGACAAAAGCATGTCTACCAACTAAAACACTCCGACCACAGTATTTCATTACTACCAACATACAACATATACCGACCACAGCATGTCATTACTACTAACATACAACATAAACCAACCACAGCATGTCATTACTACCAACATAACACATACCGACCACAGTATGTCATTACTACTAACATACAACATATAACGACCACAGTATGTCATTACTTAGAACATCTTACATATCCCGACCAAAGTATGGCATTATTATCAACATATAACACATACAGACCAAAGCATGTCATTACTACCAACATCTAACACATACCGACCAAAGCATGTCATTACTACCAACATACATGACATACAGACCAAAACATGTCATTACTACCAACATATACCACATACCTACCAAAGCATGTCATTACTACCAACATACACGACATACGACCACAGTATGTCATTACAACCAACTTACAACATATCCCGACCACAGTATATCATTACTACCAACATCTAACATATCCCGACCAAAGTATGGCATTATTATCAACATATAACACATACCGACCAAAGCATGTCATTACTACCAACATATAACACATACCAACCAAAGCATGTCATTACTACCAACATATACCACATACCTACCAAAGCATGTCATTACTACCAACATACACGACATACGACCACAGTATGTCATTACAACCAACTTACAACATATCCCGACCACAGTATGCCATTACTACCAACATCATGTCATTAATACCAACAGACAACATATCCCGACCAAAGTATGTCATTCCTACCAACATACAAGACATACCGACCACAGTATGTCATTACAACCAACTTAAAACATATCCCGACCACAGTATGTCATTACTATCAACATCTAACATATTACGGCCAAAGTATGGCATTACTATCAACATATAACACATACCGACCAAAGCATGTCATTACTACCAACATATAACATACCAACCAAAGCATGTCATTACTACCAACATATAACACATACCGACCAAAGCATGTCATTATTATCAACATATAACACATACCGACCAAAGCATGTCATTACTACCAACATATAACATACCAACCAAAGCATGTCATTACTACCAACATATAACACTTACCGACCAAAGAATGTCATTATTATCAACATATAACACATACCGACCAAAGCATGTCATTACTACCAACATATAACACATACCGACCAAAGCATGTCATTACTACCAACATATAACACAAACCAACCAAAGCATGTCATTACTACCAACATATAACACATACCGACCAAAGCATGTCATTACTACCAACATACAAGACATACCGACCGAATCATGTCATTACTACAAACATATAACACATACCGACCAAAGCATGTCATTACTACCAACATCTAATACATACAGACCAAAGCATGTCATTACTACCAACATGCAAGACATACCGATCAAAGCATGTCATTACTACCAACATATAACACATACCAACCAAAGCATGTCATTACTTCCAACATATAACACAAACCAACCAAAGCATGTCATTACTACCAACATATAACATATACAGACCAAAGTATGTCATTGCTACCAACATATAACACATGCCGAACAAAGCATGTCATTACTACCAACATACAAGACATACCGATCACAGCATGTCATTACTACTAACACACAACATATACCGACCACAGTATGTCATTACTACCAACATATAACACATACAGACCAAAGTATGGCATTACTACCAACATACAACATATCCTGACCACAGTATGTCATTACTATCAACACAACATATACCGACAAAAGCATGTCATTACTACCAACTAAAACACTCCGACCACAGTATGTCATTACTACCAACATACAACATATACCGACCACAGCATGTCATTACTACCAACATACAACATAAACCAACCACAGCATGTCATTACTACCAACATAACACATACCGACCACAGTATGTCATTACTACTAACATACAACATATAACGACCACAGTATGTCATTACTTACAACATCTTACATATCCTGACCAAAGTATGGCATTATTATCAACATATAACTCATACCGACCAAAGTATGTCATTACTACCAACATATAACACATACCGACCACAGTATGTCATTACTACTAACATACAACATATAACGACCACAGTATGTCATTTCTTACAACATCTTACATATCCTGACCAAAGTATGGCATTATTATCAACATATAACTCATACCGACCAAAGTATGTCATTACTACCAACATATACCACATACCTACCAAAGCATGTCATTACTTCCAACATACACGACATACGACCACAGTATGTCATTACAACCAACTTACAACATATACCGACCACAGTATGTCATTACTACCAACATCATGTCATTAATACTAACATACAACATATACCGACCACAGTATGTCATTACTACCAACAAACAACATCCCGACCAAAGTATGTCATTACTACCAACATACAAGACATATGACCACAGTATGTCATTACAACCAACTTACAACATATACCGACCACAGTATGTCATTACTACCAACATCTACCATATCCCGACCAAAGTATGTCATTACTATTAACATATAACACATACAGACCAAAGTATGGCATTACTACCATCATACAACACGTACCGACCACAGTATGTCATTACTACTAACATATAACACATACCGACCAGTCTGTCATTACTACCAACATGCAACATATACCGACCACAGTATGTCATTACTACTAACATATATCACATACCGACAACAGTATGTCATTACTACCAACATATAACACGTACAGAACAAAGTATGGCATTACTACCATCATACAACACGTACCGACCACAGTATGTCATTACTACTAACATATAACACATACCGACCAGTCTGTCATTACTACCAACATGCAACATATACCGATCACAGTATGTCATTACTACTAACATACAACATATACCGACCACAGTATGTCATTACTACCAACAGACAACGTATCCCGACCAAAGTATGTCATTAGTACTAACATACAAGACATACCGACCACAGTATGTCATTACAACCATCTTACAACATATCCCGACCAAAGTATGGCATTATTATCAACATATAACACATACCGACCAAAGCATGTCATTACTACCAACATATAACATACCAACCAAAGCATGTCATTACTACCAACATATAACACAAACCAACCAAAGCATGTCATTACTACCAACATATAACATATACAGACCAAAGTATGTCATTGCTACCAACATATAACACATATCGAACAAAGCATGTCATTACTACTAATATACAAGACATACCGACCACAGTATGTCATTACTACTAACATACAACAAATACCGACCACAGTATGTCATTACTACCAACATCTAACACATACAGACCAAAGTATGGCATAACTACCAACATACAACATATCCCGACCACAGTTTGTCATTACTATCAACACAACATATACCGACAAAATCATGTCAATACTACCAACTAAAACACTCCGACCACAGTATGTCATTACTACCAACATACAACATATACCGACCACAGCATGTCATTACTACCAACATACAACATAAACCAACACAGCATGTCATTACTACCAACATACAACATATACCAACCACAACATGTCATTACTACCAACATAACACATGCGGACCACAGTATGTTCATTACTACTAACATACAACATATAACGACCACAGTATGTCATTACTTACAACATCTTACATATCCCGACCAAAGTACGGCATTATTATCAATATATAACACATACCGACCGAAGCATGTCATTACTACCAACATCCAACACATACATACCAAAGCTTCTCATTACTATCAACATATACCACATACCTACCAAACCATGTCATTACTACCAACATATACCACACCGACCACAGTATTTAATTACTACTAACATGCAACATATACCGACCACGATATGTCATTACTACTAACATACAACATATTCCGACCACAGTATGTCATTACTACCAACATATAACATATAACGACTATAGTATGTCATTACTACCAACATACAACATCCCGACCAAAGTATGTCATTACTTCTAACATACAACATATACCGACCACAGTATGTCATTACTACCAACATCTAACACATACATATCTAATTATGTCATTACTTCCAACATCTAACATATCCCGACCAAAGTATGGCATTATTGTCAACATATAACACATACCGACCAAAGCATGTCATTACTACCAACATATAACACATACCAACCAAACCATGTCATTACTACCAACATATAACACAAACCAACCAAAGCATGTAATTACTACCAACATCTAAAATATACAGACCAAAGTATGTCATTGCTACCAACATATAACACATACCGAACAAAGCATGTCATTACTACCAACATACAAGACATACCGACCCAAGTATGTCATTACTACTAACATACAACATATACCGACCACAGTATGTCATTACTACCAACATATAACACATACAGACCAAAGTATGGCATTACTACTAACATACAACATATCCCGACCACAGTTTGTCATTACTATCAACACAACATATACCGACAAAAGCATGTCATTACTACTAACATACAACATATAACGACCACAGTATGTCATTACTTACAACATCTTACATATCCCGACCAAAGTATGGCATTATTATCAACATCTAACACATACCGACCAAAGCATGTCATTACTACCAACATATAACACATCCAGACCAAAGCATGTCATTATTACCAACATATACCACATACCTATCAAAGCATGTCATTACTACCAACATACAGGACATACGACCACAGTATGTCATTAAAACCAACTTACAACATATACCGACCACAGTATGTCATTACTACCAACATCATGTCATTAATACTAACATACAACATATACCGACCACAGTATGTCATTACTACCAACAGACAACATATCCCGACCAAAGTATGTCATTCCTACCAACATACAAGACATACAGACCACAGTATGTCATTAAAACCAACATATAACATATATAGACCAAAGTATGTCATTGCTACCAACATATAACACAAACCGAGCAAAGCATGTCATTACTACCAACATAAAACATATCCCGACCACAGTATGTCATTACTACCAACATATAACACATACAGACCAAAGTATGGCATTACTACCAACATAAAACATATCCCGACCACAGTATGTCATGACTATCAACACAACATATACCGACAAAAGCATGTCATTACAACTAACATACAACATATAACGACCACAGTATGTCATTACTACCAACATCATGTCATTAATACTAACATACAACATATACCGACCACAGTATGTCATTACTACCAACAGACAACATATCCCGACCAAAGTATGTCATTCCTACCAACATACAAGACATACAGACCACTGTATGTCATTACAACCAACTTACAACATATCCCGACCACAGTATGTCATTACTATCAACATCTTACATATCCCGACCAAAGTATGGCATTATTATCATCATCTAACACATACCGACCAAAGCATGTCATTATTACCAACATATACCACATACCTACCAAAGCATGTCATTACTACCAACATACACGACATTCGACCACAGTATGTCATTACAACCAACTTACAACATATACCGACCACAGTATGTCATTACTACCAACATCATGTCATTAATACTAACATACAACATATACCGACCACAGTATGTCATTACTACCAACAGACAACATATCCCGACCAAAGTATGTCATTCCTACCAACATACAAGACATACAGACCACAGTATATCATTACAACCAACTTACAACATATCCCGACCACAGTATGTCATTACTATCAACATCTTACATATCCCGACCAAAGTATGTCATTACTATCAACATCTAACATATCCCGACCAAAGTATGGCATTACTATCAACATATAACACATACCGACCAAAGCATGTCATTACTACCAACATATAACATACCAATCAAAGCATGTCATTACTACCAACATACAAGACATACCGACCAAAGCATGTCATAACTACCAACATATAACACATACCGACCAAAGCATGTCATTATTATCAACATATAACACATACCGACCAAAGCATGTCATTACTACCAACATACAAGACATACCGACTAAAGAATGTCATTACTACCAACATATAACATATACCAACCAAAGCATGTCATTACTACCAACATATAACACAAACCAACCAACGTATGTCATTACTACCAACATATAACATATAACGACCATAGTATGTCATTACTACCAACATACATCATCCCGACCAATGTATGTCATTACTTCTAACATACAACATATACCGACCACAGTATGTCATTACTACCAACATCTAACACATACATACCGAAGTATGTCATTACTACCAACATCTAACACATACAGACCAAAGTATGTCATTACTACCAACAGCTAACACATACATACCAAAGTATGTCATTACTACCAATATCTTACACATACAGACCAAAGTATGTCATTACTACCAACATCTAACACATACATACCAAAGTATGTCATTACTACCAACATCTAACACATACAGACCAAAGAATGTCATTACTACCAACATCTAACACATACATACCAAAGTATGTCATTACTACCAACATATAACACATACATACCAAAGTATGTCATTACTACCAACATCTAACACATACAGACCAAAGTATGTCATTACTACCAACATCTAACACATACATACCAAAGTATGTCATTACTACCAACATCTAACACATACAGACCAAAGAATGTCATTACTACCAACATCTAACACATACATACCAAAGTATGTCATTACTACCAACATCTAACACATACATACCAAAGTATGTCATTACTACCAACATCTAACACATACAGACCAAAGTATGTCATTCCTACCAACATCTAACACATACAGACCAAAGTATGTTATTACTACCAACATCTAACACATACATACCAAAGTATGTCATTACTACCAACATATAACACAAACCAACCAAAGCATGTCATTACTACCAACATATAACATTTACAGACCAAAGTATGTCATTGCTACCAACATATAACACATACCGAACAAAGCATGTCATTACTACCAACATACAAAACATACCGACCACAGTATGTCATTACTACTAACATACAACATATAACGACCACAGTATGTCATTACTTACAACATCTTACATATCCCGACCAAAGTATGGCATTATTATCAACATCTAACACATAGCGACCAAAGCATGTCATTACTACCAACATATAACACATCCAGACCAAAGCATGTCATTATTACCAACATATACCACATACCTACCAAAGCATGTCATTGCTACCAACATACACGACATACGACCACAGTATGTCATTACAACCAACTTACAACATATACCGACCACAGTATGTCATTACTACCAACATCATGTCATTAATACTAACATACAACATATACCGACCACAGTATGTCATTACTACCAACAGACAATATGTCCCGACCAAAGTATGTCATTCCTACCAACATACAAGACATACAGACCACAGTATGTCATTACAACCAACTTACAACATATCCCGACCACAGTATGTCATTACTATCAACATCTAACATATCCCGACCAAAGTATGTCATTACTATCAACATCTAACATATCCCGACAAAGTATGGCATTACTATCAACATATAACACATACCGACCAAGCATGTCATTACTACCAACATATAACATACCAACCAAAGCATGTCATTACTACCAACATACTAGACATACCGACCAAAGAATGTCATAACTACCAACATATAACACATACCGACCAAAGCATGTCATTATTATCAACATATAACACATACCGACCAAAGCATGTCATTACTACCAACATACAAGACATACCGACCAAAGCATGTCATTACTACCAACATATAACATATACCAACCAAAGCATGTCATTACTACCAACATATAACACAAACCAACCAACGCATGTCATTACTACCAACATATAACATATAACGACCATAGTATGTCATTACTACCAACATACATCATCCCGACCAAAGTATGTCATTACTTCTAACATACAACATATACCGACCACAGTATGTCATTACTACCAACATCTAACACATACATACCGAAGTATGTCATTACTACCAACATCTAACACATACAGACCACAGTATGTCATTACTACCAACATCTAACACATACAGACCAAAGTATGTCATTCCTACCAACATCAAAACATACATACCAAAGTATGTCATTACTACCAACATCTAACACATACAGACCAAAGTATGTTATTACTACCAACATCTAACACATACAGACCGAAGTATGTCATTACTACCAAAATCTAACACATACAGACCAAAGTATGTCATTACTACCAACATCTAACACATACAGACCAAAGAATGTCATTACTACCAACATCTAACACATACATACCAAAGTATGTCATTACTACCAACCTACAACATATACCGACCACAGTGTGTCATTACTACCAACATATAACACAAACCAACCACAGCATGTCATTACTACCAACATATAACATATACAGACCAAAGTATGTCATTGCTACAACATATAACACATACCGAACAAAGCATGTCATTACTACCAACATACAAAACATACCGACCACAGTATGTCATTACTACTAACATACAACATATACCGACCACAGTATGTCATTACTACCAACATATAACACATACAGACCAAAGTATGGCATTACTCCAACATACAACATATCCCCGCCACAGTATGTCATTACTATCAACACAACATATACCGACAAAAACATGTCATTACTACTAACATACAACATATAACGACCACAGTATGTCATTACTTACAACATCTTACATATCCCGACCAAAGTATGGCATTATTATCAACATCTAACACATACCGACCAAAGCATGTCATTACTACCAACATATAACACATACCTACCAAAGCATGTCATTACTACCAACATATACGACATACGACCACAGTATGTCATTACAACCAACAGACAACATATCCCGACCAAAGTATGTCATTCCTACCAACATACAAGACATACAGACCACTGTATGTCATTACAACCAACTTACTACATATCCCGACCACAGTATGTCATTATTATCATCATCTAACACATACCGACCAAAGCATGTCATTACTACCAACATATAACACATCCAGACCAACGCATGTCATTATTACCAACATATACCACATACCTACCAAAGCATGTCATTACTACCAACATACACGACATTCGACCACAGTATGTCATTACAACCAACTTACAACATATACCGACCACAGTATGTCATTACTACCAACATCATGTCATTAATACTAACATACAACATATACCGACCACAGTATGTCATTACTACCAACAGACAACATATCCCGACCAAAGTATGTCATTCCTACCAACATACAAGACATACAGACCACAGTATGTCATTACAACCAACTTACAACATATCCCGACCACAGTATGTCATTACTATCAACATCTTACATATCCCGACCAAAGTATGTCATTACTATCAACATCTAACATATCCCGACCAAAGTATGGCATTACTATCAACATATAACACATACCGACCAAAGCATGTCATTACTACCAACATATAACATACCAACCAAAGCATGTCATTACTACCAACATACAAGACATACCGACCAAAGCATGTCATTACTACCAACATATAACACATACCGACCAAAGCATGTCATTATTATCAACATATAACACTTACCGACCAAAGCATGTCATTACTACCAACATACAAGACATACCGACTAAAGCATGTCATTACTACCAACATATAACATATACCAACCAAAGCATGTCATTACTACCAACATATAACACAAACCAACCAACGCATGTCATTACTACCAACATATAACATATAACGACCATAGTATGTCATTACTACCAACATACATCATCCCGACCAATGTATGTCATTACTTCTAACATACAACATATACCGACCACAGTATGTCATTACTACCAACATCTAACACATACATACCGAAGTATGTCATTACTACCAACATCTAACACATACAGACCAAAGTATGTCATTACTACCAACAGCTAACACATACATACCAAAGTATGTCATAACTACCAATATCTTACACATACAGACCAAAGTATGTCATTCCTACCAACATCAAAACATACAGACCAAAGTATGTCATTACTACCAACATTTAACACATACAGACCAAAGTATGTCATTACTACCAACATCTAACACATACATACCAAAGTATGTCATTACTACCAACATCTAACACATACAGACAAAAGAATGTCATTACTACCAACATCTAACACATACATACCAAAGTATGTCATTACTACCAACATATAACACATACATACCAAAGTATGTCATTACTACCAACATCTAACACATACAGACCAAAGTATGTCATTACTACCAACATCTAACACATACATACCAAAGTATGTCATTACTACCAACATCTAACACATACATACCAAAGTATGTCATTACTACCAACATATAACACATACCTACCAAAGCATGTCATTACTACCAACATATACGACATACGACCACAGTATGTCATTACAACCAACAGACAACATATCCCGACCAAAGTATGTCATTCCTACCAACATACAAGACATACAGACCACTGTATGTCATTACAACCAACTTACTACATATCCCGACCACAGTATGTCATTATTATCATCATCTAACACATACCGACCAAAGCATGTCATTACTACCAACATATAACACATCCAGACCAACGCATGTCATTATTACCAACATATACCACATACCTACCAAAGCATGTCATTACTACCAACATACACGACATTCGACCACAGTATGTCATTACAACCAACTTACAACATATACCGACCACAGTATGTCATTACTACCAACATCATGTCATTAATACTAACATACAACATATACCGACCACAGTATGTCATTACTACCAACAGACAACATATCCCGACCAAAGTATGTCATTCCTACCAACATACAAGACATACAGACCACAGTATGTCATTACAACCAACTTACAACATATCCCGACCACAGTATGTCACTACTATCAACATCTTACATATCCCGACCAAAGTATGTCATTACTATCAACATCTAACATATCCCGACCAAAGTATGGCATTACTATCAACATATAACACATACCGACCAAAGCATGTCATTACTACCAACATATAACATACCAACCAAAGCATGTCATTACTACCAACATACAAGACATACCGACCAAAGCATGTCATAACTACCAACATATAACACATACCGACCAAAGCATGTCATTATTATCAACATATAACACTTACCGACCAAAGCATGTCATTACTACCAACATACAAGACATACCGACTAAAGCATGTCATTACTACCAACATATAACATATACCAACCAAAGCATGTCATTACTACCAACATATAACACAAACCAACCAACGCATGTCATTACTACCAACATATAACATATAACGACCATAGTATGTCATTACTACCAACATACATCATCCCGACCAATGTATGTCATTACTTCTAACATACAACATATACCGACCACAGTATGTCATTACTACCAACATCTAACACATACATACCGAAGTATGTCATTACTACCAACATCTAACACATACAGACCAAAGTATGTCATTACTACCAACAGCTAACACATACATACCAAAGTATGTCATTACTACCAATATCTTACACATACAGACCAAAGTATGTCATTCCTACCAACATCAAAACATACAGACCAAAGTATGTCATTACTACCAACATTTAACACATACAGACCAAAGTATGTCATTACTACCAACATCTAACACATACATACCAAAGTATGTCATTACTACCAACATCTAACACATACAGACAAAAGAATGTCATTACTACCAACATCTAACACATACATACCAAAGTATGTCATTACTACCAACATATAACACATACATACCAAAGTATGTCATTACTACCAACATCTAACACATACAGACCAAAGTATGTCATTACTACCAACATCTAACACATACATACCAAAGTATGTCATTACTACCAACATCTAACACATACATACCAAAGTATGTCATTACTACCAACATCTAACACATACAGACCAAAGTATGTCATTCCTACCAACATCTAACACATACAGACCAAAGTATGTTATTACTACCAACATCTAACACATACATACCAAAGTATGTCATTACTACCAACATATAACACAAACCAACCAAAGCATGTCATTACTACCAACATATAACATATACAGACCAAAGAATGTCATTGCTACCAACATATAACACATACCGAACAAAGCATGTCATTACTACCAACATACAAAACATACCGACCACAGTATGTCATTACTACTAACATACAACATATAACGACCACAGTATGTCATTACTTACAACATCTTACATATCCCGACCAAAGTATGGCATTATTATCAACATCTAACACATACAGACCACAGTATGTCATTACTACCAACATCTAACACATACAGACCAAAGTATGTCATTACTACCAACATCTAACACATACAGACCGAAGTATGTCATTACTACCAACATCTAACACATACAGACCAAAGTATGTCATTACTACCAACATCTAACACATACAGACCAAAGAATGTCATTACTACCAACATCTAACACATACATACCAAAGTATGTCATTACTACCAACATACAACATATACCGACCACAGTGTGTCATTACTACCAACATATAACACAAACCAACCAAAGCATGTCATTACTACCAACATATAACATATACAGACCAAAGTATGTCATTGCTACAACATATAACACATACCGAACAAAGCATGTCATTACTACCAACATACAAAACATACCGACCACAGTATGTCATTACTACTAACATACAACATATACCGACCACAGTATGTCATTACTACCAACATATAACACATACAGACCAAAGTATGGCATTACTCCAACATACAACATATCCCCGCCACAGTATGTCATTACTATCAACACAACATATACCGACAAAAGCATGTCATTACTACTAACATACAACATATAACGACCACAGTATGTCATTACTTACAACATCTTACATATCCCGACCAAAGTATGGCATTATTATCAACATCTAACACATACCGACCAAAGCATGTCATTACTACCAACATATAACACATACCTACCAAAGCATGTCATTACTACCAACATATACGACATACGACCACAGTATGTCATTACAACCAACTTACAACATATACCGACCACAGTATGTCATTACTACCAACATCATGTCATTAATACTAACATACAACATATACCGACCACAGTATGTCATTACTACCAACAGACAACATATCCCGACCAAAGTATGTCATTCCTACCAACATACAAGACATACCGATGACAGTATGTCATTACAACTATCTTACAACATATCCCGACCACAGTCTGTCATTACTACCAACATCTAACATATCCCGACCAAAGTATAGCATTATTATCAACATATAACACATACCGACCAAAGCATGTCATTACTACCAACATATAACATACCAACCAAAGCATGTTATTACTACCAACATATAACACAAACCAACCAAAGCATGTCATTGCTACAAACATATAACACATACCGAACAAAGCATGTCATTACTACCAATATACAAGACATACCGACCACAGTATGACATTACTACTAACATACAACATATACCGACCACAGTATGTCATTACTACCAACATATAACACATACAGACCAAAGTATGGCATTACTATCAACATACAACATATCCCTACCACAGTATTTCATTACTATCAACACAACATTTAACTACAAAATCATGTCAATACTACCAACTTAAACAGTCCGACCACATTATGTCATTACTACCAACATACAACATATACCGACCACAGCATGTCATTACTACCAACATACAACATAAACCAACCACAGCATGTCATTACTACCAACATACAACATATACCAACCACAACATGTCATTACTACCAACATAACACATGCGGACCACAGTATGTTCATTACTACTAACATACAACATATCCCGACCACAGTTTGTCATTACTATCAACACAACATTTAACGACAAAATCATGTCAATACTACCAACTAAAACAGTCCGACCACATTATGTCATTACTACCAACATACAACATATACCGACCACAGCATGTCATTACTACCAACATACAACATAAACCAACCACAGCATGTCATTACTACCAACATACAACATATACCAACCACAACATGTCATTACTACCAACATAACACATGCGGACCACAGTATGTTCATTACTACTAACATACAACATATCCCGACCACAGTTTGTCATTACTATCAACACAACATTTAACGACAAAATCATGTCAATACTACCAACTAAAACAGTCCGACCACATTATGTCATTACTACTAACATACAACATATACCGACCACAGTATGTCATTACTACCAACATATAACACATACAGACCAAAGTATGGCATTACTACCAACATGCAACATATCCCGACCACAGTATGTCATTACTATCAACACAACATATACCGACAAAAGCATGTCATTACTACTAACATACAACATATAACGACCACAGTATGTCATTACTTACAACATCTTACATATCCCGACCAAAGTATGGCATTATTATCAACATCTAACACATACCGACCAAAGCATGTCATTACTACCAACATATAACACATACAGACCAAAGTATTTAATTACTACTAACATGCAACAATATACCGACCACGGTATGTCATTACTACTAACATACAACATATACCGACCACAGTATGTCATTACTACCAACATATAACATATAACGACTATAGTATGTCATTACTACCAACATACAACATCCCGACCAAAGTATGTCATTACTACTAACATACAACATATACCGACCACAGTATGTAATTACTACCAACATATAACATATAACGACTATAGTATGTCATTACTACCAACATACAACATCCCGACCAAAGTATGTCATTACTTCTAACATACAACATATAACGACCACAGTATGTCATTTCTTACAAAATCTTACATATCCCGACCAAAGTATGGCATTATTATCAACATCTAACACATACAGACCAAAGTATGTCATTACTACCAACATCTAACACATACATACCAAAGTATGTCATTACTACCAACATATAACAAATACCTACCAAAGCATGTCATTACTACCAACATATAACATATACAGACCAAAATATGTCATTGCTACCAACATATAACACATACCGAACAAAGCATGTCATTACTACCAACATACAACATATACCGACCACAGTATGTCATTACTACCAACATATAACACATACAGACCAAAGTATGGCATTACTACCAACATCTAATGCATACAGACCAAAGCATGTCATTACTACCAACATATAACACAAACCAACCAAAGCAGGTCATTACTACCAACATATAACACATACCGACCAAAGCATGTCATTACTACCAACATACAACATATCCCGACCACAGTTTGTCATTACTATCAACACAACATATACCGACAAAAGCATGTCATTACTACTAACATACAACATATAACGACCACAGTATGTCATTTCTTACGAAATCTTACATATCCCGACCAAAGTATGGCATTATTATCAACATCTAACACATACCGACCAAAGCATGTCATTACTACCAACATATAACACATACCGACCAAAGCATGTCATTACTACCAACATATAACATACCAACCAAAGCATGTCATTACTACCAACATATAACAAATACCTACCAAAGCATGTCATTACTACCAACATATAACATATACAGACCAAAATATGTCATTGCTACCAACATATAACACATACCGAACAAAGCATGTCATTACTACCAACATACAACATATACCGACCACAGTATGTCATTACTACCAACATATAACACATACAGACCAAAGTATGGCATTACTACCAACATCTAATGCATACAGACCAAAGCATGTCATTACTACCAACATATAACACAAACCAACCAAAGCAGGTCATTACTACCAACATATAACACATACCGACCAAAGCATGTCATTACTACCAACATACAACATATCCCGACCACAGTTTGTCATTACTATCAACACAACATATACCGACAAAAGCATGTCATTACTACTAACATACAACATATAACGACCACAGTATGTCATTTCTTACGAAATCTTACAAATCCCTACCAAAGTATGGCATTATTATCAACATCTAACACATACCGACCAAAGCATGTCATTACTACCAACATATAACACATACCGACCAAAGCATGTCATTACTACCAACATACAAGACATACCGACCAAAGCATGTCATTACTACCAACATATAACACATACCGACCAAAGCATGTCATTACTACCAACATCTAATGCATACAGACCAAAGCATGTCATTACTACCAACATATAACACATACCAACCAAAGCAAGTCATTACTACCAACATATAACACAAACCAATCAAAGCATGTCATTACTACCAACATATAACATATACAGACCAAAGTATGTCATTGCTACCAACATATAACACATACCGAACAAAGCATGACATTACTACCAACATACAAGACATACCGACCACAGTATGTCATTACTACTAACTTACAACATATACCGACCAAAGCATGTCATTACTACCAACATATAACATACCAACCAAAGCATGTCATTACTACCAACATATAACACATACCGAGCAAAGCATGTCATTATTATCAATATATAACACATACCGACCAAAGCATGTCATTACTACCAACATATAACACATACCGACCAAAGCATGTCATTACTACCAACATATAACACAAACCAACCAAAGCAGGTCATTACTACCAACATATAACACATACCGACCAAAGCATGTCATTACTACCAACATACAAGACATACCGACCAAAGCATGTCATTACTACCAACATATAACACATACCGACCAAAGCATGTCATTACTACCAACATCTAATGCATACAGACCAAAGCATGTCATTACTACCAACATATAACACATACCAACCAAAGCATGTCATTACTACCAACATATAACACAAACCAATCAAAGCATGTCATTACTACCAACATATAACATATACAGACCAAAGTATGTCATTGCTACCAACATATAACAGATATAACGAACAAAGCATGACATTACTACCAACATACAAGACATACCGACCACAGTATGTCATTACTACTAACTTACAACATATACCGACCACAGTATGTCATTACTACCAACATATAACACATACAGACCAAAGTATGGCATTACTACCAACATACAACATATCCCTACCACAGTATGTCATTACTATCAACACAACATATACCGACAAAAGCATGTCATTACTACCAACTAAAACACTCCGACCACAGTATGTCATTACTACCAACATACAACATATACCGACCACAGCATGTCATTACTACCAACATACAACATAAACCAACCACAGCATGTCATTACTACCAACATAACACATACCGACCACAGTATGTCATTACTACTAACATACAACATATAACGACCACAGTATGTCATTACTTACAACATCTTACATATCCCGACCAAAGTATGGCATTACTACCAACATATACCACATACCTACCAAAGCATGTCATTACTACCCACATACACAACATACGACAACAGCATGTCATTACTACCAACATCCAACACATACAGACCAAAGCATCTCATTACTACCAACATATACCGATCACGGTATGTCATTACTACTAACATATAACATATACCGACCACAGTATGTCATTACTACCAACATATAACATATAACGACCATAATATGTCATTACTACCAACATACAACATCCCGACCAAAGTATGTCATTACTTCTAACATACAACATATACCGACCACAGTATGTCATTACTACCAACATCTAACACATACAGACCAAAGTATGTCATTACTACCAACATCTAACACATACATACCAAAGTATGTCATTACTACCAATATCACACATACAGACCAAAGTATGTCATTCCTACCAACATCTAACACATACAGACCAAAGTATGTCATTACTACCAACATCTAACACATACAGACCAAAGTATGTCATTACTACCAACATCTAACACATACAGACCAAAGTATGTCATTTCTACCAACATCTAACACATACAGACCAAAGTATGTCATTACTACCAACATCTAACACATACATACCAAAGTATGTCATTACTACCAATATCACACATACAGACCAAAGTATGTCATTCCTACCAACATCTAACACAAACAGACCAAAGTATGTCATTACTACCAACATCTAACACATACAGACCAAAGTATGTTATTACTACCAACATCTAACACATACATACCAAAGTATGTCATTACTACCAACATCACACATACAGACCAAAGTATGTCATTCCTACCAACATCTAACACATACATACCAAAGTATGTCATTACTACCAATATCACACATACAGACCAAAGTATGTCATTCCTACCAACATCTAACACATACATACCAAAGTATGTCATTACTACCAATATCACACATACAGACCAAAGTATGTCATTCCTACTAACATCTAACACATACAGACCAAAGTATGTCATTACTACCAACATCTAACACATACATACCAAAGTATGTTATTACTACCAACATCTAATACATACAGACCAAAGTATGTCATTACTACCAACATCTAACACATACAGACCAAAGTATGTCATTACTACCAACATCTAACACATACAGACCGAAGTATGTCATTCCTACCAACATCTAACACATACAGACCAAAGTATGTCATTCCTACCAACATCTAACACATAAACACCAAAGTATGTCATTACTACCAACATCTAACACATACAGACCAAAGTATGTCATTCCTACCAACATCTAACACATAAACACCAAAGTATGTCATTACTACCAACATCTAACACATAAACACCAAAGTATGTCATTCCTACCAACATCTAATACATACAGACCGAAGTATGTCATTACTACCAACATCTAATACATACAGACCAAAGTATGTCATTACTACCAACATCTAATACATACAGACCGAAGTATGTCATTACTACCAACATCTAACACATACAGACCAAAGTATGTCATTTCTACCAACATCTAACACATACATACCAAAGTATGTCATTACTACCAATATCACACATACAGACCAAAGTATGTCATTCCTAACAACATCTAACACATACAGACCAAAGTATGTCATTACTACCAACATCTAACACATACAGACCAAAGTATGTCATTACTACCAACATCTAACACATACAGACCAAAGTATGTTATTACTACCAACATCTAACACATACAGACCAAAGTATGTCATTCCTACCAACATCTAACACATAAACACCAAAGTATGTCATTACTACCAACATCTAACACATAAACACCAAAGTATGTCATTCCTACCAACATCTAATACATACAGACCGAAGTATGTCATTACTACCAACATCTAATACATACAGACCAAAGTATGTCATTACTACCAACATCTAACACATACAGACCAAAGTATGTAATTACTACCAACATCTAACACATAAACACCGAACTATATCAACATGTACAAAAATATATATATTACACATACGGCCCATAGTTTGTCATTTAAACCAACACAGACACAAACAAATGTAAATCACAGGCTTTCAAGCGGGCCTTATTTTCCTAATTTCCCTTATGTTTTACCAACACCCCTAAAATTCCTAATTAAAGCTGTAAAATCCTAAAACAAAATTTTAATTTTCAAAATTTCAAAAATAAAAATAAAAAATGAACATGAAATAGATTAAAATTAAATGAAGCTAGCTTTAGTATACTTTCAGAAATATGCATTTGCCACCTAGGAGACAATTTGATGGTCATCCAAATAGTCTCCTGAATTGGTAATTAACTTTTGTACTATTGTTCTGTGCCCAAAATGGTGAGTAAATCAATTTTTTCAGTCTGAAATCATTAGGAAATAGCACATATTATTCCTTATTTTTGTTTAAAAACCCCTAAAAATTCCTAAAATTAGCCCTTATTTTTTTAGCTTTTAGTGAAATTACACGCCTATGTATTAGAAACAGTTTGTTACGTTGGTTTAATCGCTATCTTGAATCAAGTACTTGAATTAAGTATACAAAAAGTTGTCATTAATACTGCATAGTCATCCTTATGTGGTATATCTGCGGGTGTACCACAGGATTCTTTATTAGGGCCCTTGATATTCATCATTTATATTTATGATAATGACGAAAAAAATAACCTCATTATGCAGGTTTTTTGCAGAGGACACTTCGTTTAACTACTCAGATCAAGATCAAGAATAAATCAAGACTGTAATTTATTGAGATCTTAAGGGGTTAGATGAGTTGGATGAGTGGTAAAAACTTCGGCACATGTCATTCAATCCTGATAAAACCGAAATCGTGTTTTGTTCAAGTGCTAAAATCCCTTACATTACATTTAATTGAATGGTGTAACAATCCAGATTTTCAAATGTGATAAACACTTAAGCGGTACATTCAGTAAATGCATTTCTTTTCTGTCTTTTGGTATCTTTTCATAAGTTTTCATATGCAAATTAGATTGAATTCCGGTATGCACGGGTGCCTTTGGCGGATGGTATATAAAGAAAATTTTCTGGCGTGTTCGATTAAAGCGATGTTCGTTACAAGTGTAGTAAGACAAAGAAGTTGTCCTAGGTTTTATTTGCTAACTTAACATGTCAGATTCTGAAAGTTCATCTCGACAAGTGTTAACTCTATGCGAACCTCTGAAAGTACTGCTTGCAATTCTGGTGCACAAACACGCGACGCTACAGATTTCAACGCAGTTGATGCAGTAAATTTGTTCAACACTAGAATTGATATTTCATTGGAGAAACAACGCATTTCTATTGTCTCTGAGCTGCAAGAAAAGTTGAGGTCAAATACAGATTTCAAGGGCGAAGGCAATAAAATACAATTTTCTTTTAACGTAGAGAGACTGCGTAATCTAGAAGTCATTGCAAACAATATAGAGACTGCTCTTGTCACAATTCCCCATTCATATATAGTCCTTCAGGTCACGTGATAACTGGAGATCTTAATATTGTTGAAAATGAAGACTCCGCAATATTTTGTCCAAAGGACCTAAGTACCGTGAACCTCAATCCATCAACTGGAATTAAAACTTTAAATTATTGATGGATTCAATAGAAGACTATGCCAGAAAATGGGCAAAGCAAGAGGACAAGGAGGTTGATTCTTTGTCCGAGTGGGTAAAGGCCTTGAGGTCATTGATTCAAATAAGAATAAGTCGTTTAAGAAGGTCTATGAGTACTAAAGCATCATCAATTTTCAGAAATCTTGATGCTCTTAAAACTTTGTCCGACATTCATGACAAATATGTTGTTGTGCCAGCAGATAAGGCCCCTAACAATATCATTTTTATCTGCAAAAAACATTACATAGAGTGTTTAATAAATGAGTTAGGCATTGATAGTTCACTAGGCAATCCTACTTACACATTAACTGCGCTTTCAAAAGAGGAGATTATTGAAAATCACAAATCGGTATTGGCATCCTTTGATCTCAGAGTCGAAGATTGTGAGGTTGATGTTATCTCTCCAGAAGTTCTATGTCCGGCACCACGACTTAATTGATCGTTACAGGAAATCAGTGTCTCAAATACGATCTGACATTTTCGCTGAGTCATAGGTAGTGTTTCCTATTCCTGGATTTGACTTTTCCCTAGACAAGACAATGAGTAACTCGACGGGTGTCTAAATAGAGGCAGGCACTGCTTACTTGTCCGGAGCACCTGAGTGCACCCATGGTTTTTATTGGGTTCGGGTTACTCTCTTTCTGTGTTTTATGTTTTTTTGATTTTTGTGTTGTGTTTGTCTATATCCGGATTTGTAACTGTCCCTTGGTTTTTGGCTCTTGTTGTTCGGTCGGTTTTCTTTGCTACTTTCGGAGATTTGAAAGAAGCCATCGTTTTGATCGAATCGGAGAAAAAAGCTGTTCACTACAGAAATAAGCTCCTGAAAATAGCTGACAAATATGGTTGGGACACTGTCAAGGAATATACTGATTCTGACATTGCTGGCAATAGCGAGAACGCTACTAAAATCCGTTCTGCCACATCCAGGGCATCTGCTAAAAAACGACAAATTCAGACTCCATATACATGTACAAGGAACCAGCCAACAGCTTTCCCAAGAAGATCTGGCGTATTCGACGGTATGTCAGCTAAGCAGCTTTTTCTTGGCTCTCAGACCGGCTTCAACCAACGTCAAGGCCTATTCTATACTCCAAGATCATCGTTCCCCAGTTACAGACCCAGCTTCGGTGCAGGAACCAGCGTCGTCTGCCATTACTGCAACATGCCAGGGCATTTTGCCATATTTTGCCCATATTCCGACCAACTACAACGTAGACAACCGCCTTCAGCAACTTTTACAGACACAGGAAACAAACAGTAACGAAGTTGAGTATCTTTTGCATTCCTTAACTGAACATTTTGAAACTGATAATGATCCTAAAAATAAAGTCACAGTTAAAAATAGGCTTACGAAAGCATATAAGTTTTGGAAACATAAAATTAAACCTAGCGATTTTATCATGAATGTTATTATCTTTGGTTACAAGCTCGAATTCATTAATATTCCACAAAAAATTTGGCTTAGAAACAACAAATCTGCCTTGGATCACGCGGAATTCACAAAAAAATGCTATTTTAGAGCTTATTAAAAAAGATCTGATTTTAGAAGTGGCAGAGCCCCCACGTTGTGTAAATCCTCTCTCTGTTTCTGTCCCAAAATAAAAAACCAAGGCTAATTTTAGACTTGCGTCACGTAAACGCATGTATTTCCAGAAGGAAGGTAAAATTTGAAGGTGCTGCAGAAGGTTTATCATTTGCTAGAAAAGGCAATTTTATGTTGAAATATGATTTAACCAGTGGTTATCATCACATCAATATCCACCCAGATTATTTGACGTTTTTAGGATTCTCGTGGAAATTCGAATCTGTTGCAAAGTATTTTGTCTTCACAGTGTTACTGTTTGGTCTAAGTAGTTCAGGGTATATTTTTACTAAAACGTTACGTCCTTTAGTTAAATACTGGAGATCTTTGGGTATAAAAGTCATTATGTACTTAGAAGATGGATGGATTTGCGACAGTTTAGATAATTGTATTAAAATTTCGCAGGTTATTAAAAACGACCTCGATTGCGCAGGGTTTCTAGTAAACCAAGAAAAAAGTCAATGGGAACCCGTGCAGTTATTAGATTGGCTCGGTTGTACTTGGAATCTTCTTGACGGCTATATAGATATACCTCGATACAAACTAGACCTTCGCATCAAGTTCGCTAGCTTGCAGAACAACACCGCTATCACCGTTAGACATGTAGCATCTGTGGTTGGCTCCATTATTTCCTTGAAATTTGCCTACGGTCCAATTTGGCAATTTTTTACGAGGCATTTATCGATGTTAGTAGCGCTTAAAACCTCTTGGAATGAACAAGCAGCGGCTATCGCAGAGATAAAATTTTGGTCAGAGAATGTGTATTCCCTTTCTCCCAGAGTAATTGCACCTTGGTTCAGGAAGCCTGAAAGAGTTATTTACACGGACGCAAGTGATCACGCAGGAGCAGGTGTTTTACTAGATTCAATACATGAAATATTTCATTGTATGTGGAATGATTATGTACGGGTACAAAGCTCCATCTTTAGAGAGCTAAAAGCTGTTGAATTAGTTTTAGAGACCTTTGGACATATACTAAGAAATAAATTTGTAAAGCTTTATTCTGACAATCAGAACGTAGTTAGAATTACACAAATTGGAAGTATGGAACCCGAATTACAGGACTTTCAATATACAAGATTTGTCTAGAACATAATATAGATCTGTCTGTCGCTTGGGTACCAAGAGACCTCAATTGCGAGGTGGATTTCAACAGTAAAATGCTTGATTTCGATGACTGGGGCGTTAGTGACAAGATTTTTAAATTTTTCGATAAAATTTGGTGTCCTTTCACTTGTGATATTTTCGCAAATAGTGATAACCACAAACTTTTATTCTCTGTTTTGGACACCAGGCACTTCAGGTGTAGACGTATTTGCTTTCGATTGGTCCTTAGATTTAAACTGGATAGTTCCACCAGTTCACCTCATTAATAAAACTATAAGCTACCTCACACAGTGTAGAGCTAGAGGCACACTGGTTATACCTAAATGGACGTCGGTCGCATTTTGGCCTTCTCTTGCAAATTTATACGGCGAGTTTTTGCCCTTTATCATTGATCATATCGAATATAAAAATCCTACTAATTTTTTCGTACCTGGCTCTGATAAAAATAGTATATTTGCATTACAGACTTTTCAAAGTAATGTGTTAGTCCTTAGAATGAATGGTACTCGTACGTCAAACGTGTAAAGAATGTGTGTTCATCTGTAATTATGGAATACGCAAGGAGGACTGTACTCCTTTAGAGAGGACTGAATATTAATTGTGTATTACTTTAAGAGGGAGAACTGTTCTCTAGTAGTTATATTATCTGTTTCATACTGTTACTTGATACTGTCTTGTTTAATATTTGTAATATTTCTGATGTTATCATTTATTATTCTGATTATTTTTTACAGATATCGAAACTGGTCGTAGTCATTGTGACGTATAAGGGAAGTACAGAAGACTCGGTGAATTGGTCAAAGTTTACCAAGCATTGTAAAGAATTCGAAATCTGAAGCTACTAAAAAAAAATATGACATTTACTTTTCCAAATTCCAGTGTTGGTGTGTAGAACAAATTGTGTTCTTTGCCCGCTTCAGTCACGACTGTGGCTCTTTTCCTGGGCGGACTTATTCAACAAAGAGTTTCCGTTTCTATTTTGGAAGCTTACTTTTATAGTATTAACTGGTTCCACACGTTTTCATTGAAATTAAACCCCTGTCACGATAATTTTATTTCACTGATTTTGGAAGGTGGTAAGCGAATGCTAGCTCGGCCTCTGAAAAAAAACAGATTACGAAAGATATTTTGCTCAAACTTGTCCGTCTTCATACCGAGGTCCCTAATAACCTTGTCCATTTGCGTACTTGCGTTTTGTGTCTATAAGGGTTTTCCGGTTTCTTCGGGTACAGTGAACTCTACAATATCCGTATGTCTGATCTTGTCTGGAAGGACAACGATCTAGAAGTAAATATCCCCAAAAAGCAAAACTGATATTTATAGACGAGGGAACTCGGTTATTATCTGAAAAACCGGTAACGAACTCTATCCTATTTTTTGGCTTAAAAGGTACATTTCATTAGCAGGTCTCAATTCAAATTCAGATGAGTTTTTATTTACTGCAATTAGTTTTATCAAAGGCAAAGGTATATATCAGGTTACCAATAAGTACATATACGAGAGCTAGCGAAATATTAAGGTTTGCCCTTAATGAAATATGCCTCGATAGCTCTAAGTATGCTTTGCACAGTTTAAAGAGTAGTGGAGTCACTGCTGCTTCAAACAATAATTTCTCCGATAGACTTCTCAAAGTACATGGCCGATGGGTTACGAACAAAGCCAAAGATGGCTACATCAAGGATAGCATAGAACAGAATATTTCGGTTTCTATGAATCTAGGTTTATAAAAAAAACCTTTGTGATGCGATTTTGTAACAAACGAACAACCCAACATGTGTTGTTATTTTGTATACTAGTGAGTAAAATAAAATATTTATTTACAGACGAGTGAAACGAGGGAGGAAATAAATGTATTTCTTTTCGGTCTTTTGGTATCTTTTCATAAGTTTTCATATGCAAATTAGATTGCACTTTTAATACTTAGTATTTCATGTTATGGAAAATTGATATAAATGACATGCATTAATGTAGTTATGTATTTATAAATTCGATCTTGTAACGAACGCACAACCCAACATGTGTTGTTATTTTGTATACTAGTGAGTAAAAGAAAATATTTATTTACGGACGAGTGAAACGACGGAGGAAATAATAATGATAAATGGACTACGAATATTGATACCATTATAATAAATGTAAAGAAACATTTGAATGTTCTTAGAAAACTTAAATATCAATTGAGTCGAAACAATTTAGAAAAACGTTCTTATATAAGACCATTTTGGAACACAACCCTGATGCCTAGGATAACTGTGGTGTTGGTAATGTTTCTAAACTGGAACAAGTCCAGTCAGAAACAACTAGAAATGTTACAAGATAGCCTACATTTACCAAATTAGAAACTTTATATACCAAAAGTGGTTGGAAATCTTTATCGGAAAGAAGAAAGAAAAGAGGGTTACAAATGTTTTATACAGTTCAAAACCATGATGCCCTTAATACATAAGAAAAGTAGTTCCCCCTTAAGTCCTTATCCATTGCGAAATGGTGATGGCATAATATTTCTATACTGTAGACTTCCCCCTAATCAATCATTCGTTCATTCCCGATGCAATGCAATGGAATAGAAGTGATCTAAATATGACGAATGTTAACTCTATTTGGGCCTTCACAAGTGTTTTAAGGAGAAATACTGTTTTGTGGGAAGTCCGAGGACACTATGCATATGGTCCCCGAAAATTAAACATAATATTAGCACAAGTACGTTGTTCAGAATCCTTTCTTAATTACAATTTATGTAGATTAAACCTTACTTCCAATCTATCATGCTTTCGGGTTCTCGTA
The DNA here is from genome assembly GCA_944474755.1 of Limnoperna fortunei. Classification (NCBI taxonomy): domain Eukaryota; kingdom Metazoa; phylum Mollusca; class Bivalvia; order Mytilida; family Modiolidae; genus Limnoperna; species Limnoperna fortunei. The sequence goes on from OX104112.1 coordinate 5,773,029, forward strand.
TTGAAAATGCAAACCTCTTTTTCCCAAATATAACAACCAAAATTAGATTTTAAATGGAACTAACATTGATTTACACACGCTTACTTGTGGCAATTTAGAACTTTCTTAATAATATACGTATTTTTAGGGCAGTGTTGTAATATGTAAACATATCCATAAGATTTTTAAAGGTTTGATGTAGTGATAAGAGTCAAACGAAACATCACAAGGCACTATGACCTTGACTTTGATTTTGATTGTTTTGTAATTATTTTCCATGTTTGTTCATTTGAAATTGTGTACACGTTCTTGTATCTTGTGATCTACTTTGTTCCACTATATGTATATGCTTGTAATGCGAAGATGACTTTATAAGTATGTATTGTCTAATCTATTTTGCTATTATCAAATAAAATATGTTTAAACCAAAAAAAAATATATTTCTCAAATTTAAAGTAGAACATTTGCTACACAGAATAGAAAATATACCAAACCCAAGTTTATGGTGAGGCGGTAAATGAGACATGTTTTATAACGTCATTATTTTCGCTTATGACGTTATTATTTTAATCCAACGATCAGATCAGAACCACATTTAATATTGACGGGATTACTAGTATTGTTCCACACGGGTCAAGCGGTTTGAATATACGTTTCACTATCATATTTTTCTAAGTCTAATCCTGAAATTATTATTACACAGTAATAGAGGTATTAAATGATTGGTTTCAAGGTATCCAGACATGACACACACATGGCAGGCATGATGTTTAAAATGATTATTGATCACAAATTGGACACTGAGGTTGCTGAATAATGGATAACTGTTTCAAGATTATGCGCGACTTCAACTTTAGTTTAAATGGATTGACAGTTTTCTGCTAGATCAGGTCTTTTCACAGGGTACTCTGGTATCTCTTCTGACTTTTGGCTTCAAACTAAACTAGTTATTTTACTGCTGCAAACATACAAAGAGAGGGAATACAACTACATGGATACTGGGCAAAGATGCTACATCTCCCTTACACTCTTTGGTTTAGCAAAACTATCCTGCCATATAATTACCGTAATAGTTAACGTTCGTTCTAAGAGCGCTCAGACTGCCAAAGAAAAAACAGAAGATTTGTCTGCTCCAGCTTCAATATTTTAACCGGGTAGTATGATTAGCACCCTTATAATTGTTCCTTTTGCTGTTTTCTCAATCCACTCTCATGTTACCAAGACCGTTGTTCCAGCAGAAAAAAGTTAATGTCGAACACTGTTGCGCGCCATCAGTAGCACAGACACCCATATATTTGTCTTGCCTCCACCGACTACTTTGCAGGCCAGACATGCATCATGTCTCAAGTATGGAATACTTTTTGTACACTTGGTGTTCACTTGAATATAATAAGTTACCATATTGGTGTTAGCATTTCAGGATCCAGGCAATTTTTTATGGGCTCTCATATATATGTGGTTATATGTATTTTCTTGTTGCATTTATACCCTGTAACAGAAATAATTTCCTATTTTTAGAATTGAATTATGAATACCAAACAAAGATTAAGTTTCTGCGTCCCGTTGATGTGCGTGGTTGATTTAAATGCTAGTCGGAATAGTGTGGCAACATTAAATGTGTACTATGGACAACATGGTGAGCTTGGCACGCCGCTGAGTTTTGTCCGGACGGGCAATTTTTCTGTTGCTCTTGAAAACGGTGTTCAATCCTTATTATTCTTAAAAATTGCATATAGAAATTAATTTTCCTATTAAGGTATTCTCAATTCAATTTTGGTAGCAGGGATCTTCGACCTAATGTATGAATATTTTGTTGATTTTAACGTACGAAATGTTATTTTCATAAACGATATTTTGATTTTAATAAATACAACTAAGATCTATAACTTTATTTCCTTTATCGATAACAAGAATAGTTTAAAATTAAACAAATCATCAACGTCAATTTATCATACAAATAATTTGTAATCGACGTCGATAGTGAATGTCGCCATCTTTGTTTACATTGGTTACGCTAAAATTAGTTCGGTCAATGTCATTTATCCAAATTTAAAAAAAAAAATTGAGTCAACTTAAATTATCAAAAATAAATTTCGTTAAAAACCTCATCCGGAAGTAATCTCGACAATCAAATAAACGTATTTCTAAATATGCAAATCATATTAGAACTATAGCATATAAATCTACGTTATGCTTATGAACAAAGATTTAAAAATGGATTAAAACGGTGCAATTATAATCTATAGTTTTATATGCATGGACCGTTGACAGACTATGGGATTGATTAAAGATGACTAACCACTTTGACCTATCGGACAATAAGGCCCGTGTCTAGAATGATAAGAAGAGAATTATGATATTTTTTAGAACATTAATTGTCACTGACCTGACAAGACAAAGGTTATGATAGCGTACTGCCAAAAGGTATCGTAAAATTTATTATTACAATACAAGGAATTATGAAAATATATCCTTTACAACAATAAACCTACTGTCCAATAGCGAAACAACATTTCACAACGTTTACTTTTCAGAAATGACAAATGTTTAATGCCTAACCTAACATAAATATTGAAATTAAACTGTACAAAAAGTTTAAAACCCAAATAAAAATATGATAAAAGACTCGTTCCTCAGAAAAAATACAATGATAGACAAGTCGCTAAACCGATCTGGACATGGATTATGGGGAAACTTTTGTGACTGGAGTCAAAGCAGCCCCATCGATTCAGCTATCTGTTGATGAAGAACGAAGATTGAACCACACCAATGCAGATGAGATGATACGGCGTTAAATGATGTTGAGTTCTTCTGCTGCCAATTTACGAATGGTACGTTTTTAAAAACAAACAACATTCCTGTCTTACTAGTACATGTTTTTTATTATTAGAATTTCTTATTTACTGAGCCTAATTTAGTAAACAAATTCATCAGAATGAGTCTGCAATATTGTAATATTTTACGCCTTTTTATTAGCTATTCAAACAAGGGTTAGCTCTACCTAGGCTCAAAGTATCACTATACAAGTTATATTGTCGTAATCGTGACTTGATATTTTGTCGTAATGGGAAATCAATCTTTCCAATATTGTTGGACATTTTCGATAGACAATCAGTAGTCTTCCAATTCCTGTATTTGACTTTTTCTAGACATCACAATGTAAGCTGGCACTGCTTACTCGTTAAGTTGTGTTCAGTTTTCTCACATCTGTTATTGTGTGTTTGGTTTTCTTGCGTTGTGTGTCTTTGGCTATATCCGGCATTATAACCGATGTTACTTGTTCGAGTCACATTGCGGGCAGAGTGTGCTCCACTCTAATCTTAATTTACAACGATTTTCAGTTTTCCTATCGTGTCGGGTTTTCTTCTGGGTACTCCTGATTCCTCCTCAATAAAACTGGACGCCATGTTTAGCCGAAATACGAAAGTTAAACAAGAACGTTGCTATGCTGCCATAACAAGGCTCTTGTTTCATGCGTTGTGAATGGACGTGAGCTCATCTCTAGTCGGTCATCCCAACCTGAACCTACCATTAACAAGAAAGTTACGTTCAGTTATGTCGGATGTGCTAAAAGAGGTTACTCGACAAAGAGACCCAAAGTGCAACATTATCGTTTTATTATTCAAGACGACATAATTTTAGAATGTATAGTATGAATGAGATAAACATTATATATATCCATGATATTTGCAAAAAATGCGTTTAGTCCCCTTACGTCAAAACAAGTTGTTTTCATTTTGGGTAATGGATTCCTTTCTGATTAGCTCTCCCTAGATTCACAGGAAATACACGAAGAATAGATAATTTAGTCTGTAATATAGACAATGGACGAAACTAGAAAGCTTTTCAAAACAAACTGCACGATAAAGCAATTAAATCATCAGTAATATCTTTTAAGTCGACATATGTTATATTTAATCTGAGATGTGATTTTTCTAAAAGGATAAGTAGAATATATCCATCAATACATAATAAATATTTAAGATTGGCCAACAAATAAGCATTCCTAGGTTAGGGAAAAAAACCTAGGATGGTTACTGGGCGGTAACAATCTTAATAGGCCGTCCGTGGTTCGTTGCCACTGGAGAAAAAACCGAGCAATCACGAATCGGTTACGATGAAAAAAAAGGGAAAAATATGCAAGATAAAATTCTTAAACGGAAAACAATTGATTTCGGTTAGGAGAAAAGTTTTAATTCGTTTTCTGCTTACTGACGAGGTTCACATCAACTATCTTACTACGTATTATGCATTTAGAGATACTTAGAACGATGCATGCTTCAATTGCTGCCTCTGATTTATTTTTGAGGTGGCCTGATTTGGCAATCTAAACATTGTGTACTTATAATTAAATAATGTAAATAATCACAATACATATTGACATGTAACATTAAAAAAGAGTACGCCCATGCAAAAAGAAAATAAAAGTTAAGATACGGCTACCTTTTAAGGAAAGCTAATACTTGTTGTATAATCATATATACATATTATTAAATTATAAACTGTCGCTCAGGATAAAATAAAAAAAAATGGTTACCCGTTGTAACACAATGACAAACCACATCCTTTGTGACTTATTTCTATTCTAATAAGGCACCAACAGTACATTCATGATATTTACGTACATATCGACACCATTTCTGCCATAATTGTGCTGTTCCGTGAATGTAGCACACAATATATTGTAACTTATAATTATAAGATTAATTCGTTATAATGCGCAATAGCTTTAACGTTTTCTAATTGAAACAGCCCTTCATACACTCCTTACTTGTGGCATGTTGCTCATTAGGTTAGTCTTATAGCAGGGAAATTTGTTCTTCCGCTGCGCCAAAATTTCAAATATTCTTATATTTTGACGAATGGACTATATATATTGTTTGCATAAGCTCATACATTAATCATTTTTCCACCACAGTTATGGTCTCGCAACCTTTAAAACACGTTGTATTAGAATGTCTCTTTACATGTATAGACTGCAACAAGGACTTAACAACCCTCAGAAATATTTGCATTCACCTTTGGCTCGTCACTTTTTCGCGTTAATAAATCCCTGTATCAGCCTATATCAGTCAATGACTGTATAATCATACGTCATTTTTAACACTGAAACAAATTTTACTATTAGAACAGATTAAAACAGAAAACATTGGAGATGTTACCATTCTTTGAGGGCCATACAAGTAGATGTAGGTTTTTCTTAATAAGAATCTATAGTTTGTTTGTTCGGGTTCAACATGTTATGTGTGATGCCAGCATCTTTAGATAAAGCCAGCGTTCTACGACAGACTTTATCAAACATAGTCATCACTAAACGAAGCAAGAGTGAATTGTATGGTAGGAAAGACCACACATTATTCTTTGCTCAGATTTTATATAGAACTTTTCATTGTTTCAACATTAACTTGTAATCAATTTTTATAGCATTTTTGTCTGGGACATTAATATTACTTTGATTTGATTATCTTAAAGCTACAATTACCAAAGACTTAGAGCTAGAAGTCTGCATACATATATAAAACTCGAAAGGCTTTGGAGTCATAAAAGTGGACACACATTCTTTGGCAAACAAAATTAGGATTATGTTATCTTGACCTTTGACCTATATTGGACCAAATATCAGCAGTGGTCTTGAAAAGATTGGTGAGTTATAAAACTGAAATGGTCTAGACGGATGAAAATGCAGACTGACCAATCACTACATGTGGTCCACTTTATATCATGACGATCTGATTGATTGACAACTGATAATGGATTGCTTACGGATTTTGGGACGCTGACGGATAAATGTGTTGCGTCTACAATATTAAGTACTCTAGTCAAAAGAAAGTAACTCGAAAAAAGCCTAGGTAATATTTCAGTCATACTATCGGTTTCTGTAGCTTAGTAGTCTACGGTGTCCTAATAATGTACCGTCCTCAACAGACATCACCAACATGTTTACCGAAATTCGCGTAACAATTGAATGATTCGCATGCATAACCTGTGCTCGTCATGGCTGTATATGTAAAACAAACTGATGTCAGTGTTCATCAGAACTTTACATGTAAAAATTGCTACTCTTGTGCTCGTCTTAGCTGTACATGTAAAACAAACAGCTGACTCAGTGTTCATCATAACTTTACACGTAAATCTGCTAACCTTGTGCTCGTCGTAGCTGTACAGGTAAAACAAACAGTCGTCTCTCACATACATATTGAAGTCAAATTTTCAGCATTATGTTGTACTGTAACTTCAATTATTATATATCAGTAATAAATTTGTACATTACGTTGGTTTACAAGAAAAATAGCAAAGAAAACCGACCGAACAAAAAGAGCCAAAAGTCAAGGGACAGTTACAAATGCGGATATAGACAAAACGCAACACAAAAACCAAAAACACAAAAAAGAGAAAGAGAGTAACCCGAACCCAATCAAAACCATGGGTGCACTCGGGTGCTCCTGACGCGTAAGCAGTGCCTGCCTCTAATTAGACACCCGTCGAGTTACTCATTGAAATTTCTATGGAAAAGTCAAATCCAGGAATCGGAATCACTACCTATGACTCAGCAAACATGTCATATCGTATTTGAGACACTGATTTCCCATAACGATCAATTAAGTCATGGTGACGACCATAGAACTTCTGGAGAGATAACATCAACCTAGGTGCAACAAACCCTTGTTTGAGTAGTTTAGCAGTCAACAGCAGGGATCGGTCTAGAAAATCGGAATACCGATCGCAGGATCTAGAATAACGTATAAGTTGTGAAATGTACACGCCATACGCTGGAGCTGCTGGAATGTTGCTGTCGATGAACGGGAAGTTGACAATTGGAAAGTTGAAGTCATCACGTTTGTCGTAGAGTCTAGTTTGTAGTTTTCCTGAGTCTATTTCTAGAAGTAGGTCTAAGTAAGATGCTGAGCTTATTGTATTGGTGGTGTCTTTAATTTCAAGTTTGCTAGGGTAAATTGAATGTAAATAGTCACCAAATTTAGCATTGTTGAGGGACAAAACATCATCAACGGGATGTTAAATTAAAGGTCTGGGCCAGTGTCTTTTCTTTCTTTTTCAGCAGGCCTTCTAGGAACTCAGCCTCATAAGAGTACAAAAACAGGTCGGCGAGGAGAGGAGCACAATTAGCACCCATTGGAATACCAACAGTCTGTTGAAAAACATGACGAATATGTTGTCAATCAGAAAATCTAACATATGACAGATTTGGTCTTCAGTATATTTAGTAGTAGATTTAGAGTCATTAATGACTAAGTAAGTTCTGTCATGACTAATTACTAGGTATTTGTATCGTCTCTTTCCGTTTTTCTTGAAAAAGCAGTGTTTTATAAGATCTTTAAGCCTAGTTATAAGCTGGATATGAGGAATGGCCGTATAGAGTGTCGAAAAAAAAAATGTTTTAATGCTGTTACAATGGGAAAGAGATCCAGACCTCACAATGTCTCTCAGGTCTTTTGAATTTTTTAATATCCACATCTCATTTATTCCACTCCTGGAGTAAAAAGTGTCGCTATATTTTTGAAGCCCCGTTTTTCCTGTTTTTAAAATAGTGGTCAGGAGTTGCGATAGTGTTTTGGTAGTAGACTTAGACGATCCTGCTATAAAACGCTGTTTGTATGGATTTTTGTGAAGTTTTGGTATCCAATACAATAAGGGGAGATCACAATCTTCGACTTTGATTTTGAGACCAAAAGGATGCCAATATAGATATGTGATTTTCAATAATCTCCTCTTCTGAAAGCGCAGTAAATGTGTAAATAGGATTGCCAAGTGAACTGTCCATGCCTAACTCATTAATTAAACACTCTATGTAATGTCTTCTGCAGATAAAAATAATGTTGTTAGGGGTCTTATCTGCTGGCACAACAACATATTTGTCATAAATGTCGGACAATGTTTTAAGAGCATCAAGATTTCTGAAGATTGATAATGCTTTAATGCTCATAGACCTTCTTAAACGACTTATTCATGTTTGAATCAATCACCTATCAGGTGACATAAAGAAATGCAAAGTATAAAGTCAAGCGGTCTAATAGACTTACAGTTTTTGGTCCAGATCAGAAAATCGGACCGGTCTATATGGCGAAGTTAGAAAAAGTGTTGAAACTGTTCCTCAATGTAATAAACATAATAGTAAATGAAACTGATACCACGATGGAAACCTGATATGGATCTCGGCTCGGTATATATCAGTATTATGCAGGTCCTAACCACGGCCCTCGGGCTATAGTACGGACTAGGAAAACTTATACGGCACTTGCATTCGGCTCGGTATATATCAGAATTATGTTGTCCATATCACGAAATTTGAGCAGCAATCGGGTTATGGTACGGACTAGGAAAACTTATACGGCACTTGCATTCGGCTCGGTATATATCAGTATTATGTTGTCCATATCACGAAATTTGAGCAGCAATCGGGCTATGGTACGGACCAAAAAATTTTATATGGAACTTGCATTCGGCTCGGTATATTTATTAGTATTTTGCAGGTCCATACCACGGCACTCGGGCTATGGTACGGACTAGGAAAACTTATACGGCACTGGCATTCGGCTCGGTATATATCAGTATTATGTTGTCCATATCACGAAATTTGAGCAGCAATCGGGCTATGGCACGGACTAGGAAAACTTATACGGCACTTGCATTCGGCTCGGTATATATCAGTATTATGTTGTCCATATCACGAAATTTGAGCAGCAATCGGGCTATGGTACGGACCAAAAAAATTTATATTGAACTTGCATTCGGCTCGGTATATATCAGTATTCTGCAGGTCCATACGACGAAATTTGAACAGTCCTCGGGCTATGGTATAGACAAGGAAATTTGAAATGGAACTTGCATTTGCTTCGGTATTTATCAGTATTCTGCAGGTCCATACCACGGCCCTCGGGCTATGGTACAGACCAGGAAAACTTATATGGAACTTGCATTCGGCTCGGTATATGTCAGTATTCTGCAGGTCCATACCAGGAAATTTGCACAGCCCTCGGGCTATGGTATGGACCAGGAAATATGGCACTTATTTCAAAATTTCTGAAGATTGATCATGTTTTAGTGCTCATAGACCTTCTTAAACGACTTATTCATGTTTGAATCAATCACCTATCAGGTGACATAAAGAAATGCAAAGTATAAAGTCAAGCGGTCTAATAGACTTACAGTTTTTGGTCCAGATCAGAAAATCGGACCGGTCTATATGGCGAAGTTAGAAAAAGTGTTGAAACTGTTCCTCGATGTAATAAACATAATAGTAAATGAAACTGATACCACGATGGAAACCTGATATGGATCTCGGCTCGGTATATATCAGTATTATGCAGGTCCAAACCACGGCCCTCGGGCTATAGTACGGACTAGGAAAACTTATACGGCACTTGCATTCGGCTCGGTATATATCAGTATTATGTTGTCCATATCACGAAATTTGAGCAGCAATCGGGTTATGGTACGGACTAGGAAAACTTATACGGCACTTGCATTCGGCTCGGTATATATCAGTATTATGTTGTCCATATCAGGAAATTTGAGCAGCAATCGGGCTATGGTACGGACCAAAAAAAATTATATGGAACTTGCATTCGGCTCGGTATATTTATTAGTATTTTGCAGGTCCATACCACGGCCCTCGGGCTATGGTACGGACTAGGAAAACTTATGCGGCACTTGCATTCGGCTCGGTATATATCAGTTTTATGCTGTCCATATCACGAAATTTGAGCAGCAATCGGGCTATGGTACGGACTAGGAAAACTTATACGGCACTTGCATTCGGCTCGGTATATATCAGTATTATGTTGTCCATATCACGAAATTTGAGCAGCAATCTGGCTATGGTACGGACCAAAAAAATTTATATTGAACTTGCATTCGGCTTGGTATATATCAGTATTCTGCAGGTCCATACCACGAAATTTGAACAGTCCTCGGGCTATGGTATGGACAAGGAAATTTGAAATGGAACTTGCATTTGCTTCGGTATTTATCAGTATTCTGCAGGTCCATACCACGGCCCTCGGGCTATGGTACAGACCAGGAAAACTTATATGAAACTTGCATTCGGCTCGGTATATGTCAGTATTCTGCTTGTCCATATCATAGCCCTTTGGTAGTCCGAATTTCGAGGTATTGTCATCAGTATAATTCACTATTGTGTAATTATGACCAATAATGATATTCATTTGTTCGTAATATGTCTCTTTGTTACTAATTAAAGATGACGTTTTCCAACAAAAATTATGTAAAAATCACTAAAAATCAAACATAGATAGAATTTTGTTTATTTTTACTTGCACTATGTTCTGACCTTCGAGTCACAAATACGACATTGTTTCCTTTTTACCTACATGAATAATAAAATTTGAAAGTGGCCCGGTAAGAGTTGCCTACATGGCTTCACAATAGAGTTATGTGGCTTGCATAAACTTACTTGCATTTTATATATACTGGATAACGAAATTTGAATTAGTAAAATAAAATTCCTTTGAGACATTAAAGTGGCCGTCCATAAAAAGATTCCTCAGTGTATTTTCTTTCATGGACGAACAACGACATAATACATATATGTCCCTATTCATAAATATTCACCAAGCGCATAAGCTAAAGTCGCAGATACAATAAAGCAGTCTTCCCGTAATGTGCCAATCCGCCGGACCCGACTGGCAAAATACAGGCAAATTTAACTCTGGTCCAGCAAATTTTTTTATATTACAACAGAAATGTTAAATTGGTCAGACAAGCCAAGAACTAATTTTGCTAAGACTGATAAAGATGTAACTTATAGACTGGAATTTAAATGTACATAGATTGCAGTAATAAGTATAGACAAACGGCAAGCTTATTTTGTTGATCCATTCATATTAGAGCCAACTTCCCGAGACACATAATACAACAAACCAGTGGTGCAAAAATTTATGATTTGCGCCGAATCGATTTTTTGCGGGATGGTTGATACGAAATAGTATAAGGGACATCCAGAAAAAAACTATTAATTCTCCACGAAGAGTTACGGCAAGCTAATATCTCCATTGGGATTATCTCGCCGTGGATTTTGACTACGGTAAGTTAATATCTAGTATAGTTCTTTCTTCAAAGAAGATCTTTGAAGATTAACCCAGTCATAACATGTTATCTTCCCTCAGTGACCATTTTTAATTTTTGGTTGACACTTAAAACACAATTTTAGAAATCTACTTAACATCCAGCGTAGTTTCGATAAATGGGAAAATCGAACGACAGATGGAAAATAGACGACCATTGGTAAACAAATCAATCAGCCATATAAAATGACCAAAAGCCTCACAAAATCAGTAACTGAACCATGAAAATGAGGTAAGGACAAATGACATGCATCAGATTGACATTTCCATTAAGTAGGCACCGCATAAAATTCATGGAGTATATCGTATATAGTATATAAACTTTTCAATGTCAAAAACATCTAACCACGTTGAGACAACTAACCTGCCGTGGCAGATATTAACACCAGTACGTGATTAAATACTGAACGAAGTAACCGGTTATATAAAGTGTTTGACCCGTCCGTCCGTCCAAGTGTCAAGCTTATGCCGCCCGGATAGTGCTCTCATTTCTTTTAAAGGATTTAAATTAAACTTTGGGAAATGGCTACCTATGGTAGGTGCTTGGACGGGATTGATTTTCTGGGAAATTCGTCAAAGGGACCATACTTTTCAGAAGGGGACTAAGTCAACTTTCATGTACATGTATATTCATTGTTGTCGCCTGTATAGCATTTTCATTTCGTTATGGATTTTCATGAAAATTTGGGATATTGTTAAAAATAGTATGTGCTTAGATGGGATTGATTTTAGGAACCATATTTTGGGTAGAGACTTAGTCAACTTTCATGTACATGTATGAGAAAAACTTTTTTAGTAAAACATGTCATGATATGTGAAAAGTACTTTTCTTGCAAGGCTCCTAGATGCAATAAATGAATACAAGTGTAGCCTCAAAAAGCTGTCTCGTATGCTTGGGCTAGAATGGCAAAGTTATTTTAAAAAAATTTTTTTGCAAAGTTGAGTTGAAGATTCAAACGGACGAATCAAAGACTAATGTACTAAAAGCCAAATACAGATGCTGTTAAGTCAATGATCCATGACATTGAGGTCAAAGTGACATAATGATATATGACAGACTGTCACATACCAATATAAATCTTGCTATATGTTAAATACAGAGAGTCTAGATGTTACAGTTTTTGAGAAATAGACTATAATGTAAAAGTTTAACAAAGTCTCTAAACCATAAAATTGAGGTCAAAATTACATTGAGTGACTGGCACGTACCCACATAAGATTTTCGCTACTAAAATTTGACCTTAATTAAAACGGAAGTGTATTTTAGGAATAATCGAGTGTTGTCTACTAGAAATCCTTCGGGTGATGTCGTCTGCAGTTAAGGCGGGAAAAGTCGCGCGGTTTGTCCGAATACCATTGAACGTCACGAAAGCAGACGAACATTTGTAAACATTGTAAGGTCACTTCAGAAACAAAAGGCTGACTTATTATGTAAAATTCCCGTAGCAAAAGTCAAGGACGACTTGTAACAACTTAACACCAGAGGCATATTATAAAACATGAACAAGTTATCGTATCTACATTTTTTCTACTGACTTTTCGTTATAAAAAGGTACAATATAGAATAATGAAAAAATGCAAGCAAACTTATTTTCCGAAGGGGGGGTTGGCATTTAGTATAGTTATTCTGGCAATTCTGGGCATGGCCATGGGCATACTGATTACTGTTCATGTAGCCTATACTGTAAGTCTAGGGGTAAATTTACGTTTTAACTGGCTTGAAAAATGTACACTTTTTCTGTGAAAGGGGTAAAAAGGCAGACGCCCGGTCAATTGCCACTACATGGATTACGGTAGCAGGGCCCCAATAGCTAGCATACAAGTTTGTGTCTCTTTCACTTACTCGGCAAAGTTTGACGTGTAGAATAGGAGTGCTCTGATTTACTTAGCCGCCACCTTTCCTTCTGTGCGTCTGTAACATTCTTCTATCGTTGTTTGTATTTCCTGGCTGAAAATCCGCTTTTCTTAAACCGGTGCGTCACTGTCAAACTGTCGTAATCCTAAATCACTTGTTAATAATTTTTATTCAAATCAATTTAAATTAATACGAATTCTTTACTATATCATTATGTTACAATTATTGTTTTAGGTTGATTACAATTAACTAATTGATATTTTATTGATTTACTACATAAGAGTGCATCTACTGTAGCAAAATGCTGAGACTCGTACTCCCTTAAGCAAATTAATCACAAATACTTTTAATGATCTTTCATTATTATAAATTATTACATTGTGCCATTATTGTTTTGAATTAATATGAAAAAAATAATAATTAGTGATGTAGACTAAATTAATTTATATGATAATTTTTTTTAATTCATCTAAGGTACTGGACCTAACCAACCAATTTCACATCTTTCCATCAATATTAAGGAGAATACATAAATAAACCTACAATCATTTATGCATACATTTTTTAGATTGTTCTTTAATGGCCATATATCAGATAATCGGTAAACTGGACACAGCAATCTGGGAATTGGCAAACTGGTACTAAACCTGTTATATATGCCACAGTGTGACATACTAGTCAGTATTACGAACATAATGAAATGCAAGGTTGATAGTTGCAGTAAAGTTATATTCTGACATCCATGAATGATACAAGTTGACTATCATACACATTTAGCAGGTTTTATCACTTCTAAATTCAATGTCATATTGGCATTGTCTAACGGGGTATGGCTTGAGATTTTGTCTCGTGCAGTGAGATATCACATGTACGGAATATTGTAGCATATCATTCTTGCTCCATTCTTGCTGAATAAATAAATGATGTAATAATATGTCATGATAACATGTTTTCAGGTTTAGAACCTGATGTTTTGATCATAACACCAACAGACAAACATCTGGTTAGATTGGCTAGAAAAATCAGTATTAAAGTATTTCATGAGTTTGTCATGCATTTAGGACTACCAAAGGAGGATTGGGAAAAAGTTGAATACAAGCATCAAGGTGGTGAAATCTTCAGCATGGAATTTGATGCTCTTATTGAATTGAAAAGGATTGGCAAAGACCCTTCATTTAACGAGCTGAGAAAGGCTGTTCAAAAAATAAACGAAGACAATGAAGACGCTCATCACATTTTATGTCAGGTGAGGATAGTTGTGAATTTATCAAAGGGCTCAGGGATAACTATGCACTGATTTCTTCGTTTTTAATTCTTAGATCTGAAACCACTAGTTTTATTAATGTTTTATACCCCCGCAAACTTGTTAAACCCCCCACAAACTTGTTTGGAGGTATATAGGAATCACCCTGTCTGTCTGTCTGTCCACATCCTCTGTAAGCGCAACTAAACCGCTTGATGAAATTTAATGAAAGTAGCATAGAGAAAGCGTAGATGTGCATGAACAATTTTTATTGTCCTTGTATATCATTAAGGGGACATAATTGGACTTGAAAGCTAAGTGGGGGGTATCTCTTTGTCCACGTGCTCACAGTCTACACTTGATGACGTTTTCTTTCACCAATTAGCAAAGAATAAAATGCGTTCATCTATTCAAGTAAAATGTATCTAAATGTTAATCCTTATAATCATATCCTTGAATCTTTTAGTCAGAAAACAATTTAAATTATGTGTTTTGCTTTGTTAGGTTTTTTTTGCAAATTGGTGAGTATATTACAGATTACTATACGGTTCTGTGAATAAATCAGTTGCTGATTAATAATAAGGGTAATTGAAAGACTGAGATATTGTAAAACATATAATTGTTAAACACGAGACACAAAAATTTCCAATTGTCAGGTTCCATTTATTTTTAACAAAACAAGCTCAGTGCTGAAATCTAATCTGATGAACATGATGAAAGGAATAGAACAAAATGCATTCTAGGTGTGTTTGAACTCATTTTTTTCTCACTTATAGTTCAGGTACGAAATGACAGACTACCAGGTCTATTGTTGTAGAAATATGTTGCTATCTTGAACCGACATTGGTTACCATATTTGTACGTCAATGCAGTGTAACACATTAATACAATTGTGACATACAATACTATTCAATCACGCATGTCTTATAATCTTATAATAAAACAGCTGTATCATGTCCTTTACTTATTGGTCTTAATAAAGTTCTCAATCACCCTATCCGCACACACGTTATGTTATTGTTAATGAAATCAAAATATATTCATAAATATAAACCGCTTTCTAACTATTCATAATGCAAGATTTATATGTGAGCTATATTATATTTAAATGTCATTTGTGGATACACACCGTTTTGTGGCATTTAATTCAACATGGCGTCAGAAAACACCGTCATTGCTGAACATCTGACAAAAGTGCATTGTGGGAATAAAATGATTACTAAATAAAGTGGTAGTATTATTAGTATTTATAATGTGTGCTAACTATTGTTTCTATAAAATCAAAAGTCTAAAGTCTTATGAAAAAATGTACTGGTAATATAAATTTGTGTTTTTCAGATCTTCAGAGAGGACACTCAGATATTAGGTATGTACCATTGTGCTGGGAAGAAGCATACATGTAGGTCTTCTCCCGAGACTTTACATGTCTGAACTGGGGCAAATGATGGACTTATCCCCATGTCCTGTCTTTTTCTTTCATTTTTTTCCACATATGTAGATGTGCATGAAGGATTTTTATTGACCTCAGATACCATTAAAGGGAGATAATTGGACTTGAAAGCGGAGTATCCTTTTGTGAGCATGCTCACAGTCCACACTTGTTCATTCTATAGAACATTTTGTCGATATTGAAATTGTTTATAAAAATTGCTGAAATGAATTTAGAGCACCATGTTTTATTTCAACGTCCTGAATACAGCTAAAATATTGCTTGCGGGACCATAAACAAGAATCAATCAATCAATTTATTTCAAATACTGGTAACCTAATATTTTATACTAACACCTGTATTATTATTAATAAGGTATGAGGAGGTTGAGAACAATACTACTGGTACCTTTAGTAAAGGTAATTATTAAATGGAAAATTGATTGATTGATAAAGAAAATGTTTACATTTCAATATGAATATTTTCTATTTGTTGTAAACTATATTTTTAGAATTCTGAATTTAATATCTTCAGCGACATGTATGTTACATATAAATTATGACAACTCCATTTACATGTATACTGTTTTATTGTATTGTAGAGATTGATAATTCAAAATTATTGGACATTCCGGAAAATAAAATTATGCAGGATTTATCAAAGATAATAGGAAATTGTGCAGAACATCTTGGAATAGAGTTGGAAGTAGACATAAATGAAATTAAAGCATCATTATTTCAATACAGTAAGAATATGTTTGGCCAGAATTTTGACATTCTAATGAAATGGAAATATGGTTGTACAAGTCCAACCAGAGGAAGAGAACTTACTGTCAATAAAACCAAAATTCCTTGTATCAGTAGAAGCCAATATCCTACTGTCAGTAAACCTAAAGATCCTCATGCCAGTAAGTCCAAACATCCTACTGTCAGTAAAGCAAAAATTCTTAAGGCTAGTAAAAATATTCGCACTCTAATGCATGCACTCTGGATTGTTGATCGTAGAGGATGCGATTTTTTAAAAGACAAATATAATATTAAATACTAGTGTGACATTATGCCTCCTCTTTCAGTATTAATACATGTACACAGATGTGATAATAACATGTTTTCGGCATGTACAACCCACTGGCTGCCATTATATGTAAAGGAAAAGTCGATCTTGAGTTGAAAAACAGATTTTGATAAACAAAGTAATTATATGTGACTGTGCATTTACATGTATAGTAAAAATTTATTATCAACAGAAGGTGGTTTGTAATCTACTGTTTATCACATAGCCTGTCAACTAATAAGGTTCGAGTCTCGCTTCAAGCAGGGTTTGTTTAGTCTTAAATATTAATTGACAAGGATTGCCAGTTTTCCCAACGAAGGTCAGGGTTCTTACCTAATAAAAACTTGACACCACGATATAGATGAAAAATGCTGAAAGTAGCATAAACCACATTCTTGTTATACCCCACGCAAACTTGTTTGGGGGGTTATATAGGAATAACTCTGTCTGTCGGTCTGTCTGTCCACATCCCTTGTAAGCGCTTCTGCTCCTAAACCACTTGACAGATTTTGATGAAACTTTACATGAACGAAGTACATCATATGTAGATGTGCACGAATAACTTTCGTTGCTGTCGGATATTATTCAGGGGAGACTTGAAGCGAAGCTGTGGGTATCGTTTTGTGAGCGTGCTCACAATCCACACTTGTTTGTATATTTATTATTTCAAAATGTATTAAATATTCAGATTGCATACAATTTTATAATTTTAAATTCTCTGCATTCTTATGATGAACTTTTGGGTATAGTTTATGTTGTTAAAAAGAACAAAATAGAACTGACTGATTTCAGAGCATATTTACAAAATATACAAAATGGACAGATAAGTGTTAGTGCTGGATATTTTAACATTACAATATGTTTATGGATCGACTTGAGTGTTTAGTTAAAGCATTTTAAAGTTCAAGTACTATATTATCGCCATGTTGTTGATAAAAGAGGACGTACATTTATTCAACAAATTAAAAAAAATATTAAAAAACTAGTTATCATATCATAACTCTTAACATTATATACTTGTACCATTTTATTTAATTAACCGTTTTAATGTTTGTTACTTGTGTGCATGTACTGTCATTCCTGCTTTTGTCATTTCAACCGCTTTGAAGCCGAAGAACAAAATTTCATGGAATTTTGGAGGGAAGTAACCACTTATGTAGACTTGCATATTTACAGGGAGTTATAATTCAATATTTCTATAGGAGTTATGTCACTTGAACTTTGAATTTTTGTCAAAAATAATAAAATGCCAAAGATGTCGCGGTAATCAAATCTACTTCTCTGAAAACCATACAAAATACAGTTTAATGGAAATTTATAGTTAATAAGTACATACTATCAACAGGGATTATGATGCCATTATTTGTGTAAGAAGTTATGTAAATTCATTATGTAAATAATATTCAGCTGTATGTCGGGGGTATTAAGTTTTATTATGTCCGTCCGTCCGTCTGTCCGTACGTATGTACATCCATACCAATTTCCGTCAAGATTTTCTCAGAAACTGTACATGAGAACAATTTGAAATTTGCCAGGGTGGTTCAGTATCACAAGTTGTACGTCCTAAGCCACTTTCAGACCTGTCGGACAACTACTTCCTGTTTGCGACTGGGCCGATATGAAAATGTGTTAACATGAGTATGAAAATTTCCGTCAAGGTTTTCTCAGAAACCGTACATGAGAACAATTAGAAATTTGTCAGGGTGGTTCAGAATACAAGTCAGATCGACACTCGGTCAAAACGGCACCTGGTTAAATCGGCACTTAGCAGTGTCGATTCGGCACTCAGTATGGTTAATTCGGCACCTATGTTTTTTTCTGAATTTATTATATTATGTTCAGTTAAAAACAAAAACGATTGAAAGATAACAATGTTTTTTTTAATTCATTAAAAATGTAGCACATATAAAAACAACCAGCACTAAAAAATCAAAGAACAGTTCAATAATAAAATCAGTCAATGTCAACATTATCGTTATTGCGAAGGAGGTCCGTACAATGATGCACACTTCCTAAGTAAATGACTTCAACCAATTGATTTTCTAGTACAGGTTCAGGCGCTTCGGGTTCTTTACAGTCACGGCACACCCATTCAAAATGAAGATTTTCACGTACAGCTTGTCTGTACTGGTCTCGGGTAACAACTGCAAAATAAACAAAACCATAAATATATAAATTTATTAGTACATAAATATATCAATAACTGTAAAAAACAACTCGATTGAGAAATACATGAGCAACAAATATACATTAATAAATTAATACAGCATAAAACATGTAATTTAAAACTCAAATTTGTTTATGTCAGATATGTTATTTATTTTTGTAATTATTATTTTATTATTACGACTATGAGAGGACTTACTGTTAACTGTTTTACAAAAAATTAATTTCTGACTTTTTCAAAGGAATTTTAATGTCTAATCATCGATGTTATTATAACAGTAATATATACTATTATCAAACTTAATTACAGTTGTACATTTCAAAGAATCCCCAATCAATATAGATAATCACTAATTATTTTATTTTAAGTTATAATTTTCAACATGTCATGTATTAAAATTTGCCTTTAAACTATTTCATCGTAATAAGTATAAATCATTTATCAGGTGCCGAAATTCAATGCCGATTTGACTATACATAGGTGCCGAATTAACTACTTTCCGGTGCAGATTTGACTTTTTTTACGTGCCGATCTCACTGAGTGCCGATTTGATTATGACATTTGACGAAGCCAAGCTAATGGCTAAACAAAACAACAAAGCTCCAACTTGTCCAAATTCAAATCCAGTAAAACAAATAAAACTGTCAAATGCTCGGATAAGCAAGAAACACCTGTCAACTTAATAAACAATAAAAACGCGATTAACTTAATTAAAGATAAAACACCGGTCAATATTGCTGAAAAAACATCCGTGACAATTAACAGCAGTCCAGATGACGCCCTATCATACGCCGACATGCTAAAAACCCCGCCGCGATTGGTAATTGACGAATCCTCACCTCAGGAGGAAACTCATCACAAAAACAATTTACCTATAAAACAAACCCCTAAAATTCCTCAACAAGATAAAATCACTAGGGTAAAAAATAAAACAAAAAATTCGATACAATTTGTAAAGGCCATCCTGGACCTATCCCAGCACGGCCATAAAGGTAAATCCATAAAGAAAAATCAAGAAAAAATCTTAGAACAACTATTATGATTCCTTAACGGACAACTAAACCTTAATCTCCAAGCATCAGAATTTAATTAAGTAGTCATAGCTATAGTTATAAAAAACATTCAGTAATAATTATATATAATGGGTCTATACATCCTACAATGGAATGCGCGCTCACTTTACGCTAACGCGAATTCCTTAAAAAATTTCTTAGACGAAAATGAAAAACCCGACGTTATATGTATTCAGGAAACCCACTTAAAAGGATACCGATACATAAAACTTAATGGATATCAACCACCTGTAATTAACAATAGAAACGGAATAAAAAACAATAAAGGTAAAATAAAAAGGAAGGGAGCTGGCGTAGCCGTCTATGTTTCAAACATTAACATACACGGAAATCGACTTCCAAGCCGAAAACATAGAAATTGCAGGTGTTACCATAAATTGTCAAAACGATAAAATTAATATTGTCAATATGTATAGACCCCCTGACCAAACACTAAACTCTCAGGATTACTCAAAAATGTTTAATAATATAAATCAAAATTTAGTCCTACTAGGCGACTATAACGCAAGGTCTTCACTATGGGGGTCTATTAAAACTGATAAAAATGGACAAGTCTTAGAGGACCTAATACAACATATGGACCTCATAGTACTAAACGACGGATCAGGTACCCGTCTAGATAACAACGGTAACACCTCCGAGATCGATCTAACGTTTGTTTCCCCCTCCCTAACTAAAGATAGTCAATGGGCAGTTCTGGAAGATCCACTCGGTTCTGACCATTTTCCAATTCTAACTGTATTAAAATCAAAACCAATTAAAAATGAAGTATGTACGACCCAAAGGTGGATATATGATAAAGCCAACTGGCACCTTTTCTCCAAAATATGCCAGAATGTAAAGATTGAAGACGTAAAACACCAAGATATTAATATTTATAACTCCAACATATACCAACAAATTACAACCATCGCAGATGCTGCCATACCAAAACAAAAGGCAAAGTCCTTATAAGGAAAAATTGTCCTTGGTGGAATATGCAATACACGGAAGCTAAAAAAGTTAAAAGAAATAAATTACGCAGATTCGATAAAACAAAAAATAGCCAAGATCTAGAGGAATATAAACAAGCTTTAAAAACTTTCAAAAATATTACAGACAAAGCGCGAAAAGAATATTTTCAAGACCTTTGTTCAAAATTAAATCACAGGTCAAATGTAAAACAGGTTTGAAAAACAATCAAAAATATGGAAGGAAATAAGGTCTCTAGTCTACCTACGCTTGTCCAAAATCAAAAGCAAGCGGTAACTAATAAACAGAAAGCCAACTTATTGGCAATGTCCTTCGCGGAAGATAGTAGCGACCAAAATCTAGAACCCGAATTTAAATTGCATAAAGAAAAATTCGAAAAGGAAAACCTAATTGAAAAAGATCTAAACCCTGATAATAATAAAAACTCTATTAATAAACCCTTCACAAAAGAGGAACTAATTAAGGTACTTAAAACCAAAAAACTACCGCACCGGGAGACGACCGGATCTCATATGAAATGTTTAAATACACGGATAACATGATAAACATCGTGTTAGATCTAATAAACCAAGTGTGGGACTCGGGACAATTACCATCTTCTTGGAAAAGTGCAAACGTAATCCCAATCCTTAAACCCAATAAGAATAAATCAGACCCTAAATCATATCGCCCAATCTCACTGACCTCAAACTTTTGTAAACTAATGGAAAGCATGGTAAATGAAAGACTAAAATACATCATAGAAAAAAAATAATATTATCAAGGACAACCAGAGTGGTTTCGGTAAAAGGTCGGTCAACTATTGACCATCTAATCAGACTGGAAACAGAAATTCAAAAAGCTAAAGCAAGAAACCAATATCTTTTGGCGGTATTTTTAGACATTGAAAAAGCCTTCGATCTCGTATGGAGAAAAGGTCTTCTATACAAAATTAAACAATTTGGAATAAGCGGTAATATGTTTAACTTTATGTCAGACTTTTTACAGGATCGCAAAATTAAAGTTAAAGTAAATAACAAAACTTCGGACGAACGCGAACTCCAAAACGGCACCCCCAAGGCAGCGTTATCAGTCCGACACTGTTTAATATTTTAATAGACGATTTAGTATATCAAGCCGAAAAATCCACTAAAACCTCGCAGTTTGCCGACGACAGTGCAATGTGGCACAGAGGCCATAACCTTAAAATACTTAGAAATAAAATGCAACGAACCTTGGACAATGTAAGTAAATGGGCCATTAAATGGGGCTTCAAGATTTCAAAAACTAAAACAA
This sequence comes from Limnoperna fortunei, assembly GCA_944474755.1. Taxonomy (NCBI): domain Eukaryota; kingdom Metazoa; phylum Mollusca; class Bivalvia; order Mytilida; family Modiolidae; genus Limnoperna; species Limnoperna fortunei. Next base: position 5,795,177 of record OX104112.1, read on the forward strand.
TAGGTGTTATTTTTGGAAATAGGAAAGTAACATCAACCAACCTCACATTAGGCAACCAACCCATAAAATTTGAAAATCATGTTAAATTTTTAGGATTAATATTCGACCGTAAATTAACATGGAAAAAACATTTCGACTACATATAGGAGAGATCTAAACCTATACTCAACCTTATGAGATACGTTCAGGCTAATAATTTTGGAATGGGCACTGAAACTCTGATAATATTGTATAAATCTCTACTCAGGTCCATACTAGACTACGGATGCCAGGTTTTTAACTCCGCCTCTAATAGTCTTAAACTTAAACTAGATAAAATACAGTATAAGGGTCTCCGAATAGCTTTAGGCGCTTTAACGTCCACGCCAGTCGAAAATCTATTAGTTGAAGCAAGGGAAAAACCGCTGCAACTTAGAAGTGATGAATTTTCATTAAAATATTACGCTAGGTGCTCGAAAAATCCCAAAAATCCAGCAAAAGAAACCCTCGTGGATTGTGTCGAATATATAGCAAAATCACAAAAATGGAAAAATGACACAATCCCTTTTGGCTACAGAGTAAGGAAAGAATTAAAACTAAATAAATTAGATAAAATTCAAATAGTAAAACACAATCCTCCGACTTTTCCACCATGGATTATAAAACGGCAAATACATCGTGTGAATTAAAAAATTAAATAGATAAAAGAGATGACCCTAATATAATAAAAACAATAACCCTCGAACATATAGATAGCAAATATAAAAACTTTGACAAAATTTTACCGATGGTTCCAAGGACCCACTCACCGGTAAAACCGCTTGCGCGTTTACCGTACCAAAAGCAAAATATGTATTCCATGAACGGTGCAACGATAATATCTCGGTATACACCACCGAAATGATAGCAATTTTTAAAGCATTAGAAATGATAGTGTACTCTGACTATCCATATCAAAAGGTAGTTATACTTACAGATTCACGGAGTGCCATCCAATCAATTGATAATAACCAATCGAGTAGACCGGATATCTTAGAGGCTATTCAAATGCTAGCATTTAAAATAAGAAATAAACAAATCGAATTAATAACAGAGTGGATACCAGCCCACGTAGGTATCCTAGGTCACGAACTATCGGATAAACTTGCAAAAGCAGCTTTAAAGCAAGAAAACATAAATATAAACATAGCCTATAGTACATCTGAATTCTACGCGATCGTCAAAAATATATTTAAAAAGAAATGGCAAGATATTTGGGACACACATTTAAATTCAAGGTACTACCGGCTTAATCCATCAGTTAATTCAAAACCTTTTTTCTATATAGGAAATCGAAACCATGTAAAAACTGTAACCAGGCTCAGACTTGGCACAACCCTTCTACCGGGTCAAATGGGGCAACACATCAAAAATATATCGCCACTTTGCAGTGTATGCAACACTAAAGAAGACATCGAACATGTCATTCTGCACTGCGTAACCCATAACAACGCCAGAATAAAACTTAACACAGCGCTCACAAAATTTAACATCAATACTGTCGATATCAAGATCTTGCTAGACCCTCCTAAACAATTTAAAAACCAAGTTTATAAAGAACTAGTCGATTTTATGACTATCACACATGTATTTAACTGTCGCTTTCGTTTCTTGTATACACCACTTAACTAGGTGTCTTCTGCGACGGTCGCGCCCTACAACCATCTAATAAATAAAAGCAAAATCCCATGTACAGTAAGCAAAGAGCTTCGTCTTGGGCGGCCCCGACTGACATAGGAAATTCCAAAATAACCAACCCCTATAAGCTATTATCAAACCTGCTCCTCAGTAAGGTAAGCCAAGAGGTTCGTCTCGGCCACCCTACGAGGAACACGCGTAACAACGGCAATAATAATCATCAAAAAGTTAAAATTGCACCTAAGCAGGATATGCCAAGAGCATCGTCTCGGGCAGGTGCCTTCTTTCGATTACAAATTAAAGTCAAATCCTCGGTAGAGTAAGCCAAGAACTTCGTCTCGGGCTGTTACTGAAGGACATAGGAAAATCATAAAAACCCAATCCCTAAAACATGTAACAACCCTACTCCTCAGTAAGGTAAGCCAAGAGCCTCGTCTCGGGCACCCTACGAGGAACACTCGTAACAACGGCAATAATAATCATGAAAAAGTTAAAATTGCATCTAAGCAGATATGCCAAGAGCATCGTCTCGGGCAGGTGCCTACTTCCATTAACAATTAAAGTCAAATACTCGGTAGAGTAAGCCAAGAGCTTGGTCTCGGGCTGTTACCGAGGGGCATAGGAAACTCATAAAAACCCAATCCCTAAAACATGTAACAACCCTACTCCTCAGTAAGGTAAGCCAAGAGCACGTCTCGGGCCCTTACGAGGAACACGCGCAATAACGGCAAAAATTAAATATTAAAAAAAATTATTATTAAACCGAAGGAGGGTATGCCAAGAGCATCGTCTCGGGCGGTTTCCTACTTCGGAATACAAATAAAAGTTATCGGTAGAGTAAGCTAAGAGCCTCGCACCTATTGATGATTACGCGTATAATAACGACAATAATCATAATCATAATACATGTAATAATAATACAAAGTAGGGCATGCCAAGAGCTACGTCTCGGGCGGGTCCCTACTTCTGAGCAATAATCCCTATAAATATTTATAGCAATATTGTATATATTTAAACAAACAAAAAACAAAAAAAAGAATAAAAAAATAGAATACTCTAATAGTTATCTCAAAAATAGAGGAAAAAAACATGTATATTATTCTTATCTTATAATTTACAAAAATATTGTACATAAAAATACATAATTAGTGAAAACTAACAACAAATGTAATATAATTTTTCATTAATTCCCTTCGGAAATGATGTTCGGAAATGAAAAATTATAGGACCTTAGACCAGATACAACCATGGTCTCCGAATAGTCATGTAGAATTACGTGTCGTTTTATTTATTTTAAAACTGCTTTTTTGTATATATATTGATTGTAACCGTATAAATAGTGCTACATATTTATACACATGTACGTGTCGCACTAACAAAAAACATTTTTTCGTTAATTACTAGATATAGTATACATCACATACGTATAACGACAAATAGTTTTTACCTGTTATTGTCATTTCGTTGTAAAAACACTGACGAAGCCTGTTGGTCAGGCGAAATATTTGTGCAATTTTTTAAAGTGTAAAACTTTGTTTTCGCTTTAATTATGTATCTAGATGTTGTTGTACATATTTTTAAACGAATATATTATTATTTTAGTCTGTACAGCATCGTTATCTACCGTAACGATCCAACATCCCGTACGAACAATTGTTGACTATTTCTTTAGACGTCTGTCAGATGAGACGTAAAACTGGTGCCTCGTGTACAGTATTCCATCAACTGGCACGTTAAAGACCCCATTGGCAGTATTCGATAAGAGTAGGCGCACGCGCCGCTGCCATGGCACGACCCGTACTTGCTGCTAGCGTCTTGGTTCTCTAGCTGCAGCTTCATAGATTAATCGACTTCAACAAAGTCTCTTTGGTTGCAGCATTTCTGACTACTTTTATCATTTCAGTTATAGTATTTATGGCCTATAAATCCCCAAAAATACAAATAAATAGGAAAAGAAAAAAATTTCAATAAAAGCCATTAGGCAATAAGTCCGTGCGAGACCGTTTTACGGTAGACAAGGACGTTAAAAACCCCCATAAGTAAGTGGGTAACAGTTGTTTGTTTGGCCTTTTGGTTGCGAGTCCTTTTGATGCCCCGTCCCCGAAGGTTTCCAGGTGATAACTTGACAACGCCTCAAGAGATTTGAATGCTATTTTGCACAGCTGTTCAGTACAATAAAATGCAGGTCAAATTCAATTTTCAGGATGATCCGAAAAATATTATTGAAGTTTTGCCACTTTATAAATTTTCAAATTTGACAATAATGAAATTTTCTGGTCTAAGAAAGATAACTCATTTCTTTCTGTCTCTATATACTAGTATATAGTGGATGTATAGTATATACAGTATAGTATACTATTATATACTAATATATTTTACTATTGATGAATAACGTGGCGGGGTATCATTTAGTGTCCCATTAGATGCCCAATTGTTTATGTGTGTTTTTCCTCGATACTTGTCATTTAAAAATTATTAATTAAACTTATTGTCCAATCCGTGTTTGGGATTTATTTGTTCTTCCTTATGTTTGAAGTCATTGGCTAAATCATAATTAAACATGTTATTTGTCAGTTTCGCGGATCGTTAGTCATCGTCATCGCCTTTTACATGGAATATCTTCTTGATTGGTCGTCATGGGTATTGTGAGTCTATATTCTGGAAGGAATACAGAGCATCTGAATCACCGACGTTCAGCAGGAAAAGTTGGAATTCTCATCAAATTAAAAGTCTTGTCAGGAGATCACACCTGTCTTTTAACTGCAGATCATATCTATGAGAATTAAAAATAGTTATTTGATTAATTGGTCTAATCAATGTTTATTTAAATAGGTTAAAATAATAATCATTTCAGCAATCTGGTTTATTGCATGTAAATAGATTAACCCTTTATTCACGTGTGCTTAACTTCACCATTGATTCCTGGAGCTAAACACACATGGAGACAAATCCAAATTATGATTTTAGTTTTAAATTAAAAAGACATAAATATTTCATAATAGACATGGAAAGGATACACAAACAGCCATGAATATCTTAGAATTTAAGGATATGAATATTTTATATTTTGCTATAATTTCACAATGCCCCATCCCTCAGTGAAAAAAATTTTCATATTTTGTTAAATGTACAAATGTGTTCTTCACATTTATTTCGGTATAAAAGTTTTTATTTTAAATTTCAACATAATTTAAATCTTCATCGCGTTTCGTATGAAAAATAGCAAAGAAAACCGATGTTTTAAATACTGGACCTAATTTAAATATAAATCTTTCAACATTAGTTAATTATACAAGTAGCTTAACACTTTCAATCCCGGTTAAGTTTTGGTAGTTTTAAATGGGATTGAAAGTGTTAAGCTACTTGTGGAAAAAAGAAGTAAGGAAGGCACAAAAATTATACTGGTTCAACAATGTGAGGAAGATATAGCTAAGAAGTCAACCCTTTAATACCTCCAATTACAGAAAAACCCAATGTCACAACCACATAATATTTGGGAAGGCGCAGAAAATGTACATAGAAAAAAAAGAGCGCCAGAAGTCCAGATCTGTCGCGAACTGTATTCACGATATTACATGAACAATTGTAATTATTTTTACTTGTGATTATTTTTTAATTATGCCATATTATTATTGTTATATAATTTGTTTAGAACAAGGATGTTATGGTTTATTCTAGAAATTAGTTGATTGTACTATTGTTTATCTGGAAGCTTCTGGAATTTACATGTTACTATTATTAGATAAGAAAGATTTAGATAATTATAGAAACTACTTGAAAAAGAACTTTCTACAATATTCTTTATAAAATAGTATATAAGACATGGTTGTAACATTTATAGGAGTTCAAGTTTAAGTTTAAGTTCAAGTAATAGTTGTAAGTTTAGACAGTGACAATAGCAGTTATCCAATGTGGTATTGTTGAAAGTAAAAGTAGCTGTACATATTGTAAATAGAAGTTTGCAGTAAATAAAAGTTAGAAACCTGATTTCGTGTTAGTTTGGATTTCGCCACAAGATCAGCTTGTAACTCAAACATACCTGTTTAATACAACAAGAAAAAAGTTTGGAGATAGTTATATCAAAACTATATGCTGCCTATGCGGAGATGAGCCAGATGATCTACAACATTTAATTCTCAAGTGTCCAAAGCTGTAAAACGTTCGGAGAAGGCATCTCCGACATATCAAAATCTACCTAGATAACATCAGAAACGATGTTTACCAAGAGTTTGTCACTCATACTAGACTGTACAAACCAACAGTTGCCGTATATCAGTAAGCTGAAAAAAACAAGGTTACATAGAGCTGGATGAACTAACCAGGAACATGTGCTATAACCTACATATGGAAAGGAGACAGTTAAAGGAGTGGGGCAGGATTCTATAAATATATAAACTATGTATAATCCGATGCTTTTAGTGTTTTTAATAGAAAAAATGCAATAGTGATGATACCCTTCTTGTATATATATCTATGAATTTTATTTTGACTCCACGCTTGACCAAGTGCATCTTATCGTTTTAACTCAAGCATCGTGTTTTAGCAGCTTTTATAGTTTTAGAAACCGCTATACATGCCCTTTTTGATATCAGAAAGTAAAATTTTAGATTAACAATATTTAAACATTTTAGTGCATTTATGACTAGTGCCTGATATTTTACGTATAATGCTGCTTCTTGCCTTTTAGTGCTTTTACGATAAGTAGTAATTGTAGACTGAGTTTAATAACTCTACATTTAAATAACTTATATGTGGATGCCTAACTGTATTATAACCCATACACTGTACATAAATGTTCACCTGACTCCGTCAACTATTCGTATTCTCACTGTGACTATAGGCACCATACACATGCAATGATGTGCACCACATATATCTATCCAGAGGATAGAGTGCGCCGACTAACGGCGGTAGTTACCTGAACAAGACAAGACAGTGGGCCAATCGGCAGCTGTCTCCCGATTTAGTCTATTATGATTGCCACCGCCCCGTAATTGTGTCGGGTTTTCATCCCTAACTTAGCTCTGCTTATTTGTTTTCCAATCGGCAACTATCTCCCGATTTAGCAGCCAATCAAGACACAGCATTGTTTATCTGTTATCCTTGAGATACGACTGGTTTCCGCTGTTTAGCTTTTGATTATTTATCCCGTCTCGCATGCGAGACGGGAATAAGCGACATCACGTGACTTCTGTGACGTATATTTGTCAGCCATATTGGATTTTCAACTGAATAGAAAATCAATGGGACGATTTAAAAAAAACGCTGATATCTTGTTAAATTAAAATATATATGTTTTGCACATTGTTCCCAGCTCTACAGTCTCTTATCTTTCGAATGATATGAATTTTATCCGTTTAAATTACATACAAAAAGTAGACATATTGATGTATTAAATTGTCTCATTTTTAACACTTTAATTTCTGATCTTCATAGTTCCCATTTCATATGAAATTGGCTCATTTTACAATTTTTAACATGGCGAAGTTCAGACCACGTGGTACAGACAAGGGACAGTGTGGCATTTTTATGGTTTAATTATATCTCAGAAATTTGTAACATGTTTAATTTAGATGTAAATATTTTAATAATTAAACAAAAAAACTTTAAGATATTTGACTAGCAAAATACTGTCTTTAGAAAAAACTAACTGCAATTGAATTGTCTCAGGAACCTATAAATCAATTAGTTATACTAGTCCCAGATTGTCTTGAATAAAAAATGTGGTAATGAACTTTGTGATAAATATTTAAAAGTATTTATGTAATATTTCTATTTTGGGCGCATTTTTCGTAGTCATAAAGGTAGTCAAAATTCAAGTTTTAAGGAACAAGCTGTTCAATAAACATCCTGTACAGGAAATACAAGTTTATGGCAGTACAAGCTTTATCAGGATGACACAGCATGGGTTAAATTTCAATACATTGAAGGTGTTCTAAATAATAGATCTGTCACAAATGTTTATTACGTAACCATAATTCACTAATAATTTTATTCGATTATGAACTATATTGTAGTTTTTGAGTATATGAAAAAAATTATTATGCAACGGGGAAACAACAATCAACGAGGAACTCCATAAATGATTAAGATAAAAAATAAAAGTATATATAAAAAATGAAAAAAAAAAGTCAAATATTAATAATTTGTTTAAAAAACATACATAATTTTATTAATAATAACAGCAATTTGATATATTATAAAATTTTGGTGTTAATGATACACAACAGTTGTTCATTGATAAACAGAGTTATCGAACCTAATTATGACAGTAATAGTTGCATAATTATGTTGTTCAATACTACAGTAAAAATTAAACGTTAATTCTATAAATACTTTCTTTAGGTGTAAATTCGAACACAAAATTGTAGGTAACGTTCTTTACATTGACAGTATTATTGATCTTTAAATTTGATTATATAAATACAAACAAATGGATCGAAAATGTTAATGTACACTTTCATTCATTGCAACGTTTTTAGTATTACATACGTGTTTTTGACGGAAGCCATTTTAGATTAAATGACTGTCCTCAAATTAATTATTTTAGTTAAATTTAATTAAATGCAAATATTTAAATTGTCATATAATCCACGGAAAGTGAAGCATTTAAGACCTGAACACATCAGACGTAATTTAGTCCAAAATGACTGGAAATTAAAACGACGGGTTATGAAAAGTTTGATAACTTGATGAATTTGCGATCACAACTTGTTTTATCTGTATGCATTTGTTTTGTGAATTGTGTTTATCTGTCTATATAATCAAGCTAGAGGAAGGCAAAGAAACAGATGAAAGTTTTAAATTTCCAACGTGCCGGGCAGATAATTGAATTCATATATATGGATGCGTTTTAATTCTCCATGTAAGAATTCCAGATACGTCGATACCTGTGGAATTACGGGTACGTTTTATTATAGGATTAAACACCGTTTTCAATGGATTTATCAGTATATCAACAAGACCAACTCACTAACAAACAAGTAAAGTCCGAAGGACTTTTATGATATGTTTGACAACTACAAAATGCTAAATTTTCTGCCCATTTGTTTTCCTTTTCCCAGTCTGTAATTTGTTAACTTGCTCCAAATATATAGCTGAAAAACTGTTGGTTCAATGTTAAGCTGGAATCCAATCAGTCTATCAAATTAAATGGATACAATTGTAATAAGTGCTTTTGTATGTTCAACTACATTTTTTTTCTTTTTCTGATTAGACTTTTAAACTGGCAGCCAGGTTTTTTCAGACTTCCATTTAGAAACATTTAACAAACTGAAACAAACTTTTAAGCACTATGGATTATATGGCTCTTGTCAAGTTGGCATACATATAAGGTCTTTATGCCATTTTGTATTTTAACATGTTACCCTTAAATGACGTCCCCCTTCCTACAATGTATGTTTAAAAAAATCAGAGCTGTAGTATACTTATCTGTCCTTAAAGGTCCCGTGTGTCCAGTGTGTCTTTATTGCCAGTAGTCCAGTCTTCTGTGTCCACTAATGTTTTGCAATAATTTTACAAAGTGTATTTAAAATTGATATGTGGGTAGATAAAAAATTCAGCACACTCTTCTATCATGAAAGGCATTGCCACCCCTGTAAACCACCAATCAAGATATCACTTCTACTGCTTTTCAGTGGGTAAAATCTTAAAACTAGAATTGTAAGAGATTTAAAGAACTTTTGGAATTAAGATTTGTGAGAATAAGATAAAGACGAAGATGATCTGTGCTGATGTTCCAACGTTTAAGTAGGGCTTCTATTTGTTCTTGCAGGTTGGTATTGATATCCTTATTAATCTTCATTTGTCTGTGCTGGTGGAGTACTTTGAAACCAACTACTAGCTGCCTTGGCTTTATCGTATTTTGTGCGGATGGAGTCGTCCCATGGATGTTGTGTAAGGATTCTTTTGTACTTTTGGTATGTTTTAACTTCCTCAGTTGGACCTAGCAGTTTTTCTATTAATTCGGTTGTGGACAGTTTGGCTGCAAAGAGTTAAATGTATATCAACTGAAATTTAAAAAAAAAGGTTTGGGACATGAAGATTTATTCATGTTTCAAATATACATGTTCCCTTTAAGATATATTTAGGAGATAACTGTATTGTATTTGAAGATTTGCAGGCATCAATTAATGATTTGATGGTTGGAAATTGAGTTCACTGGCGATACGTATGCGGAGCCAGTAAACAGATATATCCCAATGCTACAGGGATTAAAATAAAGTTAAATGACTAATTTAAAACTGGAAATTTTTAATTAACCGGAAATAATGTCTGTGCTTGCGTTACTTTCTGATGGCATGAATTGTGGAATTGATGTCATGAAAATATTCTGGTTGTCCAATCAGAATTGACGTTACATCAAAAATTGCATGAGAATGATATTTCACTGTTTTGATCCAACATGTGCAGGTAGAAAAACATTTTTCTTTCATATGAATTTGCAGTTTACCTGGAATACTTCTTTCTTCAATATTTGGCTCCTCTGGTTGTTGGTCTTCAGAATCTTGCATAAAAGGGTTGTCATCAGATTCCTCGCCTCTGTCTCTTTTGTCTACAAATGCCAAACAATAAAATATAAATATACTGTATAGTTTCCATTTCATCATGTCATGTGTGCATGCTGTGATATATGCAGGTGAATACAGGGATATTCACTAACTTTTTTATCATGGTTGCCACCTGGTCTCCTAACTTAAAAAATTTGGGCGCCCAGTGAAAAAGTTAGGCGCCCACACATTTCATATATTTTTTTTAATGAAAAAGAATACACTTCCATAAATTAAAACTTGAAATAAATGATAGGATAGAACTGTGAAACAAATAATATTTTGTAACAAAATTGCACTATTAAAAGTATTTAAAGATCTAAATTTACTTTTTGAAAGTTACTGCCAAAGTATTAATTTGAATTATGTTTAAATAATTCATGCAAAACGCATCACAAGCCGCATCGTATTTGCAATCTCCGGCACCGAGTTCATATCCACTCCGGAAATTTTCATATTTTTTCGCTTTGAACTGGTTTCTGGTATCATTTTTACTAAGCTTTATGTACAAAGTAAACATGGTAAAAACCAAATGGGACCAGCTAACACTGTGTGGCGCGTAAACAGGGTAAACATGACGCAAAAACAAAAATATTTCAGATTTCTTACCAATATGGAAATCAAATTGAAAGGAGACATACCGCTACTGTTCAGTAAACTGTGGCGTAGTCCTCGACGATCGATTGGTCCAGGTTAAAAGTGTGATAGCGATCAGTGACCCATTAGTCTAGGTGTAAACTGTGGCGTAGTCCTCGACGATCGATTGGTCCAGGTAAAAGTGTGATAGCGATCAGTGACCCATTAGTCTAGGTGTAAACTGTGAAGTAGTCCTCAATGACTGATTGGTCCAGGTTAAAGGTGTGATAGCGATCAGTGAACCATTAGTCTAGGTGTAAACTGTGGCGTAGTCCTCGACGATCGATTGGTCCAGGTTAAAAGTGTGATAGCGATCAGTGACCCATTAGTCTAGGTGTAAACTGTGAAGTAGTCCTCGACGATTGATTGGTCCAGGTTAAAAGTGTGATATATCGATCAGTGACCCATTTGTCTAGGTGTAAACTGTGGCGTAGTCCTCGACGATCCATTGGTCCAGGTTAAAAGTGTGATAGCGATCAGTGACCCATTTGTCTAGGTGTAAACTGTGAAGTAGTCCTCGACGATCGATTGGTCCAGGTTAAAAGTGTGATAGCGATCAGTGACCCATTAGTCTAGGTGTAAACTGTGGCGTAGTCCTCGATGATCGATTGGTCCAGGTTAAAAGTGTGATAGCGATCAGTGACCAATTAGTCTAGGTGTAAACTGTGAAGTAGTCCTCGACGATCGATTGGTCCAGGTTAAAAGTGTGATATCGATCAGTGACCCATTAGTCTAGGTGTAAACTGTGGCGTAGTCCTCGACGATCGATTGGTCCAGGTTAAAAGTGTGATAGCGATCAGTGACCCATTTGTCTAGGTGTAAACTGTGAAGTAGTCCTCGACGATTGATTGGTCCAGGTTAAAAGTGTGATAGCGATCAGTGACCCATTTGTCTAGGTGTAAACTGTGAAGTAGTCCTCGACGATCAATTGGTCCAGGTTAAAAGTGTGATAGCGATCAGTGACCCATTAGTCTAGGTGTAAACTGTGAAGTAGTCCTCGACGATCGATTGGTCCAGGTTAAAAGTGTGATAGCGATCAGTGACCCATTAGTCTAGGTGTAAACTGTGGCGTAGTCCTCGACGATCGATTGGTCCAGGTTAAAAGTGTGATAGCGATCAGTGACCAATTAGTCTAGGTGTAAACTGTGAAGTAGTCCTCGACGATCGATTGGTCCAGGTTAAAAGTGTGATAGCGATCAGTGACCCATTAGTCTAGGTGTAAACTGTGGCGTAGTCCTCGACGATCGATTGGTCCAGGTTAAAAGTGTGATAGCGATCAGTGACCCATTAGTCTAGGTGTAAACTGTGGCGTAGTCCTCGACGATCGATTGGTCCAGGTTAAAAGTGTGATAGCGATCAGTGACCAATTAGTCTAGGTGTAAACTGTGAAGTAGTCCTTGACGATCGATTGGTCCAGGTTAAAAGTGTGATAGCGATCAGTGACCCATTAGTCTAGGTGTAAACTGTGGCGTAGTCCTCGACGATCGATTGGTCCAGGTTAAAAGTGTGATAGCGATCAGTGACCCATTAGTCTAGGTGTAAACTGTGGCGTAGTCCTCGACGATCGATTGGTCCAGGTTAAAAGTGTGATAGCGATCAGTGACCAATTAGTCTAGGTGTAAACTGTGAAGTAGTCCTTGAAGATCGATTGGTCCAGGTTAAAAGTGTGATAGCGATCAGTGACCCATTAGTCTAGGTGTAAACTGTGGCGTAGTCCTCGACGATCGATTGGTCCAGGTTAAAAGTGTGATAGCGATCAGTGACCCATTTGTCTAGGTGTAAACTGTGAAGTAGTCCTCGACGATTGATTGGTCCAGGTTAAAAGTGTGATATAGCGATCAGTGACCCATTTGTCTAGGTGTAAACTGTGGCGTAGTCCTCGACGATCGATTGGTCCAGGTTAAAAGTGTGATAGCGATCAGTGACCCATTTGTCTAGGTGTAAACTGTGAAGTAGTCCTCGACGATCGATTGGTCCAGGTTAAAGGTGTGATAGCGATCAGTGACCCATTTGTCTAGGGGTAAACTGTGAAGTAGTCCTCGACGATCGATTGGTCCAGGTTAAAAGTGTGATAACGATCAGTGGTGTAAACTATGAAGTAGTCCTCGACGATCGATTGGTCCAGGTTAAAAGTGTGATAGCGATCAGTGACCCATTAGTCTAGGTGTAAACTGTGGCGTAGTCCTCGACGATCGATTGGTCCAGGTTAAAAGTGTGATAGCGATCAGTGACCCATTAGTTTAGGTGTAAACTGTGAAGTAGTCCTCAATGACTGATTGGTCCAGGTTAAAAGTGAGATAGCGATCAGTGACCCATTTGTCTAGGTGTAAACTGTGGCGTAGTCCTCGACGATCGATTGGTCCAGGTTAAAAGTGTGATAGCGATCAGTGACCAATTTGTCCAGGTGTAAACTGTGAAGTAGTCCAAGACGATCGATTGGTCAGCGATCAGTGACCCATTAGTCTAGGTGTAAACTGTGGCGTAGTCCTCGACGATCGATTGGTCCAGGTTAAAAGTGTGATATCGATCAGTGACCCATTTGTCTAGGTGTAAACTGTGGCGTAGTCCTCGACGATCGATTGGTCCAGGTTAAAAGTGTGATAGCGATCAGTGACCCACTTGTCTAGGTGTAAACTGTGGCGTAGTCCTCGACGATCGATTGGTCCAGGTTAAAAGTGTGATAGCGATCAGTGACCAATTTGTCCAGGTGTAAACTGTGGCGTAGTCCTCGACGATCGGTTGGTCCAGGTTAAAAGTGTGATAGCGATCAGTGACCCATTAGTCTAGGTGTAAACTGTGAAGTAGTCCTCGACGATCGATTGGTCCAGGTTAAAAGTGTGATATCGATCAGTGACCAATTAGTCTAGGTGTAAACTGTGAAGTAGTCCTCAATGACTGATTGGTCCAGGTTAAAAGTGTGATATCGATCAGTGACCCATTAGTCTAGGTGTAAACTGTGAAGTAGTCCTCGACGATCGATTGGTCCAGGTTAAAAGTGTGATAGCGATCAGTGACCCATTAGTCTAGGTTTAAACTGTGGCGTAGTCCTCGACGATCGATTGGTCCAGGTTAAAAGGGTGATAGCGATCAGTGACCCATTAGTCTAGGTGTAAACTGTGGCGTAGTCCTCGACGATCGATTGGTCCAGGTTAAAAGTGTGATAGCGATCAGTGACCCATTAGTCTAGGTGTAAACTGTGGCGTAGTCCTCGACGATCGATTGGTCCAGGTTAAAAGTGTGATAGCGATCAGTGACCAATTAGTCTAGGTGTAAACTGTGAAGTAGTCCTCGACGATTGATTGGTCCAGGTTAAAAGTGTGATAGCGATCAGTGACCCATTAGTCTAGGTGTAAACTGTGGCGTAGTCCTCGACGATCGATTGGTCCAGGTTAAAAGTGTGATAGCGATCAGTGACCCATTAGTCTAGGTGTAAACTGTGGCGTAGTCCTCGACGATCGATTGGTCCAGGTTAAAAGTGTGATAGCAATCAGTGACCCATTTGTCTAGGTGTAAACTGTGAAGTAGTCCTCGACGATCGATTGGTCAAGGTTAAAAGTGTGATAGCGATCAGTGACCCATTAGTTTAGGTGTAAACTGTGAAGTAGTCCTCAATGACTGATTGGTCCAGGTTAAAGGTGTGATAGCGATCAGTGACCCATTTGTCTAGGTGTAAACTGTGAAGTAGTCCTCGACGATCGATTGGTCCAGGTTAAAAGTGTGATAACGATCAGTGGTGTAAACTATGAAGTAGTCCTCGACGATCGATTGGTCCAGGTTAAAAGTGTGATAGCGATCAGTGACCCATTAGTCTAGGTGTAAACTGTGGCGTAGTCCTCGACGATCGATTGGTCCAGGTTAAAAGTGTGATAGCGATCAGTGACCAATTAGTCTAGGTGTAAACTGTGGCGTAGTCCTCGACGATCGATTGGTCCAGGTTAAAAGTGTGATAGCGATCAGTGACCAATTTGTCGAGGTGTAAACTGTGAAGTAGTCCTCGACGATCGATTGGTCCAGGTTAAAAGTGTGATAGCGATCAGTGACCCATTAGTCTAGGTGTAAACTGTGGCGTAGTCCTCGACGATCCATTGGTCCAGGTTAAAAGTGTGATAGCAATCAGTGACCCATTTGTCTAGGTGTAAACTGTGAAGTAGTCCTCGACGATCGATTGGTCAAGGTTAAAAGTGTGATAGCGATCAGTGACCCATTAGTTTAGGTGTAAACTGTGAAGTAGTCCTCAATGACTGATTGGTCCAGGTTAAAGGTGTGATAGCGATCAGTGACCCATTTGTCTAGGTGTAAACTGTGAAGTAGTCCTCGACGATCGATTGGTCCAGGTTAAAAGTGTGATAACGATCAGTGGTGTAAACTATGAAGTAGTCCTCGACGATCGATTGGTCCAGGTTAAAAGTGTGATAGCGATCAGTGACCCATTAGTCTAGGTGTAAACTGTGGCGTAGTCCTCGACGATCGATTGGTCCAGGTTAAAAGTGTGATAGCGATCAGTGACCAATTAGTCTAGGTGTAAACTGTGGCGTAGTCCTCGACGATCGATTGGTCCATGTTAAAAGTGTGATAGCGATCAGTGACCAATTAGTCTAGGTGTAAACTGTGGCGTAGTCCTCGACGATCGATTGGTCCAGGTTAAAAGTGTGATAGCAATCAGTGACCCATTAGTCTAGGTGTAAGCTGTGGCGTAGTCCTCGACGATCGATTGGTCCAGGTTAAAAGTGTGATACCAATCAGTGACCCATTTGTCTAGGTGTAAACTGTGAAGTAGTCCTCGACGATCGATTGGTCCAGGTTAAAAGTGTGATAGCGATCAGTGACCCATTAGTCTAGGTGTAAACTGTGGCGTAGTCCTCGACGATCGATTGGTCCAGGTTAAAAGTATGATAGCAATCAGTGACTTATTTGTCTAGGTGTAAACTGTGAAGTAGTCCTCGACGATCGATTGGTCCAGGTTAAAAGTGTGATAGCGATCAGTGACCCATTAGTTTAGGTGTAAACTGTGAAGTAGTCCTCAATGACTGATTGGTCCAGGTTAAAGGTGTGATAGCGATCAGTGACCCATTTGTCTAGGTGTAAACTGTGAAGTAGTCCTCGACGATCGATTGGTCCAGGTTAAAAGTGTGATAGCGATCAGTGACCCATTAGTCTAGGTGTAAACTGTGGCGTAGTCCTCGACGATCGATTGGTCCAGGTTAAAAGTGTGATAGCGATCAGTGACCAATTAGTCTAGGTGTAAACTGTGGCGTAGTCCTCGACGATCGATTGGTCCAGGTTAAAAGTGTGATAGCGATCAGTGACCAATTTGTCTAGGTGTAAACTGTGAAGTAGTAATCAGTCCTGTATTCTGTATAATAACAAATATAGAATAGATTTTCACTAAAATGGTTTTAATCGAAAACAAACTAGTCTATTACTTAGAGATTGGTGAATAAATGTAAGTTTATCACAGTTAAGGTACTTCCGGCCACGTGTAATTTAGAGTACCATGTATGACCACCTTGAGCTGCCATGACTGCTCTGTGTCTCCTTGGCATACACTTAGTTAACGCTTAAAATCATAGCTAACTGTTGTAAACAACAAGCCATTTCATTGTTTATCTCTTGTTGGCGAAACGTAAATAATCCCCCGTACACATTGTGCGATGTTTGTTTGTTTGTTTGAATGGTGTTTAACGCCACTTTCAGCAATTTGCCAGCTTTATTATGGCTTCCAATTTTTATTGGAAGAGGAAGCCGCAGTACCCGGAGAACAATCCCCTCTACACACTGTGCGATGTAATTATGAATATAATACATTCAAATTAAAATGAATTCGACAAAGTTACGAGTGTATAAATAAAAATTCTGAAGTGGCATAGAAATCCATTAAAAGAGCTGAATCCTGATAATCAAGGGTTCAAAGCGCTCACCATTTTACGGAATCAGTTGTAACGACTTCTGGGATCCAGTTAATACAGCTTTTCTCCTTGTCAATAAGCTTTAGGATACATGTACAAGAAGAAGATAATACGTCACTCACTGTATTTAGCGACTTTTATGAGACGATTATAGGATAAAATAGTTTTAATTCATTTATCAGACATATTTCCTTCTAAACAACACCGTTGAACAAGTTTTCTACATATTAGTCATAGTTTCAGCAGAGCTACGTCACACGGAACATTTTGCAAACAGTAACAAGAGACCAAGTTTTTCTCTAATTGATATACATAATGGTTGTTTAATCTACATCACGTGTTTAAGTGGAAGCAGGTTGAATTTACTCAGAGGTACCGTTAAATATTTAATGTGTCATACTTCAATTGGTTGATTTGATTGGTTGATTGATTGATTGATTTGGATTCAGCAAGCAGTATATAATCGATATCTATGATCAGAACCAAGTTAACACGCAACAGAATACTTTATCAAAATGAAATGGATCAACGGAAACAACAACATGTATATACAATTAAGTTATGAATTACAAAAACGGTTTCTGACTTTCTTTAGATATGGATAATTCTAATTAAAACGATTATCAATTCAAGTTTATGCAAACATACATAAATGTACTACATGTAAATACATTATCAAATCGTATCGAAAAACAAGTACACTGGATAACACAGACTTACATTCTTTGTCATATTTGGTTATTTAAACAATTTAACTTAAGTGCACTAAGTACGTAATTATATCAACACACAATTCAGATTTCAAATTAACCGTCAGTTAGGTTATATTACACCTTTTCATGTAGTAATAAATGACTGCTCCCCGTACCCATCGTCGGAAACCCACGTCCGGTCGCGTTCTCGCTTTACTACCACTTACCGACCGTGGGCACACTTGTAGATATTTTCTCGTTTTCAAGAATATTAAATGTCCTATTTTGATTGGTTGCTTTTACTTCCGGCAAAGCCTGACAACTAATCAAAAAAGACATAACATACGTAGTTTCGGATAATAAACATTTTATCCAATAAACGTCGTTCCCATTGGATAATTAAATGTAATGAATATTCATGAAAACGAGAAAATATCTACAAGTGTGCCCACGGTCGGTAAGTGGTAGCAAAGCGAGAACGCGACCGGACGTGGGTTTCCGACGATGCCCCGTACCGTGCACACTAATTACTTGTACTGAAGTCAATTGAAGATTGACGATAACAGAGTTGGTTGTTTGACATGTACAGCAAGGACGATAACATATAGTTGGCTGTTTGACATGTACAGCAAGGACGATAACATAGTTGGCTGTTTTACATGTACAGCAAGGACGATAACAGAGTTGGCTGTTTTACATGTACAGCAATGACGATAACAGAGTTGGCTGTTTTATATGTACAACACGGACGATAACAGAGTTGGCTGTTTTACATGTACAGCAATGACGATAACAGACTTGGTTGTTTTACACGTACAGCAAGGACGATAACAGTTGGCTGTTTGACATGTACAGCAAGGACGATAACAGTTGGCTGTTTGACATGTACAGCAACGACGATAACAGAGTTAGCTGTTTTACATGTACAGCAAGGACGATAACAGAGTTGGTTGTTTGACATGTACAGCAACGACGATAACAGAGTTAGCTGTTTTACATGTACAGCAACGACGATAACAGAGTTGGCTGTTTTAAAAGTACAGCAATGACGATAACAGAGTTAGTTGTTTTACATGTACAGCAACGACGATAACAGAGTTGGTTGTTTTACATGTACAGCAAGGACGATAACAGAGTTGGTTGTTTGACATCATGTGTACATGTACAGCAATGACGATAAGAGAGTTGGCTGTTTTACATGTACAACAAGGACGATTACAGAGTTGGCTGTTTTACATGTACAGCAAGGACGATAACAGAGTTGGCTGTTTTACATGTACAGCAATGACGATAACAGTTGGCTGTTTGACATGTACAAAAACGACGATAACAGAGTTAGTTGTTTTACATGTACAGCAATGACGATAACAGAGTTGGTTGTTTGACATGTACAAAAACGACGATAACAGAGTTAGTTGTTTTACATGTACAGCAATGACGATAACAGAGTTGGTTGTTTTACATGTACAGCAATGACGATAACAGAGTTGGCTGTTTGACATGTACAGCAAGGACGATAACAGTTGGCTGTTTGACATGTACAGCAACGACGATAACAGAGTTAGCTGTTTTACATGTACAGCAAGGACGATAACAGAGTTGGTTGTTTGACATGTACAGCAACGACGATAACAGAGTTAGCTGTTTTACATGTACAGCAACGACGATAACAGAGTTGGCTGTTTTAAAAGTACAGCAATGACGATAACAGAGTTAGTTGTTTTACATGTACAGCAACGACGATAACAGAGTTGGTTGTTTTACATGTACAGCAAGGACGATAACAGAGTTGGTTGTTTGACATCATGTGTACATGTACAGCAATGACGATAAGAGAGTTGGCTGTTTTACATGTACAACAAGGACGATTACAGAGTTGGCTGTTTTACATGTACAGCAAGGACGATAACAGAGTTGGCTGTTTTACATGTACAGCAATGACGATAACAGTTGGCTGTTTGACATGTACAAAAACGACGATAACAGAGTTAGTTGTTTTACATGTACAGCAATGACGATAACAGAGTTGGTTGTTTGACATGTACAAAAACGACGTTAACAGAGTTAGTTGTTTTACATGTACAGCAATGACGATAACAGAGTTGGCTGTTTTACATGTACAGCAATGACGATAACAGAGTTGGCTGTTTGACATGTACAGCAAAGACGATAACAGTTGGCTGTTTGACATGTACAAAAACGACGATAACAGAGTTAGTTGTTTTACATGTACAGCAAGGACGATAACATAGTTGGCTGTTTTACATGTACAGCAAGGACGATAACAGAGTTGGCTGCTTTACATGTACAACAGGGACGATAACATAGTTGGCTGTTTTACATGTACAGCAAGGGCGATAACATAGTTGGCTTCTTACATGTACAGCACGGACGATAACATAGTTGGCTGTTTTACATGTACAGCAACGACGATAACAAAGTTGGCTGTTTTACATGTACAGTAATGACGATAACAGAGTTGGCTGTTTTACATGTACAGCAAGGACGATAACAGAGATGGTTGTTTTACATGTACAGCAAGGACGATAACAGAGTTGGCTGTTTTACATGTACAGCAACGACGATAACAGAGTTAGTTGTTTTACATGTACAGCAAGGACGATAACAAAGTTGGATGTTTGACATGTACAGCAAGGACGATAACAGTTGGCTGTTTGACATGTACAAAAACGACGATAACAGGGTTAGCTGTTTTACATGTACAGCAATGACGATAACAGTTGGCTGTTTGACATGTACAAAAACGACGATAACAGAGTTAGTTGTTTTACATGTACAGCAATGACGATAACAGAGTTGGCTGTTTTACATGTACAGCAAGGACGATAACAGTTGGCTGTTTGACATGTACAAAAACGACGATAACAGAGTTAGTTGTTTTACATGTACAGCAATGACGATAACAGAGTTGGCTGTTTTACATGTACAGCAAGGACGATAACAGTTGGCTGTTTGACATGTACAAAAACGACGATAACAGAGTTAGCTGTTTTACATGTACAGCAATGACGATAACAGTTGGCTGTTTGACATGTACAAAAACGACGATAAAAGACTTGGCTGTTTTACATGTACAGCAGGGACGATAGCAGAGTTGGCTGTTTTACATGTACAGCAACAACGATAACATACTTGGCTGTTTTACATGTATAACAACGACGATAACATAGTTGGCTGTTTTACATGTACAGCAACGACGATATCAGAGTTGGCTGTTTTACATGTACAGCAACGACGATAGCAGAGTTGGCTGTTTTACATGTACAGCAACAACGATAACATAGTTGGCCGTTTTAAATATACAGCAGGGACGATAACAGTTTGCAGTTCATATCTCAAATATATGACAACTCGTTATGACACCAGGACCTTACTGTGGGGGTTTTCAGTGCTTGATCAATTGAGCTGACAAGTGCGACAGACGCTGGTGGGCAAGAGATGTCTCTTGTTGCGGTGATGTACAGAAACTGCCGGATAGGGGATGTTTCTTGTTGGGGGGGGGGGGGGGTGAACAGAAACTGGCGGATAAGGGATGTTTCTTGTTGCGGGGTGTACAGAAGCTGGCGGATAGGGGATGTTTCTTGTTGCGGAGTGTACAGAAGCTGGTGGATAGGGGATATTTCTTGTTGCAGAGTGTACAGAAGCTGGCGGATAGGGGATGTTTCTTGTTGCGGAGTGTACAGAAGCTGGCGGATAGGGTATGTTTCTTTTTGCGGAGTGTACAGAAGCTGGCGGATAGGGGATGTTTCTTGTTGCGGAGTGTACAGAAGCTGGTGGATAGGGGATATTTCTTGTTGCAGAGTGTACAGAAGCTGGCGGATAGGGGATGTTTCTTGTTGCGGAGTGTACAGAAGCTGGCGGATAGGGTATGTTTCTTTTTGCGGAGTGTACAGAAGCTGGCGGATAGGGGATGCTTCTTGTTGCGGAGTGTACAGAAGCTGGCGGATAGGGGATGTTTCTTGTTGCGGAGTGTACAGAAGCTGGCGGATAAGGGATGTTTCTTGTTGCGGAGAGTACAAAAGCAGGTGGAAAGGGGATGTTTCTTGTTGCGGTGTGTACAGAAGCTGGCGGATAGGGGATGTTTCTTGTTGCGGAGTGTACAGAAGCTGACGGATAGGGGATGTTTCTTGTTGCGGAGTGAACAGAAGCTGGCGGATAGGGGATGTTTCTTGTTGCGGAGTGTACAGAAGCTGGCGGATAGGGGTCGGTTCTTGTTGCGGGGTGTAAAGAAGCTGGCGAATAGGGGATGTTTCTTAATGCGGAGCTGTCAGGTTATAATACGGGAAGCCTGACCATAGAAAGCACTAGGTAATTGTGTTTGGAACATGCGCGATAAATTAGACACAGATGGATGGTCTTCCTCAGATCTATGACGTCACTTCTAAAATATAGCACACAACAAAGTCGTTACATATAACATATAACACACAAAAAAGTTGTTAGATATGTTAGACACAGATGGAAGGTCTTCCTCAGATCTATGACGTCACTACTAACATATAGCTCACAAAAAAGTTGTTAGATATGTTAGACACAGATAGAAGGTCTTCCTCAGATCTATGACGTCACTACTAACATATAGCACACAAAAAAGTTTTTAGATATCTTGGACACAGATGGAAGGTCTTCCTCAGATCTATGAAGTCACTACTAACAAATAGCACACGACTAAGTTGTAAGATATGTTAGACACAGATGGAAGGACTTCCTCAAATCTATGACGTCAATACTAACATATAGCTCACAAAAAAGTTTTTAGATATCTTAGACACAGATAGAAGGTCTTCCTCAGATCTATGACGTCACTACTAACATATAACACACAAGAAGGTTGTTAGATATGTTAGACACAGATAGAAGGTCTTCCTCAGATCTATGACGTCACTACTAACATACAGCTCACAAAAAAGTTGTTAGATATGTTAGACACAGATGGAAGGTCTTCCTCAGATCTATGACGTCACTACTAACATATAGCTCACAAAAAAGTTGTTAGATATGTTAGACACAGATAGAAGGTCTTCCTCAGATCTATGACGTCACTACTAACATATAGCACACAAAAAAGTTTTTAGATATCTTGGACACAGATGGAAGGTCTTCCTCAGATCTATGAAGTCACTACTAACAAATAGCACACGACTAAGTTGTAAGATATGTTAGACACAGATGGAAGGACTTCCTCAAATCTATGACGTCAATACTAACATATAGCTCACAAAAAAGTTGTTAGATATGTTAGACACAGATAGAAGGTCTTCCTCAGATCTATGACGTCAATACTAACATATAACACACAAGAAGGTTGTTAGATATTTTAGACACAGATGGAAGGTCTTCCTCAGGTCTATGACGTCACTACTAACATATAGCACACAAAAAAGTTTTTAGATATCTTAGACACAGATGGAAGGTCTTCCTCAGATCTATGACGTCACTACTAACATATAGCACACAAAAAAGTTTTTAGATATCTTAGACACAGATAGAAGGTCTTCCTCAGATCTATGACGTCACTACTAACATATAACACACAAGAAGGTTGTTAGATATGTTAGACACAGATAGAAGGTCTTCCTCAGATCTATGACGTCAATACTAACATATAACACACAAGAAGGTTGTTAGATATTTTAGACACAGATGGAAGGTCTTCCTCAGGTCTATGACGTCACTACTAACATATAGCACACAAAAAAGTTTTTAGATATCTTAGACACAGATGGAAGGTCTTCCTCAGATCTATGACGTCACTACTAACATATAGCACACAAAAAAGTTTTTAGATATCTTAGACACAGATAGAAGGTCTTCCTCAGATCTATGACGTCACTACTAACATATAACACACAAGAAGGTTGTTAGATATGTTAGACACAGATAGAAGGTCTTCCTCAGATCTATGACGTCAATACTAACATATAACACACAAGAAGGTTGTTAGATATGTTAGACACAGATGGAAGGTCTTCCTCAGGTCTATGACGTCACTACTAACATATAGCACACAAAAAAGTTTTTAGATATCTTAGACACAGATAGAAGGTCTTCCTCAGATCTATGACGTCACTACTAACATATAACACACAACAAAGTTGTTAGATATGTTAGACACAGATGGAAGGTCTTCCTCAGGTCTATGACGTCACTACTAACATATAGCACACAAAAAAGTTTTTAGATATCTTAGACACAGATAGAAGGTCTTCCTCAGATCTATGACGTCACTACTAACATATAACACACAAGAAGGTTGTTAGATATGTTAGACACAGATGGAAGGTCTTCCTCAGGTCTATGACGTCACTACTAACATATAGCACACAAAAAAGTTTTTAGATATCTTAGACACAGATAGAAGGTCTTCCTCAGATCTATGACGTCACTACTAACATATAACACACAAGAAGGTTGTTAGATATGTTAGACACAGATGGAAGGTCTTCCTCAGATCTATGACGTCACTACTAACATATAACACACAAGAAGGTTGTTAGATATGTTAGACACAGATGGAAGGTCTTCCTCAGATCTATGACGTCACTACTAACATATAACAAACAACACAGTTGTTAGATATGTAAGACACAGATGGAAGGACTTACTCAGATCTATGACGTCACTACTAACATATAACACACAAGAAGGTTGTTAGATATGTTAGACACAGATAGAAGGTCTTCCTCAGATCTATGACGTCACTACTAACATATAACACAAAAGAAGGTTGTTAGATACCGTATAACCGGTAATTTTTGCGGTGTGAAATTTTTGCGGATTGCGATTGAAATTCTGATATTTTATTTTTGCTGATTTTAATTTTTGCAATTTTACATCTTTAACACCAAAAAAATTGTCGAGTGTTTATTTCTGTTGTGAATCCTGATTAGCCCAGTGATTTGGGCTATGAGTTATGTTCCACATAATCATTTTGAGCATGACAAGCTTCTGTTGTTCACTGATATATGACTTTTGGTGGAATAAATTCACCTGTAAGTGTACCTAAAATAATGAAATACAAGTGCAGGAAAAAATCGGCATATCGGGTAAATTAAAGTGATTTTTTTATTAATTCGGATTGCATTAACAATCAATTTCTGTTAGTACTTGGTTAATACACGCGGACAAATGACAGGCATGACAGGTAGGTGTTTTGATTGGAAATCGATATTTACAGGTAATAATAAATAACGGATTAATCACAGTTTCTTGTATTAACATCCTTTGTTTTATACCGGTAGACAATAACAATAAAGGAAAATTTTTTGGTGTTTTTGTTTCTTGTGAAAACATCCTTTATTTTGTATCAATCTGATGGACAATAACAATAAAGGAAAGATTTATTAGTGTTTTTAAATTGAATATTTTATTAAAACTCTGAAAACGAGAAAACTATTCAATTCGCCTCGAAGATTTTTATTTACCAGCGAGGTATATTGATATCCCGAAGGGTAACAACATATCGATCGACACAAGTTTGTGCAACTATACCGTTATTTGCGGATAGGAATAATTCATACTTTTTTATGCGATTTTAAATTTTGCGGTCGAGGGTCAACCGCGAAATAACGCAAAAATTAAATTACCGCAAAAATTACCAGTTATACGGTATGTTAGACACACATAGAAGGTCTTCCTCAGATCTATGACGTCACAACTAACACATAGCACACAACACAGTTGTTCGATATGTTAGACACAGATGGAAGGTCTTCCTCAGATCTATGACGTCACTACTAACATACAGCACACAACACAGTTGTTCGATATGTTAGACACAGATGGAAGGTCTTCCTCAGATCTATGACGTCAATACTAACAAATAGCACACAAGAAGGTTGTTAGATATGTTAGACACAGATAGAAGGTCTTCCTCAGATCTATGACGTCAATACTAACATACAGCACACAACACAGTTGTTCGATATGTTAGACACAGATAGAAGGTCTTCCTCAGATCTATGACGTCAATACTAACATACAGCACACAACACAGTTGTTCGATATGTTAGACACAGATGGAAGGTCTTCCTCAGATCTATGACGTCACTACTAACATATAGCACACAACACAGTTGTTCGATATGTTAGACACAGATGGAAGGTCTTCCTCAGATCTATGACGTCACTACTAACATATAGCACACAAAAAAGTTTTTAGATATCTTAGACACAGATAGAAGGTCTTCCTCAGATCTATGACGTCAATACTAACATATAGCACACAACAAAGCTGTTAGATATGTTAGACACAGATGGAAGGTCTTCACCAGATCTATGACGTCATTACTAACAAATAACACACGACTAAGTTGTAAGATATGTTAGACACAGATGGAAGGTCTTCCTCAGATCTATGACGTCACTACTAACATATAGCACACAAAAAAGTTTTTAGATATCTTAGACACAGATGGAAGGTCTTCCTCAGATCTATGACGTCAATACTAACAAATAGCACACGACTAAGTTGTAAGATATGTTAGACACAGATGGAAGGACTTCCTCAAATCTATGATGTCACTACTAACATATAGCACACAAAAAAGTTTTTAGATATCTTAGACACAGATAGAAGGTCTTCCTCAGATCTATGACGTCACTACTAACATATAGCACACAACACAGTTGTTAGATATGTTAGACACAGATGGAAGGTCTTCCTCAGATCTATGACGTCAATACTAACAAATAGCACACGACTAAGTTGTAAGATATGTTAGACACAGATGGAAGGTCTTCCTCAGATCTATGACGTCATTACTAACACATAGCACACAACAAAGCTGTAAGATATGTTAGACACAGATGGAAGGTCTTCCTCAGGTCTATGACGTCAATACTAACATATAGCACACAACACAGTTGTTCGATATGTTAGACACAGATGGTATGTCTTCCTCAGATCTATGACGTCACTACTAACACATAGCACACAACACAGTTGTTCGATATGTTAGACACAGATGGAAGGTCTTCCTCAGATCTATGACGTCACTACTAACATATAACACACAACACAGTTGTTCGATATGTTAGACACAGAAGGAAGGTCTTCCTCAGATCTACGACGTCACAACTAACATATAGCACACAACACAGTTGTTAGATATGTTAGACACAGATGGAAGGTCTTCCTCAGATCTATGACGTCACTACTAACACATAGCACACAACAAAGCTGTAAGATATGTTAGACACAGATGGAAGGTCTTCCTCAGGTCTATGACGTCACTACTAACATATAGCACACAAAAAAGTTTTTAGATATGTTAAACACAGATGGAAGGTCTTCCTAAGATCTATGACGTCACTACTAACATATAGCACACAAAAAAGTTTTTAGATATCTTAGACACAGATGGAAGGTCTTCCTCAGATCTATGACGTCAATACTAACATATAGCACACAACAAAGCTGTTAGATATGTTAGACACAGATGGAAGGTCTTCCTCAGATCTATGACGTCACTACTAACATATAGCACACAACACAGTTGTTCGATATGTTAGACACAGATGGAAGGTCTTCCTCAGATCTATGACGTCACTACTAACATATAGCACACAAAAAAGTTTTTAGATATCTTAGACACAGATAGAAGGTCTTCCTCAGATCTATGACGTCAATACTAACATATAGCACACAACAAAGCTGTTAGATATGTTAGACACAGATGGAAGGTCTTCACCAGATCTATGACGTCATTACTGACAAATAACACACGACTAAGTTGTAAGATATGTTAGACACAGATGGAAGGTCTTCCTCAGATCTATGACGT
This sequence comes from Limnoperna fortunei, assembly GCA_944474755.1. Lineage (NCBI taxonomy): Eukaryota > Metazoa > Mollusca > Bivalvia > Mytilida > Modiolidae > Limnoperna > Limnoperna fortunei. The sequence goes on from OX104112.1 coordinate 5,822,422, forward strand.
CACTACTAACATATAGCACACAAAAAAGTTTTTAGATATCTTAGACACAGATGGAAGGTCTTCCTCAGATCTATGACGTCAATACTAACAAATAGCACACGACTAAGTTGTAAGATATGTTAGACACAGATGGAAGGACTTCCTCAAATCTATGACGTCAATACTAACATATAGCTCACAAAAAAGTTGTTAGATATGTTAGACACAGATGGAAGGTCTTCCTCAGATCTATGACGTCACTACTAACATATAGCACACAAAAAAGTTTTTAGATATCTTAGACACAGATAGAAGGTCTTCCTCAGATCTTTGACGTCACTACTAACATATAGCACACGACTAAGTTGTAAGATATGTTAGACACAGATGGAAGGTCTTCCTCAGATCTATGACGTCATTACTAACACATAGCACAGAACAATGCTGTAAGATATGTTAGACACAGATGGAAGGTCTTCCTCAGGTCTATGACGTCAATAATAACATATAGCACACAACACAGTTGTTCGATATGTTAGACACAGATGGAAGGTCTTCCTCAGATCTATGACGTCACTACTAACACATAGCACACAACACAGTTGTTCGATATGTTAGACACAGATGGAAGGTCTTCCTCAGATCTATGACGTCACTACTAACATATAACACACAACACAGTTGTTCGATATGTTAGACACAGAAGGAAGGTCTTCCTCAGATCTATGACGTCACTACTAACATATAGCACACAACACAGTTGTTAGATATGTTAGACACAGATGGAAGGTCTTCCTCAGATCTATGACGTCACTACTAACACATAGCACACAACAAAGCTGTAAGATATGTTAGACACAGATGGAAGGTCTTCCTCAGGTCTATGACGTCACTACTAACATATAGCACACAAAAAAGTTTTTAGATATCTTAGACACAGATGGAAGGTCTTCCTAAGATCTATGACGTCACTACTAACAAATAGCTCACAAAAAAGTTTTTAGATATCTTAGACACAGATGGAAGGTCTTCCTCAGATCTATGACGTCAATACTAACATATAGCACACAACAAAGCTGTTAGATATGTTAGACACAGATGGAAGGTCTTCCTCAGATCTATGACGTCACTACTAACATATAGCACACAAAAAAGTTTTTAGATATCTTAGACACAGATGGAAGGTCTTCCTAAGATCTATGACGCCACTACTAACAAATAGCACACGACTAAGTTGTAAGATATGTTAGACACAGATGGAAGGACTTCCTCAGATCTATGACGTCACTACTAACATAAAGCACACAAAAAAGTTTTTAGATATCTTAGACACAGATGGAAGGTCTTCCTAAGATCTATGACGTCACTACTAACACACAGCACACAACAAAGCTGTAAGATATGTTAGACACAGATGGAAGGTCTTCCTCAGGTCTATGACGTCACTACTAACATATAGCACACAAAAAAGTTTTTAGATATCTTAGACACAGATGGAAGGTCTTCCTAAGATCTATTACGTCAATACTAACATATAGCACACAACAAAGCTGTTAGATATGTTAGACACAGATGGAAGGTCTTCCTCAGATCTATGACGTCACTACTAACATATAGCACACAAAAAAGTTTTTAGATATCTTAGACACAGATGGAAGGTCTTCCTAAGATCTATGACGTCACTACTAACAAATAGCACACGACTAAGTTGTAAGATATGTTAGACACAGATGGAAGGACTTCCTAAGATCTATGACGTCACTACTAACAAATAGCACACGACTAAGTTGTAAGATATGTTAGACACAGATGGAAGGACTTCCTCAGATCTATGACGTCATTACTAACATATAGCACACGACAAAGCTGTTAGATATGTTAGACACAGATGGAAGGACTTCCTCAGATCTATGACGTCAATACTAACATATAGCACACGACAAAGCTGTTAGATATGTTAGACACAGATGGAAGGTCTTCCTCAGATCTACAACGTCATTACTAACATATAGCAAGATGGGATAATACCTCACACAAAGATCAAAGGAAAATATTGTAAAAAAGAGACAATGGATAATAAGTTCACGGTTCTCTCCCTCAGCGGGCTAAATCCCACCTACAATATTCTACTGTTTCATTTGTAAAAATTTTTAAAGGAGTTTGCGCAAACTATGAATATTAATTGAATGATGTTTGACACGGCGTATATAATTATTAACTATACAATCCGGATATTTCATTATTCTTGTGTAAGTTAGTGATGTTATGGATTGTAACACCAAACATGAAATCGCTCAGCTATATCATGGCGAGACAAGGTTGAGACCTAGTTTATGATAAACATGATCTGTAAAAACATAATGACTAATATCAGACATGTCACTGCAATCCAGCAGGGGACTCCAACAAAAACATTATTTCCTCTCCCTCCACAGCATGGCGGGATAGCAGCGAGTTTTTAAATACCATTTATAATGCTTAGTGTGACCCGATAATAATTCAAGCTGAACAAAAGGCCGTGAAATAAAAATAAAATAAATACGCTACGGACGCGGTAATGTAACAAGGGAACACGCTAGTGGTATATTCTTATGGCCTATTTTATTATTATATCGCTAGATTGTATGGTTAAAATTGCTACGTATTAACAATTGCACTGTTCGTATACATCCAAACAATTAATTCAATCGATGTACACTCACCATCATACTCTGATAAACATACCGTCTTCTAACAGAACTAGACCATAGACAGCCTGTGATAAAAGTCTTCTAACAGATTATCTTTTATTGATTAGAATGGTATTCCACTTTGAGCCTTTTTCAGCTATCGTCCAGTTTACGCGATATTCGGAGTACTCAGTGAAGGCGCTCGACTTAAGGCAGGAAACTAGCAGTCAAGGCAATATGTGTGGAGTCGAGCACCCCCATCTCAAAATTAGACTTGAACTCGAAATCATAATCTTGAAACGCCGGTATCATCAAAATCTATTTTAACCTTTAGGCCATGGAGGCCCTTTTTTACTTAACAAATAAAATCGACTGAATAACGTAGGCTATCGGCATCAACTGTTTCATTGAATTCGGTTTAACGCCACATTTAAAATATTTCACACACTCCATTACGTCCAGATTTCATCCGGCGCGAACTCACAAACTCAATTTAAACATATTTATTCATAAGTTCAGTAATGAAATACAGTATAATGAATTACAAAATACTTAGTGTTGAAGCAATAGTATATAACCTTAAGCCATCGTGTTTTCACATGGAATACCATTAATGTACGAAAAAAAACACACATACCTATATGGTAACCGGTAATGATTGGTGCTTTCTAATCTCCCGTATATTTGTTTTCTTTGATAAGGATGAGTTCTATCAATAGTGTATAATTTATGCAATAGATTCCTGTCGTAAAACATCCTGATATTCGGACATTCTTTTTTTTGTTTTTTTTTTACTTTGATAAGAGATTACATTTAGTATAATGGGTTACAGCGCGGTATTTCAAAGACATGCATTAGGTAAACACATTAATGACGTTAATCAGTTATTTTCGTTTTGCAAAAATGTTTAAAGAACGAAGGGTTGACAGAAATAAAAAGACTATTTACAAAGAGATACGTCTTTAGGTTAAATCGTCAATTTCGGCTGTATTTATTTTAATTCAATACTTTAAACAATTTCATTAAACATTTTGTTCAGTTACGTGTAGTAATGTCTTCGAACTGGTTGTGCATAAATTTTAGAGAGGTATACCGGGAATTTTACATCCTCAAATGTCAACAAAAAATGTCATCAAAGATATGAAGGTTCATTTAATTTACTACGCTAGACGCGTGTTTTGTCTAATCAAGATTCATCGGTGGCGCTCAAACCCAAACAATATTTAAAATCCAAATGATAAAGATGTTGTAGAGCTTTTATCAGCAAAATTTCAAAACGTTATACTGATCCGCTGAGGCGATCTACACCTTGAAATTAGAAGCACCTTTGAATTAAAATAATGTTCGAAATTTCAGGGCAGTAAATTTAGACAATGACTATATCACAGAAAGAATCAATGATATACCTGTCAACACCAAAGTGTTACCACTGAGCTGGTGAAACCCTTTAGTACTAACAGTCTACCAGCAGAGGCATCGACCCAGTGCTTGAATAAATGGGGTCTTGGTGAGCTCGTGGTTAAGTTTGTTCGTCTGCTATTGATCACGTGGTTTGACAACACTGAGATTGCGGGTTTGAGCCTCACTGCGGTCAGGGTGTGTTCGACTTAATTGACAAGGATTGCCAGTTTTCCTACCGAAGGTAGGGGTTTTCCGGCTTCGGCAACCTCCCCCTCCCCCCAAACAAAAAACTTGACGCCGTGATATAGGTGACATATTGCTGAAAGTGGTGTTTTCTTGTATAAGCCTTTCTACTACTCCGTGTAATATTCATTGTAAAGCCTTACATGTACCACTACTCTGTGTGATATTGCTGGTATAAACCTTACCACTACTCCGTGTAATATCCCTTGTATAAGACTGCCCACTACCCGTGTAATATCTCTTTTATAAGCCTTGCCACTACTCCGATGTAATATTCCTTGTATTAGCCTTTCCACTACTCCGTGTAAAATCTATTGTATAAGCCTGACCACTACTCCGCGTAATATATCTTGTATAAGCCTTTCTACTACTCCGTGTAATATTCATTGTAAAGCCTTACATGTACCACTACTCTGTGTGATATTGCTGGTATAAACCTTACCACTACTCCGTGTAATATCCCTTGTATAAGACTGCCCACTACCCGTGTAATATCTCTTTTATAAGCCTTGCCACTACTCCGATGTAATATTCCTTGTATTAGCCTTTCCACTACTCCGTGTAAAATCTATTGTATAAGCCTAACCACTACTCCGCGTAATATATCTTGTATAAGCCTTTCTACTACTCCGTGTAATATTCATTGTAAAGCCTTACATGTACCACTACTCTGTGTGATATTGCTGGTATAAACCTTACCACTACTCCGATGTAATATTCCTTGTTTTAGCCTTTCCACTATTCTGTGTAATATCTCTTGTATAAGCCTTGCCACTACTCCGATGTAATATTCCTTGTATTAGCCTTTCCAATATCCTGTGTAATATATCTTGTATATGCCCTACCACTATCCTGTGTAATATCTCTTGTATAAGCCTTGCCACTACTCCGTGTAAAATCTCTTGTATATACATTACCACTACTCCGTGTAATATCTTTTGTATAGGCCTTGCCACTACTCCGTGTAATATTCCTTGTATAAGCCTTACCACTACTCTGTGTAATAGTCCTTGTATAAGCCTCACCACTACTCCGTGTAATATTCCTCTTATATGCCTTATTACTACTCCGTGTAATATCTCTTGTATATGCCTAACTATAACTCCGCGTATTAACACGCGTATATTCCTTAAATCCGAAAGTGGCGTTTAACTCCATCAAACAAACAAACAAAACTGACCACTACTCCGTGTAATTCCTTGTATAAGCCTTACCAGTATTCTGGTGCAATATTTCTTCGCCTTTCCACTACTCCGTGTAATATTCCTTGTATAAGCCTTACCACTACTCCTTGTAATATTCCTTCTATAAACCTTACCACTACTTCGTGTAATATTCCTTGTATAAGGTTTACCACTACTCCGTGTAATATTCTCCGCGTATTAACTCGCGTATGTTCCTTAAATTGCCGAAAGTGGCGTTTAACTCCATCAAACAAACAAACAAAACTGACCACTACTCCGTGTAATTCCTTGTATAAGCCTTACAAGTATTCTGGTGCAATATTTCTTCGCCTTTCCACTAATCCGTGTAATATGCCTTGTATAAGCCTTATCACTACTTCGTGTAATATTCCTTGTATAAGGTTTACCACTACTCCGTGTAATATTCCTTGTATAAGCCTTACCACTACTCCGTATAATATTCCTTGTATAAGCCTTACAGCACCACTGCTCTGTGTAATATCTCTTGTATAAACCTTACCACTACTCTATGTAATATAAGTATGATTGCAGCAGTTCTATTTAAAAAACTCCTTGATAATAGCTGATTTAAAGTGTTACTATTAATCAGCTTTATACTTACCTAATGAACACCACATTTAATATAATCTGCATATAGTTGGTTGTGATTAAGACAATAAGCTATGATAATTTGGGCTAAATATCTATATAAATATTAAAAAAAAAAGTCGAAACGAAAAGTAAAGAAAGTGGATTATCAGGGTAGACATGTCGAGTATCTTGTAAGACACAGAATAAGGAAGTTCGTTAAGTTAAGCAAGTACAAATAAGTCATTTGTTCTCCAATTATATAGCGTACCAACAACAAGCAAAAAAAAAAAGAAAAAAACGCAACACGTGAAAAGATAACATTTACTTCAAATTATTGACATAATTTTAAATACAGAAATTAGCATCGCTATGCTAATAAGGTTTTCAAACTGTAAATGTTGATTAAAAAAGTTTGTTACATTATAGTTCATACTGTTCACATGACGTCACTTTATAATATCTGTTGTGACCATAAATAGTAGTCTGTAACACGGCACTGACCCCTATCGGTAAATATTTAATCAATCAGCCAGACATGTGCAAGAACCTGCTGCGTCGCTGACTAAATACTGTTCTATTTGGTTACAATCAAATAATGGTTGTCCAGAGCATTCTCACGCCTGTTGTACTGGTTTCCTAAGAGAGTTCTTCATTGAGGAATACGCGAGTGGAGTCTGTGTATAGAGCAGCGTAAAGATTGCTGGTACCAGTTGACCGTCGTGACACATCGCTTATATTAGTCTATAAATCAATACAACGCCTAATAAAATGTTCATCTATACGTCTTTTCATGATTGTTTGTTTGTTAGAGTGTTGTTTAACGCCATTTCAGGAATTTTTCAGCTATATCATGACGTCCAGGTTTTATTGGGGAAGGAAGCCTGAGTACCCGGAGAAAACTCCCGACCTTCAGTGGGAAAACTGTCAATCCTTGTCAATTAAGATTTGAGTCAAACGCACCATGCCCGCAGTTAGGCTCAAACCCTCAATTTTATTGTTGACAGACCACGTGATTAATAGTAGATGCACTACCTTACTCGGCAACCGAGGTCCCACGTCTTGTCATGAACCTTTTTTCTGTGTTTTATTTTATTTGTGTTTTTCAGTTATTGCAATTTAATAGCGGATCGGATCATGTGATGTAATTTAGAAAGAGGACTTCTTTATATATAATCAGCCCCAGTTTCTATTCAGATTGATGCATAAGTGTCGTGCAATGCTATTGTAAACTGAAAGCTCGACGACGACGACGTGTTATTATTAAATAAATAAACTTTGCAAGAATACTGACTTTTGATTGGCTAGAAAATATTTTTGATCATAGGATGGAAAACAAATTTGATCGTCATGGAGACACGCGCCATTTGACGTCAGATATTCCTCCACGGGAAACTAACAGTTTTTGTGTTGATCTCTTTTTTTCAAAAATGTCCAGTTACAAAAATAAAATTGCTGAGTTCATTCTATTGTTTGAATTTATTTATAAGTAATAACAACAAAAAATTTTCGTTGTGCACATTGAATATAACAATTTTGTTATCCCTCAATGGAGAAAATATTTTTTGTAGTTAATCCTTAAAAATTGAATGCGCAAAGATCCATTGACGTATGAAAGCTGTAACCAAGCACATTTTCAATGACGATTCTAATCTTAATGGCCCGGGATTACCATTTTACCCAAAGACCTTTGAGGCTTTTTCTGGGAATTTCAGCTTCCTCCCACAATAAAAATTTGACGCGATGATATAGCTGACAAATGGTGAAAGTGGCGTTAAGCACCATTCAAACAAAGAAAGCAAAACAACAATATTGTTGACGTTGCTAAGTGCACTGGTTTTGATGCGTCATCGAGAATTGAAAGATCACCTGCTATGGACACGTGACCTAATTTAACCAATGAAAATGAAGATTTCAATTAAATGCATGAACGCTATGAATATGTCATGACAACAACTAGCATGTTCCTTTTGAAAAACAATGAAAACTTTTGAATAACATCAGGTGTGTTCGACTGGTAATTGTCATGTTTTTCATTATTATAAGCAGGATTAAACTGTTATAGATTGCATTGAAATGAAAATAGCCATGGTAAAAATGCTATATAAAATTGAAGACTTTAAAAAGTGAAAATGTAAAATTCACCGAGCTGCTCTGTACATGTTTCAGTGTTTAGAAATCTTGATAGCGACCGCATATCAAAGTCAGTAAATTCATAATAGAAAGCCGAATTAAAAAGGGATATTCGATGCCGCTGAAAGGATATTCAATGCCCCGAAGAGCGCGTCGATAATTTTACAAAAGAAAAACACCGAATCGAATTTCATTGTTATTGACCAATTAGAAAATGACCTTTCCTTGCCGTGCTGCTGCCAAGTCGGACAATTTGTCCACGGGCCTCTGAACTAACTCCACAAGATTTGAATCACTTTCTGACGATATTGCAGATTTTGAAGCATCAACATGCAAAAAACACCAAAAGACCTACCAATTTTTGCATGGTTGTATAATATATTGCTTAATTGAATGATAAATAACAGCGACCAGCTTTATTGATAAATTTTAGATTCAGCTTTATGACAAGATATTTAATTACAATAGTGTCGTTAAAAGAAGACGTTACCTAACGTGAAGCAAGCAAATTTATTAAATGATAAATTAGGGAGACGATCTTTATTTACAGATACATTTGGGATTTATAAATAAATCAGAGAGAAAATTCGTTGTTTTATTGAGCAATGATTGGAATGGACAGTGTCTAGATCGCGGGAGGTAACTCCAGTTTACTTGATAGAATGTTCTGAAAGAATTTACTAGTTATCTCCCATTAAATACATTTTACGTGTCAAATTATTGAAAGAATAACATTTATATTAATTTAAGAAAAAAGAAAAACCACATCATTAAGGATATAGTGTTAAAAATGTTTATTAATTACCCTGGAGTGAAAGTTAAATTTGGAATTACAATGAAATATCTCAAATCTTAAAAGCGCTGTAAATAGCAAGTTACAAGATGTCGACATCGAGAAGGAAACTATTACGTTTGGTAGATAACTATTACACGTACGTAACCATTGCGATTGTTGTCATTTACAGTAAACGATTCCTCGTGTCAACATCAGTTAGAAAAGGGATTACTATTGTCGATATCACGTAGGTTACGTAACTATAACGATTGTTTACATCTGTAGTAAACAAATTGTTTGTTTGTATGACGTTTCAACAATTTTTCAGCTATTTCATTGCGTCCAGTTTTTATTGGGAGAGGAAGCCGGAGTACCCGGAGAGAACCCTTGACCTTCGGTAGGAAAACTGGCAATCCTTGTCAATTAAAATTCGAGTACACCCTACAAGCACAGAGACTCGAACCCGCAACCTCAGTGTTGACAGACCACGTGATCAATAGTAGACGAACTACCTCAACCACTCGGCTACCGAAGCCCCTAGTGAACAATAACACCTGTCGACATCTTTATTGAGGTATTAGACCTGTCGACACTGTGTACGTAACTCTTACACCATTTCCACATCTGTAGTAAACAATAACACATTTCGACATCAGGTAGGTAGCCATTGCACTTGCTCACATCTGTAGTAAACTTTAACACATTTCGACATGTAAGTAACACACAACGATCGGTTTACTACATGCAACGACATATTCAATAGTTATTTGATCTATGTCGAAAAGCTTATTGTGACCATACTTGTAGGTTATTCTCTGCTCAACCCAGCGTCACGTGGACACCTGAGGTGGAGACACGGTGGGTTGTATTTATCCTAAGAATATTTACACCGGACACCTGAGATGGAAATACAGTGGGTTGTATTTATCATCAGAATATTTACCGGACACCTGCGATGGAGAGACAGTGGGTTGTATTTATCATAAGAATATTTACACCGGACACCTGAGATGGAAATACAGTGGGTTGTATTTATCATAAGAATATTTACCGGACACCTGAGATGGAGAGACAGTGGGTTGTATTTATCATAAGAATATTTACCAGACACCTGTGATGGAGAGACGGTGGGTTGTATTTATCATCAGAATATTTACCAGACACCTGAGATGGAGAGAAGGTGGGTTGTATTTATCCTAAGAATATGTACCGGACACCTGAGATGAAGAGACGGTAGGTTGTATTTATCATAAGAATTGTTACCGGGCACCTGAGATGGAGAGGCGGTGGGTTGTATTTATCATAACAATATTTACACCGGACAACTGAGATGGAGAGACGGTGAGTTGTATTTATCATAAGAATATTTACACTGGAAACCTGAGATGGAGAGAAGGTGGGTGTATTCATCCTAAGAATATTTACAGGACACCTGAGATGGAGAGACGGTGGATTGTAGTCATCATAAGAATATTTACCGGAAACCTGAGATGGAGAGACGGTGGGTTGTATTTATCATAAGAATATTTACCGGGCACCTGATATGAAGAGACAGTGGGTTGTATTTATCATAAGAATATTTACACCGGACACCTGAGATTGAGAGACGGTGGGTTTTTTTATCATAAGAATATTTACCAGACACCTGAGATGGAGAGACGGTGGGTTGTATTTATCATAAGAATATTTACACCGGACACCTGAGATGGAGAGACGGTGGGTTGTTTTTATCATAAGAATATTTACCAGACACCTGAGATGGAGAGACGGTAGGTTGTATTTATCATAGAATATTTACCGGACACATGAGATGGAAAGACGGTGGGTTGTATTTATCATAGAATATTTACCTGACACCTGAGATGAACAGACGGTGGGTTGTATTTATCATAAGAACATTTACCAGACACCTGAGATGGAGAGACGGTAGGTTGTATTTATCATAGAATATTTACCGGACACATGAGATGGAAAGACGGTGGGTTGTATTTATCATAGAATATTTACCTGACACCTGAGATGAACAGACGGTGGGTTGTATTTATCATAAGAACATTTACCGGACACCTTAGATGGAGAGACGGTGGGTTGTTTTTATCATAAGAATATTCACCGGACACCTGAGATGGATAGATGGTGGGTTGTTTTTATCATAAGAATATTTACCGGACACATGGGATGGATAGACGGTGGGTTGTTTTTATCATAAGAATATTTACCGGTCACATGAGATGGAGAGACGGTGGGTTGTATTTATCATAAGAATATTTACACCGGACACCTGAGATGGAGAGACGGTGGGTTGTATTTATTCTAAGAATATTTACACCGGGAACCTGAGATGGAGAGACACTGGGTTGTTTTTATCATAAGAATATTTACACCGGGAACCTGAAGTGGAGAGACGATGGGTTGTATTTATCCTTAAGTTATTTACCGAATGCCTGTGCTGGCGACACGGCGGGTTTTGTGGAAGATTTCAGTTGTTTTTATCATAAGAATATTTACACCGGGAACCTGAGGTGGAGAGACGGTGGGTTGTATTTATCCTTAAGTTATTTACCGAATGCCTGTGCTGGCGACACGGCGGGTTTTGTGGAAGATTTCAGTTTTTATACATTCAGATTATTTCATATTTTTGGGTTTTTTCCTGTTTATTAACTTAGTTTCTCATATTTTTGAGATTTTTTCAGTGCTTCCTTGTTTTCTCGTGTTTTCGTAATTTCTACTGGTCTTGTCGGGAAATTTGTTAAATTCAACCATTGTGTGTTCCGAGTTTTTTCTTTACTTGCTATAAGAGCATCTTTACGTTACTTTGTAAAACCTCTTTTTCACAGACGCTTTGTTAACTTTGTTTTGATTGGCTTGAATTTTGTTAAAGTACTTTTGATTGAGCTTACTATTTGTAGCAGATAACAACTTTTTTCGTATTTAAGGCCGTGAAATTTTTCATTAAAGCGCTTTACTGTTACAAGAGCCACAGTCTTTATAGACTACTTAAGGTAGGGTGCAACTTACGTGCCTGTTTGTCTGTATTTATATCCAGCGTGCCTGCCGTTACAATATGGGGCTTCTTTGTAATTTTTAAGGGCAGATAATATTTCCACTTTTACCGAAACTGCTCTAACCATCTGGTCAAATTACTTAGAATAAGGCAGTTCTTTTCAAAATGTTAAGCTAAAGCCAAAAGTATTCATAAACTGAAAAGTTAAGTTCTAAATTATGTTTTAGGAATAATTTTTGTGAACTACAATTAAGAAAGACATCTTTTCGATTGAAAATATTATTTATAACTGGGAAATGCCACATACCAATTTAAATTGGGAGTGTTAAAGTTTAAATGTTAAATTCTATACATGTTTAAAGTATTTTGATGTTTTTATAAGAAACTGATGTATTATTTATTAAACTATCAAAACTTTATTTTGTATTACTTTGGTTGGCAGAGACGCATGTCCTGTGAACGAACTCATTACTTTATAGGAGGCACAAAATGAAACTTAGTCCAGCCTAAAAGAGTCACTTGGCAAACAAATCCACTTGGTGTCCGTTCATAAAATTTCATTGTCAAGGTTAATAAAATGGTTGTCTGGTTCATTTAGGTTGGGTTGTCTTGGTTCATGTCAAGGTTAATAAAATGGTTGTCTGGTTCATTTAGGTTGGGTTGTCTTGGTTCATGTCAAGGTTAATAAAATGGTTGTCTGGTTCATTTAGGTTGGGTTGTCTTGGTTCATGTCAAGGTTAATAAAATGGTTGTCTGGTTCATTTAGGTTGGGTTGTCTTGGTTCATGTCAAGGTTAATAAAATGGTTGTCTGGTTCATTTAGGTTGGGTTGTCTTGGTTCATTTCAAGGTTAATAAAATGGTTGTCTGGTTCATTTAGGTTAGGTTGTCTTGGTTCATGTCAAGGTTAATAAAATAGTTGTCTGGTTCATTTAGGTTGGGTTGTCTTGGTTCATGTCAAGGTTAATAAAATGGTTGTCTGGTTCATTTAGGTTGGGTTGTTTTGGTTCATGTCAAGGTTAATAAAATGGTTGTCTGGTTCATTTAGGTTTGGTTGTCTTGGTTCATGTCAAGGTTAATAAAATGGTTGTCTGGTTCATTTAGGTTGGGTTGTCTTGGTTCATGTCAAGGTCAATAAAATGATTGTCTGGTTCATTTAGGTTGGGTCGTCTTGGCTCATGTCAAGGTTAATAAAATGGTTGTCTGGTTCATTTAGGTTGGGTTGTCTTGGTTCATGTCAAGGTTAATAAAATGGTTGTCTGGTTCATTTAGGTTGGGTTGTCTTGGTTCATGTCAAGGTTAATAAAATGGTTGTCTAGTTCATTTAGGTTGGGTTGTCTTGGTTCATGTCAAGGTTAATAAAATGGTTGTCTGGTTCATTTAGGTTGGGTTGTCTTGGTTCATGTCAAGGTTAATAAAATGGTTGTCTGGTTCATTTAGGTTAGGTTGTCTTGGTTCATGTCAAGGTTAATAAAATGGTTGTCTGGTTCATTTAGGTTGCGTTGTCTTGGTTCATGTCAAGGTTAATAAAATGGTTGTCTGGTTCATTTAGGTTGGGTTGTCTTGGTTCATGTCAAGGTTAATAAAATGGTTGTCTGATTCATTTAGGTTGGGTTGTCTTGGTTCATGTCAAGGTTAATAAAATGGTTGTCTGGTTCATTTAGGTTGGGCTGTCTTGGTTCATGTCAAGGTTAATAAAATGGTTGTCTGGTTCATTTAGGTTGGGTTGTCTTGGTTCACGTCAAGGTTAATAAAATGATTGTCTGGTTCATTTAGGTTGCGTTGTCTTGGTTCACGTCAAGGTTAATAAAATGATTGTCTGGTTCATTTAGGTTGGGTTGTCTTGGTTCATGTCAAGGTTAATAAAATGGTTGTCTGGTTCATTTAGGTTGGGTTGTCTTGGTTCATGTCAAGGTTAATAAAATGGTTGTCTGGTTCATTTAGGTTGGGTTGTCTTGGTTCATGCCAAGGTTAATAAAATGATTGTCTGGTTCATTTAGGTTGGGTTGTCTTGGTTCATGTCAAGGTTAATAAAATGGTTGTCTGGTTCATTTAGGTTGGGTTGTCTTGGTTCATGTCAAGGTTAATAAAAAGGTTGTCTGGTTTATTTAGGTTGGGTTGTGTTGGTTCACGTCAAGGTTAATAAAATGGTTGTCTGGTTCATTTAGGTTGGGTTGTCTTGGTTCACGTCAAGGTTAATAAAATGGTTGTCTGATTCATTTAGGTTGGGTTGTGTTGGTTCACGTCAAGGTTAATAAAATGGTTGTCTGGTTGATTTAGGTTGGGTTTAATTCTTAAAAAGCTGTACAGCAACAACATAAGTAAAATAAGACCAAACAATTTTCACTCAAAAACTATTCGTAACCCCTCCGCCTGTTACGTATTGTATGCCCATAAACATTTTCCCCGAGTGTCATGAAGATCGGAAAACAACTGCTTGAGTTAGAGAGCGGACATCGTGGTTGAGGCCGCCCGCCCGCCATGGATGTTCCCATAATACGACCTGTCTTCGACCGGCGTTTAAACAGTGCCTGGTCATAATCATATGGTCTATCCTTTTCATATGTGCTAATAGGCGAGCTAAATAATTAGTTTTTTAAGTAGTTTTTTAAACTTGTAGTGAATACCCAACAAGTTTTATGGTCGCTAATTTTGTTTCAACGCGGAAATACTTTTCACAGCATATCTCATTACTTTATGTTTGCTATTTTACTTAGTTATTCTGGGTAAATTTCTGTAGATTTGTTTTCGAATGGTATTAGCAGCCAGTTTGAGACGACAAATTTTATAATTATTTATGGGTTAAACCACAGTTTATCATTGTTGTTAAAAGTGGATACTTTTATGGAATGCTTTCATCTTTCTGACATAAAATCACATTTATCATTTTAAGCAATTTCTTTGTAACCTAATGAAATAAGCATGGGCATGTTTAAATACCAAGGACCGTAGTAAGGTCTGCCCCGCAACTCCCCCCCCCCCCCCAAAAAAAAATACTGTTAACATTACACAAGATCTTATCTGTTGGTTATATTGGTTATAAACCTTGGTTCTGAGCGGAGCAGTAAGCTGCTAGATTGACCTGATCGCACTGATAGCTAACGATTACCATGGTAATGACGGATTTATCCTTTTGAACGGATGAGATCCCAATAAATCAGTCAGCTAATGTCAAAGTGTTTAGCTGACGAATGCAGGTACTGAACAAACAGACGACAATATAGTCCTACAGTAAACGGGGGATGACGTGTGGCAGAGGTTATATCTGGGAACCAGTTATGTTCTCTGTGCCGGACAGTGCTGCTACACATACATCGTGCGTGTCAACATCAAATGGGAGAAACGTCAGCTCTGCTATAAATTCAGTTCGCTTAGCGGCTCGGTGAATATTACATTTTCTCTGGCTGATAAGTCCTGATAGCGACCTATATCAAAGTCATTTGTTGTATAATATTGACCAATACATAGTAAATCAGTTCATATTTAATCAGTCCAATAACGAACCACAATTTTTGCACAATTATTTACATAAATTTGCAAGGAGTGAGGTATGCAGAAAAGTTCACTAAATTTCAGTTATTAGAAGACATTCCTAATTTCATATGATAGAAGTCCTAACTAAGATACAAACATTCGTATTTTTAACACAGAAATTTCGAGTTCGCATGTTTATTGCAATAACGGAAACCAGTGGTTATGTGTACAAAAAAAAAGAATTAGCAAGCCCTGTACCAAAACCATACAACATCGCCCTGGCAAAGTTTACATTCTAGCATTGCCTTTATTTGTGAGCTGGTCTACAATTTATGTCGTCTATAAATAAATACGACACGCACAGAAAAAAACACGCACACACAAACATGAAAAACCGGATATAGAAAACAGCTCTATACATAGAAAAGGTTATTTACGTGTAAAATTGTTTGCTGACAGTTTCAATGGGAAATGGACAATTCCCAAGTCAAGGGAGAGTTACAAATCCGAATATAGACACACGCAACACACAAACCAAAACATGAAAAACAGAAAAAGAGTAACCCGAACCCAATAAAAACATGGATGCACTCAGGTGCTCCGGGCGAGTAAGCAGTGCCTGCCTCTAATTAGACACCCGTCGAGTTACTCATTGTCATTTCTAGGGAAAAGTCAAATCCGAGAATAGGAAACACTACATATGACTTAATGAAAATGTTAGATCGTATTTGAGACACTTATTTCGAATAATTAAGTCATGGTGACGACCATAGAACTTCTGTATATATAACACCAACCTAGGTACAACAAACCCTTGAGTAGTTCTGTATATATAACACCAACCTAGGTACAACAAACCCTTGAGTAGTTCTGTATATATAACACCAACCTAGGTACAACAAACCCTTGAGTAGTTCTGTATATATAACACCAACCTAGGTACAACAAACCCTTGTGTAGTTCTGATTGGACATCTCAGGGTTGGCTGATGGACTAATATAGTTGTTAGCTGTGAAAAAGACCCATTCTGGTGTCAGTTTTATTTCAACATAATCTTTAATTATGCCATTCCTTGCAGATTTTCGTCCCAATTCATCAGATGTAAAAAAGGAAGAATCGAAACAAAATCTATAATCAGTCAACAGATCAAGAAAAGGGAAATGACTTTTCGGGAATGTAAGGGTTTTCTGGCCGTCGTTTTGAATTAGGGTCTGAAAAAGCCCAACTATGAACAATTCTAGAGGAAAGGGATGAAGAGTCTAAGTACACCTTGGTTTCGTAGCATGTTACAAGAAACCGATTTCAGTTGATTTTGATATTTTTACATTTGGTTAACAATAGCAATAGAGAGATGAAACCCAGGGGTCAAGTCAATTACAAACCAAGACAAGCTTAACATAAGCTCTCGGTGTGCTTATGTTCTTGAATAGATATTGACCTCTGATGAATCACTACTCCATCAAAGGCTTATTCAGTTCTGACACAATACATTCCGTCAACAGTTTTGGATTAGGCTGTGACTGCTTGTTGCAGCAGTTTATGACTTTATCATCCGTGTATAGAGAAAAGAACCGGTACCTGCAGGGCGACAACAGGGAACTGAGGTTGTGCATAGATTACTACGAGTTTTTATTGTTGAACAAATGTTACCAGGTTAATTGTGACAATGTTCACCTATTCCACTGGAAAAATATCTACTTAACTCTAGATCGAACTTTACAGGTACACTTCGATCAATCGCTGCGTTAATAAAAAATAACTCAACTTAAAAGTAACCAGTCCTGCTTCATTGGAAATACAATGTTACTTGTCGTTGTCTATAATGATTCACACGTATAATAAATACAAGGGATGAGTCTACCTTGACGACATGATGACAAGTTTTTACGGGGACAATAGAAAAACCACTAAAAATGTGGAAGAAGATAGTTTCCAAACTTATAGAAATATTTTTGATCAATTCACAAAACACTTCCGGTAACCCTAAGATGCATCGCCTGAAATTTACGGAGAGTGTGATAAAAAGTTTAGCAGAAAAGCACTTGGCAAACCGTGAAAGCAATAGAACTCTTGGAAGATCACCGTGAATTTGTGTAAAATTGTCTACACTAAACGAATGTATAGTCTATTAAAATCGTCGGAGCGCGCGATCTATTGTATCGGGAAGGGCTTCATCCATTGTGAACAATTAAAGAAACATTACTGTCAAATGCGTGAACAGTAAAATTGCGCTCACGTCTCATCATTTACATTTATTACACAAGAAATAAATTGTATTTCTGTCAAAATGTTGTTAAAGCATTATAATAATTTAAAACAAACTCATACGTTTAAAAAACACAAACTGTTGGTTTTCAAATGTTTATAATGTTGATGCAGTGTTTGCTTTTTATTACGTATTCGTAATTCTGTCGATTTTGTCAGATTTCTAAGCAAAAACAATTTGTCACTATGTATGGTGATCGGGCGCAACAGCAAAAGTAGTTTATTATGCATGGTGATCGGGCACAACATAAAAAGTAGTTTATTATGAATTGAAATAAGAGGGAATATTTATTTTCAGCGCTGAATGTAGTAACAATTTAGGGTAGAGATTCCGCATATAAACTGATATTCCATATTAGGGTACGTTGTGTTGACTTCTTGACAAATGTATTTTTCACTAAAGTTTTAAGCTAGCGGTCTTTTTTCAGTCGTATTTTTCTAAAAAGCTAGAATTATTAGTAGCGCAAAATATTAAAACAGCGAGCAACGAGTGCTACTGTTTTTTTTCAGAAATTTATATCCTGGTTTTACTCTCGTTAAAACTAATAAAGATATCTTGTGGGAAATAAAAACAAAATCACAAATCATGACACAAACAAATAGGAGAATAACTGTCGTTCTCTGTAATTTTATAGCCTTCGAGCATTGTCTGTTCTCGGTAATTTTATAGCCTTCGAGCATTGTCTGTTCTCTGTAACTTTATAGCCTTCGAGCATTGTCTGTTGTCTGTAATTTTATAGCCTTCTAGAATTGTCTGTTCTCTGTAATTTTATAGCCTTCCTTCGAGCATTGTCTGTTCTCTGTAATTTTATAGCCTTTGAGCATTGTCTGTTCTCTGTAATTTTATAGCCTTCGAGCATTGTCTGTTCTCTGTAATTTTATAGCCTTCGAGCATTGTCTGTTCTCTGTAATTTTATAGCCTTCGAGCATTGTCTGTTCTCTGTAATTTTATAGCCTTCGAGCATTGTCTGTTCTCTGTAATTTTATAGCCTTCGATCATTGTCTGTTCTCTGTAATTTTATAGCCTTTGAGCATTGTCTGTTCTCTGTAATTTTATAGCCTTCGAGCATTGTCTGTTCTCTGTAATTTTATAGCCTTCGAGCATTGTCTGTTCTCTGTAATTTTATAGCCTTCGAGCATTGTCTGTTCTCTGTAATTTTATAGCCTTCGAGCATTGTCTGTTCTCTGTAATTTTATAGCCTTCGAGCATTGTCTGTTCTCTGTAATTTTATAGCCTTCGAGCATTGTCTGTTCTCTGTAATTTTATAGCCTTCGAGCATTGTCTGTTTTCGGTAATTTTATAGCCTTCGAGCATTGTCTGTTTTCTGTAATTTTATAGCCTTCGAGCATTGTCTGTTCTCTGTAATTTTATAGCCTTCCAGCATTGTCTGTTCTCTGTAATTTTATAGCCTTCCAGCATTGTCTGTTCTCTGTAATTTTATAGCCTTCGAGCATTGTCTGTTCTCTGTAATTTTATAGCCGTCGAGCATTGTCTGTTCTCTGTAATTTTATAGCCTTCGAGCATTGTCTGTTCTCTGTAATTTTATAGCCTTCGAGCATTGTCTGTTTTCGGTAATTTTATAGCCTTAGAGCATTGTCTGTTCTCTGTAATTTTATAGCCTTCGAGCATTGTCTGTTCTCTGTAATTTTATAGCCTTCGATCATTGTCTGTTCTCTGTAATTTTATAGCCTTCGAGCATTGTCTGTTCTCTGTAATTTTATAGCCTTCGAGCATTGTCTATTTTCGGTAATTTTATAGCCTTCGAGCATTGTCTGTTCTCGGTAATTTTATAGCCTTCGAGCATTGTCTGTTCTCTGTAATTTTATAGCCTTCGAGCATTGTCTGTTCTCTGTAATTTTATAGCCTTCGAGCATTGTCTGTTCTCTGTAATTTTATAGCCTTCGAGCATTGTCTGTTTTCTGTAATTTTATAGCCTTCGAGCATTGTATGTTCTCTGTAATTTTATAGCCTTCGAGCATTGTCTGTTTTCTGTAATTTTATAGCCTTCGAGCATTGTGTTTTCTGTAATTTTATAGCCTTCGAGCATTGTCTGTTCTCTGTAATTTTATAGCCTTCGAGCATTGTCTGTTCTCTGTAATTTTATAGCCTTCCAGCATTGTCTGTTCTCTGAAATTTTATAGCCTTCGAGCATTGTCAGTTCTCTGTAATTTTATAGCCGTCGAGCATTGTCTGTTCTCTGTAATTTTATAGCCTTCGAGCATTGTCTGTTCTCTGTAATTTTATAGCCTTCGAGCATTGTCTGTTTTCGGTAATTTTATAGCCTTAGAGCATTGTCTGTTCTCTGTAATTTTATAGCCTTCGAGCATTGTCTGTTCTCTGTAATTTTATAGCCTTCGATCATTGTCTGTTCTTTGTAATTTTATAGCCTTCGAGCATTGTCTGTTCTCTGTAATTTTATAGCCTTAGAGCATTGTCTGTTTTCGGTAATTTTATAGCCTTCGAGCATTGTCTGTTCTCTGTAATTTTATAGCCTTTGAGCATTGTCTGTTCTCTGTAATTTTATAGCCTTCGAGCATTGTCTGTTCTCTGTAATTTTATAGCCTTCGAGCATCGTCTGTTCTCTGTAATTTTATAGCCTTCGAGCATTGTCTGTTCTCTCTAATTTTATAGCCTTCGAGCATTGTCTGTTCTCTGTAATTTTATAGCCTTTGAGCATTGTCTGTTCTCTGTAATTTTATAGCCTTCGAGCATTGTCTGTTCTCTGTAATTTTATAGCCTTCCAGCATTGTCTGTTCTCTGTAATTTTATAGCCTTCGAGCATTGTCTGTTCTCTGTAATTTTATAGCCTTCGAGCATTGTCTGTTCTCTGTAATTTTATAGCCTTCGAGCATTGTCTGTTCTCGGTAATTTTATAGCCTTCGAGCACTGTCTGTTTTCGGTAATTTTATAGCCTTCGAGCATTGTCTGTTCTCTGTAATTTTATAGCCTTCGAGCATTGTCTGTTCTCTGTAATTTTATAGCCTTCGAGCATTGTCTGTTCTCTGTAATTTTATAGCCTTCGACCATTGTCTGTTCTCTGTAATTTTATAGCCTTCGAGCATTGTCTGTTCTCTGTAATTTTATAGCCTTCGAGCATTGTCTGTTTTCGGTAATTTTATAGAATGGGAACACGAGTGTCTGCTTTGTTTAATTGGACTTGAAAGTCTAATTAATTTTTTTTCCTACGTCAATGATTTTCTCAATACTTGACTTTTCTCTTTTTCCCGTTCTTTAAAATGCTATTTCCTACAAGCAATAACTTTTATGACGTCTAGACTTTACTTCATTTTTAACGTCATTCATCATAACAATTGACAAAACAAACACGACTCAGTCTTAAAAAAGCCGTAGCAGTAAAAGTATTAAATAACCCTATATGAATCTTAAGTCTCTGATATCGAGTGTACCTATTTTGTGGATACGTCCCTGATATCGAGTGTACCTATTTTGTGGATACGTCCCTGATATCGAGTGTACCTAATTTGTGGATACGTCCCTGATATCGAGTGTACCTATTTTGTGGATACGTCACAGATATCGAGTGTACCTATTTTGTGGATACGTCCCTGATATCGAGTGTACCTAATTTGTGGATACGTCCCTGATATCGAGTGTACCTATTTTGTGGATACGTCCCTGATATCGAGTGTACCTATTTTGTGGATACGTCCCTGATATCGAGTGTACCTATTTTGTGGATACGTCCCTGATATCGAGTGTACCTATTTTGTGGATACGTCCCTGATATCGAGTGTACCTATTTTGTGGATACGTCCCTGATATCGAGTGTACCTATTTTGTGGATACGTCCCTGATATCGAGTGTACCTATTTGTGGATACGTCCCTGATATCGAGTGTACCTATTTTGTGGATACGTATCGACATTTACACAATGTTCATCAGCTTAAACTAAAGTTCGAATATGTTTTATTAGAATTACATATAATGTTTAATGCTAAAAAAATAAGAGGTCCTGGATGATCTAAAGAACGATAGAAATTAACTGTATATAGTTATTTGTTAATTTATTTTTATATATTATATAAATGTAGTATGAATGAAACAATTAAACCTATATACTTAATACTAAGGATTCCTGGGCTCGAACCACGGATATGTCCAGCATAGCGGGAATGATTCTTAGACTTGACCCACTGATATGGCCAGCATAGCGGGACGGATTCCTAGACTCGACCCACGGATATGTTCAGCATACCGGGAAGGATTCCTAGACTCGACCCACGGATATGTCCAGCATAGCGGTCAGAATTTCAGGGACTCATCCCACGGATATGTCCAGCATACCGGGAAGGATTTCTTGGACTCGACCCACAGATATGTCCAGCATACCTGGAAGGATTTCTTGGACTCGACCCACGGATATGTCCAGCATACCGGGAAGGATTTCTTGGACTCATCCCACGGATATGCCCAGCACACCTGGAAGGATTCCTTGGACTCGACCCACGGATATGCCCAGCATACCTGGAAGGATTTCTTGGACACATCCCACCGATATGCCCAGCATACCGGGAAGAATTTCTTGAACTCATCCCACGGATATGCCCAGCATACATTAAAGGATTCCTTGGACTCGACCCACGAATATGTCCAGCATACAATGAAGGATTCCTTTGACTCGACCCACCGATATGTCCAGCATACCTGGAAGGATTCCTTGGACTCGACCAACTGATATGTCCAGCATACCTGGAAGGATTCCAGGACTCGAACCACCGATATGCCCAGCATACCGGGAAGGATTCCTTGGACTCGAACCACCGATATGCCCAGCATACCGGGAAGGGTACCTTGGACCCGACCCACGGATATGTCCAGCATACCGGGAAGGATACCTTGGACCCGACCCACGGATATGTCCAGCATACCTGGAAGGATTCCTGGACTCGACAAACGGATATGTCCATCATACCGGAAGGATTCCTGTCCAGCACGTCCGCAAGTTACGGACAGGGATGTACTCACGTTCCCATGTTGTCGAGTTAAAATACGGAAAGACCTATGTAGTGTAGTATGCTTGGAGAGTATACGAATTTTGCATGATTAAGAATCTTGTTTTAAGGAGTAGGCGCTTGTTGTAAGGAATGGGACAGAACTGCTTAACGTGAGGCGAGAAGTTTTCTTTGAGAACAAGTTAACAGTAACATACAATAAATTAAAATCGAGACATGGATTGAACCAAAGTGCATACGATCTTATGCCACGGGCCAATATTGGGCCACCTAATTTATTCTATGCCTGAGGGCCTATCTCAGGCCATTGTTGACGTCATAATTATATGTATTGATGACATTGACTATACATTAATTCTTCCGCAAGGCACGACACTAACAATTGTGAATTGCAAGTTTTATTTGACTAATTGTAAAATATTGTATTTGTTATTTCTTTTCGTGATATTGAATTTAAAATATAAGAATTATTTTCAATTGTTAGTTAGATTATATGGTCTGTATCCAAAGATAAAATATTCAAATATTTGCAGATAACATGATTGTTATATTTTACGCATGCTCTATCATGAAAGAAAAAAAATATTTTAAATAGAAAGACTGAACGTGTAAAGGTGTGTAAGGGTGAGTGTGTGTGTGGGGGGTGGGTGGGAGGGTATTGGGCAAAATCCAAGTACAAGTACACGGAAATGTGGGTCGATTGCAATAGGGAAATATTAACAGAAAACCTTTTAGATTCTATAATAAGTTTGATGATTTTATGTATACATTGTCCTCGTCGGTAAGTTGGTCACGTCCAAAGAAGAGCAAGAAAACATAAAATCGAAGAGTTTGACTTGCTATAAATTTAATCAAATTATGTCTGATGTTGTATAGAGGATAGTACACGCAAAAATGTGGAGAATCAACATTCCAGGCAAATTATTGAGAATGTAACGAGCTCGAATTCATACTTATTCTGGCATGTGATATATGCCCTAGACGTATACTCTTCTGTTCGCTCTGTCTTACTTAACCTACCGATGGTCGGGATGTTTCTCCTGGTACTGCGGCTTTACCCTCACTAAAACCTGGATGTCATGATATAGCTGAAAAATGAAGGAAAGTGACGTTAAATACCATTCAAACACACACATAATCTATCGGGTTCTCTTTCTATACAAAAAAGTATATTGGCTTGTATAACCGTGTTCATGTTCACCAAAATGTTTTATACTTGACATTGTTCGATTGGCCCTCAGAGATCCTTTCAAATTTGTTTGTGCAAGAAGTAATTCCCTAGCTAACTTTATTGAAGTACAGAAAAAATCGCAAACTACATGATAATATTTTAGCAGCTTTTGAAGTATTCGAGAATCATGTTTTAATTCATTAGATCGTATAATATTTCTTTCCACAAAAAAAACCGGAGTCAAAACCCTTATTTAATTAACTTCCAAGCCCCCCACCCCCTCAAAATGGAATAATCTTTTCCTAATATGAATCGTCTTTGCAGCTGTAGTTTATTTTACCTCAGGGTATGTGAGGAAGAAGGGACTAAGTGTTCAGCTAGTGACAGTCATATTGACAATGTACTTAAAGACTGGTTAAAAATCGCAAGAGATATACATGTAGAGTGCAGTTAGAATAAAGTCTTTCGTAAAAATAAGAAGAGAAGCTGCTGAAAAGCTGAATTGAAATAACGTTGATCATAAATTTAATGTTCTTGTAATTGACAACCAACCAAACTATACATTTTATAAACCAAAACAAAATTCAGTGTTTTATAGCAGAGATCACTGATCCTTTGACTTGTTTAAAAGATGATAAGTACAAAACAAGCAATTTTGAGCTATTGACTGAGAAAATCCCACACAAACTTGTTGGTAAGATGTTGGCAAACTGCCTACTTAGCAGGCTAGATCAAGTTGGGCCAACGTTGGCCCAATCTAAATTCACACACAAGCATGTTGGCAGTGTGCAGTCTACGTTGGCTATGTCTTGTGGGGCCAACGTTGGCCCAACGTAGGGCCGATGAGCAAAATTACGTTGGGCCAACGTAGTCTGCCAACGTTGGCCCAACGAAGTTGCCATCATTAACCCAACGTTGGCCCAACGTGTGATTGCTATCTGGGAGAGAATACTCGGATATTTATGTTATCATGTGAATGTTGATGATAACGACTATGGAAAAGAAAAGCAGAAGAAAAGATCACAATCAAAGATATCACACTCGAAAACACAAACCAGTGCCGAGACATTATTTGTAGGGCTTATTACCTTGACCACTCGATCACCAATTTTAGATTCTATTGATTTATTTATAAATCACGTGGTCAAGAGCTATAAACGGATTGGGTTTTTTATATATAACAAACATAAATGTAGTCGTCAGTGAAAATAGTAATAGAAATAAAAAAATGGGAAAGACTTCCATTTGAACCCCCACTAAAAATGCATTAAACTAAACCTAAATAGAAGAATTTGGCACCGGGTGGCAGCCACTGGTGAACCCCACAGTGGACACAGTCATGCATTGGCAATTGGGCAAATGCTAGCCGTGTGAACTCCGTGTATCTTGTGATAATCTAATGCATTGCGTATTTTTGTTGGGGGTTCAATTGGAAGTCTTACCAAAAATTGATTAATGAAATACTATACTGTACACATTTCAAAATGTTGTCTTTGTATTTTGCTCCGGTCCATATTTTCTTGTATGGCCCTGAAAACTCCGGGCCATATATACACAATTTATAATTGATGAATTTAATTATATATTATTTGCTTATATAGAGTATCTTGACTGCACAAGGGAGAGACCTGAAACATTAATAATGCCTGAGCCAAAGACGAGGGCATTATCAATGTTTAAGGCAATACCACTGTCCTGAGTGCTGTCAAGTATCATGACAATGCCATTTATATAAGCAGCTATTATATTTATTTCATTGAAGAATGAAGAAACCATGTGTTTTCGACTGTATTATTTTATCTGTAGCTTCTTAAATGTAGACATCATGATATATCATTGTTTTCAATTTTCAGGCAATACGCTGTTAGTTTTATAAACTTTATGTGACATTTTTTCTTTATATAGTTTGTACATGTGTACACATATATTTATTTATATAATTTTAAAATAAACAATTTCATGTTGCTTGTTACTGGAGAGGGCATTACCAAGACGTGATAACGCCAGCGGGTGTTATCAAGGCGTGATAATGCCCTCATGTCAAATTACTGCAGATTAATTAAAAATCTAGTTGTTATTTAGAGCACAGTTAAACCCCGTGAGGGGTTGAAGGCATACATAAACAAAAATTAACAAATCATATATTAGAATCATGCAATCTTCAAGTCCACTTTCCCAGCTGACATTGTTTTATCCGATTGAAACAAATATAATTGTACTGATATGAAATAATATTGCTTAATCGTGTTTTGTTTTGTTTATATCGGAGCTATAAGAACATTCTCTTATAAAGCATGCCAAAAATATTTTTTCTATCATGTACTATAATTAACTGTTGTCTTTTCATCGTTCATACATCACACACATTTATTTCTAATTTCACAAACAAAAAGAAAAATGAAAACATAAATGGTAAATGTTAATATAAATAACCAAAATTCTTCAACATTTTTTTATATTACTGTGTATAAACTATCTTAAAGTTTTTATTCCAATTTTCCTTTAAAAACAATTGTTTTCTCTTTTATTTTTAAGATTTATGTAAAGTAGTAAAAATGTCAGCGACGAAGGACTGCGTGCAATTCATTGGTGTTTTTTTTTTAAATTATCGTAAATTACCACCAAATGGGCGAGGGGTCTGTGGGTCGTTTAAGGGGGCATAGGGGACGCCCCGTGAAGATCTGAAGAGACCTTCTAATGGGTCATTTTAGATAGTGTCCGGACGGGTATTTTTTCTTGTAAGATGCCTATTATTTGAATATGTTGAAATTCTCGGTACGTGGTCTCCATAAATATTTTTTCGATTTTACGCTTTAGTTCATTACTTGTTATTACTATTTTTATGTATATTAGCTTAATCATTTTACATTGAGTGCCTTCGTTCTATAAATGAAAATATTGAAACATTTACTGTAAGGAACTTGGGAACACTTCGAGATCGATTCATTTTTCTAAAATTGTTTTTCAACA
This sequence comes from Limnoperna fortunei, assembly GCA_944474755.1. Lineage (NCBI taxonomy): Eukaryota > Metazoa > Mollusca > Bivalvia > Mytilida > Modiolidae > Limnoperna > Limnoperna fortunei. The sequence goes on from OX104112.1 coordinate 5,849,251, forward strand.
AATAAAATGAAAATAAAACTGTTATCATCTATCCTGATCACCGGATAATGGTTAAAATACGCCGAAAATTTAAATAACAAAACGACACCATAGACACGATGGAAGCAGATAAAAAAAAGTGTTTCCGCGTCCGACGTGTGTGTTTTTTATGTCTTTCTCTTTCTTTCTTACGTTGTGTTTTTTGTTAGGGCGTGGGGTTATGGGCGCCAGGTGCGCCCCCGCCTGAATCCGAGCCTGTATCAAACATAATAACACAGAAATATCAAGTTGTTATGAGATTAAAGCAATGTACCGGTGACACGCCCACATTCCACACTCGATTAACTCATGACGTCATCTCAATCGTGGTCACGTGATTAAAGCTGTGTACCGGTGACACGCCCACATTCCATAGTCAACAATTAACTCATGACGTCATCTCAATCGTGGTCACGTGATTAAAGCAGTGTACCCGTGACACGCCCATATTCCACAGTCAACAATTAACTACGACAATCCTAGTGTTATCAGGCGCTGTACGACATTTCTAGTTGTACCAGGCGCTGTACGACATTCCTAGTGGTACTAAGCGCTAACCGACATTCCTAAAGGTACCGGGCGCTCTACGAAAATCCTAGTGTTACCAGGCGCTGTACGACATTCCTAGTGGTACCAGTCGCTGTACGACAGTCCTAGTGGTACCAGCTGCTGTATGACATTCATATTGGCACCAGGCGCTGTACGACATTCCTGATTATACCAGGCGCTGTACGACATTCCCAATGGTACTAAGCGTTAAACGACATTCCTAAACGTACCGGGTGCTCTACGACAATCCTAGTGTAACCAGGCGCTGCACGACATTTCCAGTGGTACCAGGCGCTGTACGACCTTCCTAGTGGTATAGGCGCTGTGTGACATTCAAAATGGCACCAGGCGCTGTACCGGACATTAATAATGATACCAAGCGCTGTACGACATTCCTAATGGTACTAAGCGCTAAACGACATTCCTAAAGGTACCGGGTGCCCTACGACAATCCTAGTGTTGCCAGGCGCTATACGACATTTCTAGTGGTACAAGGCGTTGTACGACATTCCTAATGGTACTAAACGCTAAACGACATTCCTAAAGGTACCGGGTGCTATACGAAAATCCTAGTGTAACCAGGCGCTGTACGACATTCCTAGTGGCACCAGGCGCTGTACGACAGTCCTTGGGGTACCAGGTGTTCTGCGACAGTCCTAATTATACCAGGCGCTGTACGACATTCCCAATGGTACTAAGCGTTAAACGACTTCCTTAAGGTACCGGGTGCTCTACGACAATCCTAGTGTAACCAGGCGCTGTACGACCTTCCTGGGGGTATCAGGCGCTGTATGACATTCATAATGGCACCAGGCGCTGTACGACATTCCTAATGATACCAGGCGCTGTGCGAAATTCCTAATGGTACTAAACGCTAAACGACACTCCTAGTGATACAGGTCGCTCTACGACAATCCTAGTGTAACCAGGCGCTGTACAACATTTCTAGTGGTACCAGGCGCTGTACGACATTCCTAATGGTACCATGCGCTGTACGACATCCTTATTGGTACCAGGCGCTGACATTTCTGGTGGTACCAGGCACTGTACAATATTCCTAGTGGCACCAGGCGCTGAACGACATTCCTAATGGTACCAGGCATTGTACGACATTCCTAGATTGGATGCTATAACATGGAATATCGTCATTTTGGCGTCTTTACGTCCCCAATCCTTTCTCCTCGGTTTTTTCCGCCTGTGGTCGGAAAGTAATCTCGAAGGTAAGTGTATGGATATGGACAAAAAATCGGTCCAAATGCGATATGAATTTCCTATTTACCCAGCAGCATAATTTTACCGCCAACACTAGCTTTAGACGTCTCAATACCGGGAAAGTGGAATATTCAGCAAAATTAAAATACACTACAGCAGACACTTGAACATGAATGGCCTAAAATTTCACAGAACCAAATTTGTAGTTTATTTTTTTTAATAATTCCGCTATTCCATTTTTGATTGGTAGACCGTTATTGTTCCATTTTCGACAAACTGGTGTAATGTATAAATACATGTTGAAATAAAAAAGTGCGTTCTACAAAGATAATTAAAAGCTTGAAAATAAAGAATGTTATAAGAAAGATTATTAAGAGTACAGTCTATTTTAACAGAATTCATCAGTGTATAAACTCGCCAAATGACCTTACATTAGTTTGAAAGTGAGTTCATTTACCAATTATTTCCTCCAATCAGCTTTGATGTTGGTGTGAATTTAATTGAGTCTTTTAATATCATTTGATAATTTTAGTCTTTTTTATTCTGTACATTAAAATGGGCCAAATTTCAACTTATTTTTTTAAATTAACGTTGACCAATTAAAGAACGATACAATGTATGGGATGCATTAATTTTGGCATTGCAAATTACAAATATTTGACAATATGAGGTTTTATGTTGGGATAATGTCACCCAATTACTAGTGGGCCAGCTTTGTTGTTTTAATTTATCAAACTTTATTTATTGTATCCTGAAGGGAGATACTATAGGTCATGTTTACTCAACAGGTCCAATAGGAGGTGATACTGTAGGATATGTTTTAACATACAGGTCCAAAAGGAGGTGATACTGTAGGATATGTTTACCCTACAGGTCCAAGAGTAGGTGATACTGTAGGGCATGTTTTAACATACAGGTCCAGAGGAGGGGGTACTGTAGGATATGTTGTAACTTAAAGGTCCAAGAGGAGGGGGATACTGTAGGATATTTTTACCCTACAGGTCCAAGAGGAGGGGATACTGTAGAATATGTTTTAACATACAGGTCCAAGAGGAGGGAGATACTGTAGGATATGTTTAACCTACTGGTCCAAGAGGATGGGAATACTGCAGGATGTTTACCTTACATGTCTAAGAGGAGGGGGATACTGTAGGATATGTTTACCCTACAGGTCCAAGAGGAGGGGGATACTGTTGAATATGTTTACCCTACAGGTCCAAGAGGAGGGGGATACTGTTGGATATGTTTACCCTACATGTCTAAGAGGAGGGGACTGTAGGATAGGTCCAAGAGAAGGGGATACTGTAGGATATGTTTACCCTAAAGGTCCAAGTGGATGAGGATACTGTAGGATATGTTTTAACATACAGATCCAAGAGGAGGGGGATGCTGTAGGATATGCTTTAACTTAAAAGTCCAAGAGGAGGGGATATTTCAGGGTATGTCAACCCTACAGGTTCAAGAGGAGGGGGATACTGTAGGATATGTATACTCAACATCACCAAGAGGAGGAGGTAGTGTAGGATGTTTGCCCTATATGTCTAAGAGGAGGGAACTGTAGGACATGTTTACCATACAGGACCAATGGAGGAGAATACTAAAGGTTATGTTTACACTACAGGTCCAAGAGGAGGAGATAATATAGGATGTTTACCCTACATGTCTAAGAGGAGGGGACTGTAGGATATGTTTACCCTACAGTACCGAGGGGGAGGATACTATAGGTTATGTTTACACTACAGGTCCAAGAGGAGGGGATATTTTAGGTTATGTTTACAGTACAGGTCCAAGAGAGGGGGATACTGTAGGACAGGTCCAAGAGAAGGGGGATACTGTAGGATATGTTTACCCTCAATGTCTAAGGGAGGGGGATGCTGTAGGATATATTTGTTCTACAGGTCCAAGAGGAGGGGATATTGTAGGATATATTTACACTACAGTATCAAGGGGGGATATTTTAAGTTATGTTTACCCTACCTGTCCAAGAGGAGGGGGATACTGTAGGATATGTTTACCCTACAGGTCCAAGAGGAGGAGATAGTGTAGGATGTTTACCCTACATGTCTAATAGGAGGGGACTCTAGTATATGTTTACCCTACAGGTCCAAGAGGAGGGGGATACTGTAGGATATGTTTACCCTACAGGTTCATAGAGGATATGGATACTGTAGGATATGTTTACCCTAGATAGTGTAGGATGTTTACGCTACAGGTCCAAGAGAAGGGGAATACTGTAGGATATGTTTACCCTACAGGTCCAAGAGGAGATAGTGTAGGATGTTTACCCTACATGTCTTAGAGGAGGGGACTGTAGGATATGTTTACCCTACAGGTACAAGAGGAGGGGAATACTGTAGGACATGTTTACCCTCCAGGTCCAAGAGGGGGAGATAGTGTATGATGTTTACCCTATATGCATAAAAGCGAGGACTAGAATATGTTTACCCAACAGGACCAAGGGGGGAGGGTACTTTAGATTATGCTTACACTACAGATCCAAGAGGAGGGGATATTTTAGGATATGCTTACTGTACAGGTCCAAGAACTGTGGAATGTAGTATAATATAATGTTATAATAATATGGTGCCTGGGGTCCGAGTAGTTAAGGTAGGTAGTCAATGTCATCAGTTATTGATAACCAACACTGAGGTTGTGAGTTTGAGTCCAACTTTGTCAGGGTGGGGTTGAATAAATTGACATGGATTCTCAGACCAAAGGTACATGTAAGGGGTGCAAAACAAAATAAATAAATGTACATACAGGTTGACTGCATCTGGTTCCTGGTCCAAATCAGATATCAGTTATGGTACCAGTCTCTACATTGTTCAGATCTGTATTTGTATCCTTATCAGGGAGCAGTCCTTAAAAATAAAGGACAACATCATTATAAAAATGTAACTAAATTATTATGTTGAAATTATTTTCGAGTTATCTCCCTTAGACAAACAACTAAGTAGAAAGGTACTTAATTTAGTCATTTTTTGTTGATGCACATTTACATTTATAAACCTTAAATGTTAAAATAATTTAAATATTTGAAAAAATGAGAGGAAATAACATTCATAAAATTCATCTGAAAATTAAAATAAGCATTAAATATAAACCTTAGGGAAGAAATACAAAACATTACAGAATCAAAAACCACAGAAATTAGTTACAGACTATACCTATAGCTGTAAGTAAGCCTCAGGTCAAGGGGAGATCACCTATAGCTGTTAGTAAGCATCAGGTCAGGGGGAGATCACCTATAGCTGTAAGTAAGCATCAGGTCAAGGGGAGATCACCTATAGCTGTAAGTAAGCCTCAGGTCAAGGGGAGATCACCTATAGCTGTAAGTAAGCATCAGGTCAAGGGGAGATCACCTATAGCTGTAAGTAAGCCTCAGGTCAAGGGGAGATCACCTATAGCTGTTAGTAAGCATCAGGTCAAGGGGAGATCACCTATAGCTGTAAGTAAGCCTCAGGTCAAGGGGAGATCACCTATAGCTGTAAGTAAGCCTTAGGTCAAGGGGAGATCACCTATAGCTGTAAGTAAGCCTCAGGTCAAGGGGAGATCACCTATAGCTGTAAGTAAGCCTCAGGTCAAGGGGAGATCACCTATAGCTGTAAGTAAACCTCAGGTCAAGGGGAGATCACCTATAGCTGTTAGTAAGCATCAGGTCAAGGGGGAGATCATCTATAGCTGTAAGTAAGCCTCAGGTCAAGGGGAGATCACCTATAGCTGTAAGTAAGCCTTAGGTCAAGGGGAGATCACCTATAGCTGTAAGTAAGCCTCAGGTCAAGGGGAGATCACCTATAGCTGTAAGTAAGCCTCCGGTCAGGGGGAGATCACCTATAGCTGTAAGTAAGCCTCAGGTCAAGGGGAGATCAACTATAGCTGTAAGTAAGCCTCAGGTCAAGGGGAGATCACCTATAGCTGTAAGTAAGCCTCAGGTCAATGTGGAGATCACCTATAGCTGTAAGTAAGCCTCAGGTCAAGGGGAGATCACCTATAGCTGTAAGTAAGCCTCAGGTTAATGTGGAGATCACCTATAGCTGTAAGTAAGCCTCAGGTCAAGGAGAGATCACCCATAGCTGTAAGTAAGCCTCATGTCAAGGGGAGATCACCAATAGCTGTAAGTAAGCCTCAGGTCAATGTGGAGATCACCTATAGCTGTAAGTAAGCCTCAGGTCAATGTGGAGATCACCAATAGCTGTAAGGAAGCCTCAGGTCAAGGGGAGATCACCAATAGCTGTAAGCAAGCCTCAGGTCAATGTGGAGATCACCTATAGCTGTAAGTAGGCCTCAGGTCAATGTGGAGATCACCTATAGCTGTAAGTAAGCCTCAGGTCAAGGGGAGATCACCTATAGCTGTAAGTAAGCCTCATGTCAAGGGGAGATCACCAATAGCTGTAAGTAAGCCTCAGGTCAAGGGGAGATCACCTATAGCTGTAAGTAAGCCTCAGGTCAAGGGGAGATCACCTATAGCTGTAAGTAAACCTCAGGTCAAGGGGAGATCACCTATAGCTGTAAGTAAACCTCAGGTCAAGGGGAGATCACCTATAGCTGTATGTAAGCCTCAGGTCAAGGGGAGATCACCTATAGCTGTAAGTAAGCTTCAGGTCAAGGGGAGATCACCTATAGCTGTAAGTAAGCTTCAGGCCAAGGGGAGATCATCTATAGCTGTAAGTAAGCCTCAGGTCAAGGGGAGATCACCTATAGCTGTAAGTAAGCTTCAAGTCAAGGGGATATCACCTATAGCTGTAAGTAAGCCTCAGGTCAAGGGGAGATCACCTATAGCTGAAAGTAAGCCTCAGGTCAAGGGGAGATCACCTATAGCTGTAAGTAAGCCTCAGGTCAAGGGGAGATCACCTATAGCTGTAAGTAAGCCTCAGGTCAAGGGGAGATCACCTATAGCTGTTAGTAAGCATCAGGTCAAGGGGAGATCACCTATAGCTGTAAAGAAGCCTCAGGTCAAGGGGAGATCACCTATAGCTGTAAGTAAGCCTTAGGTCAAGGGGAGATCACCTATAGCTGTAAGTAAGCCTCAGGTCAAGGGGAGATCACCTATAGCTGTAAGTAAGCCTCAGGTCAAGGGGAGATCACCTATAGCTGTAAGTAAACCTCAGGTCAAGGGGAGATCACCTATAGCTGTTAGTAAGCATCAGGTCAAGGGGAGATCATCTATAGCTGTAAGTAAGCCTCAGGTCAAGGGGAGATCACCTATAGCTGTAAGTAAGCCTTAGGTCAAGGGGAGATCACCTATAGCTGTAAGTAAGCCTCAGGTCAAGGGGAGATCACCTATAGCTGTAAGTAAGCCTCAGGTCAAGGGGAGATCACCTATAGCTGTAAGTAAACCTCAGGTCAAGGGGAGATCACCTATAGCTGTAAGTAAGCCTCAGGTCAAGGGGAGATCACCTATAGCTGTAAGTAAGCCTCAGGTCAATGTGGAGATCACCTATAGCTGTAAGTAAGCATCAGGTCAAGGGGAGATCACCTATAGCTGTAAGTAAGCCTCAGGTCAAGGGGAGATGACCTATAGCTGTAAGCATCAGGTCAAGGGGAGATCACCTATAGCTGTAAGTAAGCATCAGGTCAAGGGGAGATCATCTATAGCTGTAAGTAAGCCTCAGGTCAAGGGGAGATCACCTATAGCTGTAAGTAAGCCTCAGGTCAATGTGGAGATCACCTATAGCTGTATGTAAGCCTTAGGTCAAGGGGTGATCACCTATAGCTGTTAGTAAGCCTCAGGTCAGGGAGAGATCACCTATAGCTGTAAGTAAGCCTCAGGTCAAGGGGAGATCACCTATAGCTGTAAGTAAGCCTCAGGTCAAGGGGAGATCACCTATAGCTGTTAGTAAGCTTCCTAAAGGTCAGGGGGAGATCACCTATAGCTGTAAGTAAGCCTCAGGTCAGGGGGAGATCACCTATAGCTGTAAGTAAGCCTCATGTCAAGGGGAGATCATCTATAGCTGTAAGTAAGCCTCAGGTCAATGTGGAGATCACCTATAGCTGTAAGTAAGACTCATGTCAAGGTAGAGACCGCCTATAGATGTAAGTAAGCCTCAGGTCAAGGGGAGATCACCTATAGCTGTAAGTAAACCTCAGGTCAAGGGGAGATCATCTATAGCTGTAAGTAAGGTTCATGTCAATGTGGAGATCACCTATAGCTATAAGTAAGCCTCAGGTCAATGTGGAGATCACCTATAGCTGTAAGTAAGCCTCAGGTCAAGGGGAGATCACCTATAGCTGTAAGTATGCCTCAGGTCAATTGGAGATCACCTATAGCTGTAAGTAAGCCTCATGTCAAGGGGAGATCACCTATAGCTGTTAGTAAGCCTCAGGTCAAGGGGAGATCACCTATAGCTGTAAGTAAGCCTCAGGTCAAGGGGAGATCACATATAGCTGTTAGTAAGCCTCATGTCAAGGGGAGATCACCTATAGCTGTTAGTAAGCCTCAGGTCAAGGGGAGATCACCTATAGCTGTAAGTAAGCCTCAGGTCAGGGGGAGATCACCTAGAGCTGTAAGTAAGCCTCATGTCAAGGGGAGATCACCTATAGCTGTAAGTAAGCCTCAGGTCAAGGGGAGATCACCTATAGCTGTAAGTAAGCCTCATGTCAAGGGGAGATCACCTAAAGCTGTTAGTAAGCCTCATGTCAAGGGGAGGTCACCTATAGCTGTAAGTAAGCCTCAGGTCAAGGGAGAGACCACCAAAAGCTGTAAGTAAGCCTCAGGTCAAGGGGAGATCACCTATAGCTGCAACTGCTGCTATTGATAACAAACAATGAGGTTGTGAGTTTGAGCCCATCTTTGGCAGGGTGGGGCTGAATAAATTGACATGGATTCTCAGACCAAAGGTACATGTTAAGGGTGTAAAACAAAATAAATAAATGTACATACAGTTTGGATGCATCTGGTTCCTGGTCCAAATCAGATATCAGTTATGGTACCAGTCTCTACATTGTTCAGATCTGTATTTGTATCCTTATCAGGGAGCAGTCTTTAAAAATAAAGCAAAACATCATTATAAAAATGTAACTAAATTATTATGTTCAAATAATATCTGAGTTATCTCCCTTAGACAAAAGTAATATGTCAGGAAAATCTTACAAATAATACAGCACCAGAGATTCAAGGTGTCATATCCTTGGTACAGTTTACTCACTGGAGGTATAGAAATATTTCTGTTGATGAGATTTCTCTGTTTCACAGGGTGAGAAAGCTTATTGTTATATCAATTAATTACATGTATGATGTCATTCATGTCAAGTTATGTTTACACAAATGGCTACCAAGCATACTGAAGAAATGCCTAAAAAATCTAGAAATCTGGTGAGAAAAAGTATCAAATCACTCGTGGAAAGCAGATTTAAGAAATTCTCAAACCCACGGCAAAGATATCTTTTTGTTCAATGCCCCGGGATGGACAAGATATCTTTGCACTTGGGTTTGAGATTTTCTTGTCTTGCCTATCCACTTATAAAAGATATTATTTACTCCCTTACACAAATCTAATATGTTGGGAAAATCTTATAAATAATCCAGTACTCAAGATTCCATATTTAATACTCTAAACATTGTAGTTATTTAATTTTTAGTATCGCTACAGTACTGAGACAAGACCATATTTATTACAACAAAAAATTAATGTTGTATTGTTGTGCATGAAATAGGACTCAAACTTATAGATAACTGCTATTTTTGTGGTACAGTACGCCCAGAGTGTGTGGTCACTCAAACACTCAAATTAGAGAAATTTCTCTGTGTTACACGGTGTATCACCGAAATTTTTTCGGAGAATCACAGTGTTTCAGAGTGTTGTTATCTATCACCACCTTAAAATTAATTCCCTTGATGTACCGACTTTCGGGTGTAACACGGTGTAACACTGTTTTTTTCGGATTTTCAGGGTGTAGAACTAGAAAATATATTGTATCGATTGTTTATTGCAAGCAAAGAACCAAATAATGTCTTGCATTTCTCATTACTACATGTACAAAATTAAAATGTATTCAATCATCGACGATTTCAAACTTCACGATTTTTCTTTTCAACTTTTGTTTTGCGCACGTAGAAATAACTTATCGGTCTTTATCTATATGTCTGTCTATATTTAAAAATTAATTATAAATAATTAGCGTCTTTCGTGGTTTCAACAACTTTAACAATTTTATTTATTGCAATCCTGGAAGTCTGAGGAGAGTGAGCTGGGCTAGTACAATTCACACTCAAAGTTCAGCTTCTTTCATGCGAATTTATGCAAATCGTGCGCATGCCTGGAAACCTATTTTTATTTATTCTATTTCGGTCAGAATTGTAAACTATTTTACGTGAATAAGATTTTTTTCAAACAGAACTTACTTTTTTTTTAATTTCGGCAATACTGAAGTTAAATGTAAAGCTTTTATCCCGAATTATACTTTATGCAAAGCACACGGTTTAACAGGTCAGTTGTGTATTTATGTACATGTTACACGTGGCTTTAGTCTAGAGTAGGGAGAAACATATTTTAAGTGTATGCCTATTGTCAATTTGTTGGACAAACGAAACTAAATTCGCATATTATTTCAGTGAAAACATAATGAAACCAGAACGATTAAAACAACAATCATCGTTATACCGGCAACAGTTACTTGGCACATAAATCAATCCATCTATTTATCTCTAATATGGGTCAAATTCGGTTTAAAAAAAAATTGACGTTTTTAATGTGTATACGGATAATGTTTTTTAAATGAAATTTCTATTTTTATTTCATGGTTTGGTACATTAAAGATGTAAATGTATATTTGACCTCAATTACTTTCTGCTGACCGCGTGGTTAAACAGTTGTATATTTATTTTTGTCACGTGCACCTTGTCTAGAGAAAACGTTAACATTAGTGTAGTGCAGGCAAAAAAAAAACGAATTGATATGATGCATATGAAATAATAAGGACAAAACACATCATCACTGGTATACCGTTTGTTGTTACTAAGGACTGTATATATTTGACTTTTTCTTTAATTACCGTATATCAAGTTGTTCTTAAAAAAATCAGTTCTAGTGCAAGTTCCGATATTTACGAAAATTATTTAAAAAAAAATTTAAGTTCTAAATTCTTCGTATTGACATGGCTTTACCAGTCTATATCTGTTGGTAATGCAAGAGTGACTAACAACAAATTGAATAAACAATTATTTTTTGCAATTTGGGGTAGAGATAAGCTGTGGGTGATTTTGAGTGTCTACACTGAAAATTTTCGGTGTAACACCGTGAAACACTCTACACTGTGTAGAGTGTTTGAGTGACCATACACTCTGGGCGTACTGTAGTTAATTTTGGCAGCCATTTTGAAAGTGGCATTGTTATAATAAAATGTATACAAACATTACACTACAGTGTATTCTCTGTTTCCTAGGTGACCACTGTGGGCTGCCGACTCTGTGTACAGGACTATTGCCCATGATATAATAACCCATGGTTGTCAACTATGGACAGAAGAAGTGTTAAAATGTTATGTGTTCAAAATGTTTGGTAAATGAGAATATTAAAATATAACTGAACAATGTGTTAGGACAATGATTTGTATAAATGTTGGACAAACCTAGTTCAGTGTAGCTGAAACAATAAAAAATGTACAATATAAGTAATCACCAAATGTAAAATGAGAATATTAAAATATAACTGAACAATGTGTTAGGACAATGATTTTTATAAATGTTGGACAAACCTAGTTCAGTGTAGCTGAAACAATAAAGTGTACAATATAAGTAATCGCCAAATGTAAAAACTATATTCATGGATGAGTTGCAAAGGAATAAATGTGTTTACTTGATTTTAGTAAAACTTGCTCTATGCCTGCCCTACACCTGAGAATACAAATCATTCTCTTAAATTTTATGTCAGTTTACTTTGACCTAAAAAAGGAATATAATTTTGTTTTAAACATGTAATATAATGATTAAATTTAATTTAAAATTAAACACAAAATAGTTATAAATTGGCATAAGTGTAGACACTAGTGACACCTCATCGTATGAAACCGGTCGGTAAGTGGTAGCAAAGTGACAACGCGACCGGACGTGGGTTTCCGACGATGGTGACACTTGTGCATGTGTGTATTCAATATATATGTATGCAATACTCACAAGGTGTCAATGCTGTTGATACTGTGTAGAGACACCTGTGTGTACACTCGCAGGTGTCACTGTTGTTGATTATTTGGGTGACAAACCCAGCATCATGGTTTGAATTACTGTGGTACTTGTCAGTTGCCATAGCAATAAGTATAAAAACCTGCAATTCTGTGGTCCTGTCATCACTTCTGTGTAGATGCTGTACGGCTACGCTAGAAAGCTATTGAAGATGTTTACCACTGGTCAAACTCATCCTCATAATGTATGTCTGGACTTCTGAAAGGGAAGGTTCTCCGTGCTGATAGGCATTGTTGAGAAAAAACCTGCTACACCTACATCTTGTGATGAAAATGCCAACACCCCAAGCAATCACATAGACTCGAGACTGGACATTAACGACCACAGTCAAGATATACATGGAATGATAGAGATGATGGCAGACTCCAATGAATTCCATCTCATACTCCACTTCTCAGATGACAAATCCAGCAGCCTAAAAAGAACAAGACGATAGTAGTGTACTTGGAATTGTTTTTGTTGTTTTGTTTAACCAAAGATAATAGCCGTTTTGATTGCAAAATATTTTTTTGAAAATTGATAGTTTTTTCATTATGACGCTTATCTCCAGATTGTTTTCATGTAGAAACCGGCGGTACAGAATCTTTGAGAAAACTTCAAAAAGGCAATTGATAGAAGTAAGGGGCTTACAAATTCTTGAAAGCCAGACTGTAATTAGGTTAAAATTTATAGGTTTTTTTCAATATCATGCTTATCTGCCCTTATCAGGGCTTTCAACCAATTTTAGAGTAGGTGTCTCCAAAAGAAAAAGTAGACAACCACACGTTGCCGGCCGTTGCGCCGAGCTTGCTCGGGGCCAATTTCGGCCGGGGGTCTGGGGGCCCCCAGAAGCGCTGGGGTAAATAACGCAAAATCCTGCATTCTAGCAGTCTCCTGGAACTAAACTTTAGTTTTTCAAATGACCATTTTTTACTTAAAAATTTTAACTTTTTGCCTAACTTCTTAGGAATTTGTATGTCTCATATCAACAAATGAGATGCCAAGTTTAGGTTGTATATATTCAATTTATTATGATTTCAAATTTTGACATGTTCATTGTTGCTTTTTATTTCAGTGCTTGATGTTTTGAGACAAGTAGACAACATTTTGAGAATTAAGTTGTATTAAAGTGTATTAATTCAAAATTGTTTGGTTTCTTTTCTTTATCATGTTTATCAAAACATTTTTTTTCATGTTCTGTTCTATTGACATGATTGTGATGTTATAGACATGTATTAGCATTTATAAAATAAAAGTTGACTGTCAGCAGTTTTCACGTTTTTGCAATAGAGCAAGCAGCAAATTCAATGCAAATTATTATTTTTTTTTTCAATTTGGGCAGATACAGTGTACCAAATAGATATAATTTGGGGGGTGCATCCCCCTTTTCAACCAAGTTGACATGAAAGACAAGTCCTTCAGATGGACATCTTTTTCTCACATTTTACACAATACAGAGAGTTTCATATTTTTACTTTGTAGTACATTTTCTGTCTCGCTGAAATTATATTTTGGGCCACGTGGGCCGGGCTTTATAAAAAAGACAAAAAGTAACAAGTGTCAACTGTTATTCTATTTAATTTATTACATCTTATATCCGTTTGTTACTTGGAGATTTTCTTAAGTGCACATATTAGTCGACGCAAGTCAGCTTATAAGGATTAGGACCGACCCATCCGTTGTGGAAGTTGTTCGCCTGATAAAGGCGGTTTTTACAGATTTGGTAACTAGTAACATAAAAATAAACTTCGTATTCAATGTTTCTGTTGCTTTTAAACATACCCGTGTGATCTCTTCGGGTTTTCTTAAAACCAAAACCAAACAGGGTTGTATTTGATCGTTTCATGCAAACATCTCGTGTTTTATTAATTTTTCGGAACACCTCAAAGTCTTTTCGTTTTATAAACGTCCATATCTGATGAAACCTTCTTAGTAATCAACCCTAATTATAGACGACCAATCAGCGACCGGTAAATCTCTCATCTAAATTTAGCGTAAATAAACATTATGTTTTACTTCCTCAATGCTAATGATATTTACCGTCATCGATAAATTAAGATAAGGAGAATTACGACACATATTTTTTTGTAACTTTTATTACTTTTCTGGACATTAAAGTAGCCGGCGCTTTTGGTGAGAGTAGGCGGCGGAATTTCGCCGCCTACCGCCTACTTTTGAAAGCCCTGCCTTATTACGCTCTTCAATAGAGAGGCCATGTATATATAATTTCAGGGAATATATCAAAAAAAATGATCTAAATGAAAAGAACATTTCAAACTGAACATTTTGAGCCCTTGTTTGTTGAGATCGGACAAAGGGTAACAAAGTTACGGGTAAATGAAATGTGCGAAATCATCCCCCCTTTTTTCCCAAGATGGCCGCCATCAAAATAGCTCTGAAGGCCATGTTTAACAGGCATGTTAAGAAAAAATAATACTTAAATTTACTTGTGCTGACTATTTATGTTAAAAACATTCCCCATTCTGTAAAAATAATTCATATAAAAGGTCAATAGTGCTACAGTTGTTTTGTATCAAGACCTTCAAATCTGCCTTAAGGCCAATTCTGGCATGTCCAAAATCGCCTGAAGGGCCCAATTTAGACCACATTTCTTTAAAAAGTAGAAATAATCAACTTTTTTATTTAGATGTATTTGATTAACCCCTTTTCACTGAACACAATCATTTAACTGTAACAGACCAAATGCAGAGCAGCCAAATTTTCCTAATAGGCAAAATCAGACTTGTGACTCTTTTAGTTGTAAAATCTGAAATGGCACCAAAAAACTGTAATGTGAATAATGAAAGAAAACAGCCAAATTTAACACTTCAGGTACAAAAATTGCAATATCTCAGAAACTATATAAGATAGAGTGCTAAAATTTTGCATGCAGATTCCTGATAGGCATCTTCAATAGTATCTGGTTTAACTTGATCCAAGATGGCCACCAGTGGCCATTTTGAACAAAATTACCTTTTTTCAGGAAATCAATTGATTTTAACCGCTACTTGTCTGTTGACATTTTCTCTAGTTTTTTTTGCTGTTAGCTGATGTATTTGGATGTCACATTTCTTTTTTATTTCAAAAGAAAGATGTTTTTATCATTTTTTTCCAAATTATGACAAATATGTGACAAAATGGCGGC
This sequence comes from Limnoperna fortunei, assembly GCA_944474755.1. NCBI lineage: Eukaryota > Metazoa > Mollusca > Bivalvia > Mytilida > Modiolidae > Limnoperna > Limnoperna fortunei. Next base: position 5,864,331 of record OX104112.1, read on the forward strand.
CATTTTGAATATTTATTTGCCAGCCGAACCTGGTTTTTTCCTCCTCTTTCGGTCAATTTTCAACCGATTTTGATGATCTTGGTATCAAAATACTTCTCTTGGAAACCTCTGTTATCTTTTTTGCATTGTTATTTTTTTTAGATGTACATTGTATCAGTTAATAAGTTTGAAGTTTGAAAATTGATAGTCAATAAGATGTATTTTTTGGATCAAAAGGCACTCACATCAAGAATTAACGGGTAACTTATTGTAAAATGCTTCCATTTTTCATTTCTAATATTTTCAACTCTAATTGCATGACCATTCTTATAGCAGTGGGATTCAAATTCTATTTGATTAATTGTTAATTGACTTTCCATTGTTTGAGAAGTACATGTATATCTATCCATCTGTCCTGTAATTTTGTTATCATCCAATAAACATGTTTCTTTTACAGGTTGTGAAGTAGTAGATAGGTTTCGAGTAGTCAATAATATCTAATTTAAGCTCTAGTCTGGCTATATTAAAAAAAGAAACAAACATTGTTATATGACAATTTTTTTATTCATTGCCTTTGTATTTCTTTTCTTAGGCATAATGCAAAAACAAGTTAATAGATCATTTTCTTTCATACACGATAATAGTTAATTGTTATATAATAGACTTTGCATAAAATTAACAGCTTAAGTTATAAGATATCATAAATAAAAAGATTTATGAATTTAATAGATATAACTTGTTTGTTTTATGTCCTGTCGGCAATATTCCATTATATAATCATCCAATATAGTGGTATTGACATCATGAAACTTTGAATTGATTGACTGTTGTTTGTTTTATGTCCTGTCAATGACTCCTTATGAAATCGTCTATTGCTCGTCAGAATTGACATAATGAAACTTGAAACAGACATGACAGAGTGATCCATTGTTCGTCTAAATTGATCATCAATGACATCAAGAAATTTGGAATCGTCATCGGAAAATTACTGAAAAGTAAAATTAAAGGACCACAAAGAAAACATTCTTATACAAAATATTTAGCTTTACATTGTTACAGGTTTACAAACTATCTGCTGATGTGCTTAAATGAATACAGATTTTTTTTTAAATAATACCTGTAGTTCATAACTATACAAACCATTAGCCCACCCACCATTCCTTGTTCAACTTGACAGCAACAAAAAATGTTATAATGCAAAATTAACATTACATAACAATAATCAAGAGCATTAAGGTACAAGATGCATATTTGTTTTTATCGGTTAATTTAATTTAAGAATATTAGGAATATTATTGAAGTACTAAATACCAAAACATCATTACTTATGAACATGTATATTTTCAAATGTTCACAGAAATTCATTAAACAAATCTGTAAATTTTTTATAATCTTTACATGTGTACAAAAATTAATCGTTATAGACGGTCTTCTTCGACCATGTTCCAAGTAGAGTGGAGCAATTATTTATACTAACCGGAATAACTGTCTTCAGTGGATAAAAGTTTCAACTCCTGTTTGGGGTTGGCAAGTTTTAATTCCAACATTTTCCATGGCCAGTCTTTCACTCCTGAATAAAAAGTATAAATCAAAATGTATTATTTTCAGTCATTCCGAAGTTCCGTCGGACACCGGACAAATCTGGTAAAAATTTGCTTGGTCCGGTCCAGTAAAATATTTTGACTTTTTCCATCGCAATGTAAATGATTACACGACATGTTAGGTAAAAGAGAAAAAATACTTCTGAATCACTATTTTAAGAGACAACTTGAGAAAATTCAGAAAGCAACTATCATGACACACCACTATGGGTTTATTTAATTTATATTAAATAATTTGCACTGTATCCAAAATATCAGTGATTTAGCTAACGCTCATCATTTTGGTCATTGACGAAAAGAATTTTCAGATTGTGAAAATTTATCAAATCATTTTCTTCACTTAATTTTTCAAAAGTGTAAAAATTTTCATCATGAAATATTTAATATCTTAACATACTATTTAATAATCATAACATAGCCATAGGCAAATAAATGTCCCCGTTTAACTGATGATTGAGCCATTACAGAAAAAAGAAAAACACTTGGCTCCCAAAAAATGGAAAAAAGTCCAACTTTGAAATAAAATTTCGTCAGCATGGCACCTAAGAAATTGGCTTTTTAAACCCCCTCCCCAAATTATCCCAGGTCAGTCGAGTTTGGAAATAGAGAAATAATCAACGAAGGGGGACAGTCTTACTTATCCTAATAAGACATACTTCGTCGAAGCGAGATAGAATACATTTTCAGATTAAAAATTTCTACCCCGTCTTCTCTGGCCTAATCCCCCTACCCCCCCCCCCCCAATGAAATAACGTCACTTTATTTTTGTCGTCAGGTGGCGCGCATGTTTTATCGGTGGTTACGTAAACGCTTGAATCAATGTAAACGCTTGGATTTCCTATGGTCGGCAATGTAAACAATGCCACAACGTTGTTGTGTTCCTGGCTGTTTCAACACTGGGGGTCATACTTTCCCGAAGGACCCGATTATTAATCTGAAATGGAGAGTTGCCATCAAGAGGTCTGATTCTACCAAGTCTAGAGGCCTGTGGACACCAGGGAAACGTGATGTTGTATGCCACTGGCATTTTTGTGAAAGCGATTATTTGGAAGACACATCATTAGGTAATTAAGCACGATCGATGAATGCGACGGAACTACATTCAAATACAGAAATTAAATTCCAAATGAATTATGATTGTTTACTTGCACAAAACATTGAAATCTAGATTTTATGAGTATAAACAAAAACATGATAAATGAATTGAGGTTGGGTGCAAATTAAACAAATTGACATGGTTTTCTTTGCCATGGCCTGGTAAAATTATGGCACCATTACTCTACACTCATGACTAAATTAACATTATACGCTTTGACAACCCTAGAAAATTGTTTCTCTTTTTTTACTTGTTCTAGTAGCTAGTCGAATACATTTATAGAGTCTTTTTTTTTTAGTATAATCTGTGAAATATAACCCCTTCCTGTTCTGTATACATCTTTTAACTCATAATACAAATTAGACAACTCATTGAATCTATATATCAATATTAAAGTTATGTTATTATTTGATTTTGAAGTTATATATTACTCCTGTTTGCTTTGTGAAACCCTAGAAAAATTATGTAAATTAAGGTTAATTCACTTTCTTGATTGTTTAATTATAGAAAAAAGAATAAATTTAAATGTAATTCAAATTATTTACAAAATCTAATATGGGTGTTCCTTTCTAAGGGTTTCACTTTCTTTTGAGATCATGTGCATGATTTTTTGTTTACTTTGTGTTGCTTTGTGGTTCTGTCTCTCTTTTCAGGATTTGTATATGCTGCAGAAAAAAGTGATGACTGAAATGGAACCAGCCTTAAAATGCAGTTATTAATATGCAGAACTTATTGGTTTGAAGTCAAAACTTGTATTAGTATATTAGAAAACTTTCAAGAAAATTTACAATCATTGAAATTTTATCTTAAAAGATTTGATTATAAACAACTCTATATAACTCTCAGCAATATAATAAATATTACTATTTGTCTACTACATGTAGCTTTAAAATAGCATTTTTATGTCCTACATCCATAGACAGAGTTTAAAATACATGTATTAATAACTAATAAAATAGAAAATTATTTTCAAGAGTTATCTGCTTTTGCACACAATTTCATTTACCAAGCACTTAAATCCTCCTCTCTCTATTTTGTTGTAACAGACATTTATAATTGGTTCCTATTTTACTGCTCCAAGTGTTTTTACATTTTTACTATTCATATACCGGTACTTTCAGGAGTAAGAGAAAGAGGCAGATTAAAAAAGGGGACAGTTCCATCTATTTTTCCATTTCGAGAATTACCAGAATCAAGCCCAAGATTGGAGAGATTGAATAAACGCACAGAGAGATTATTAACACAAGAGAAAGAAAATGCTTATGAATGTAAAGAGAATGATATCCAGTATGAGGTTGAGTTGCCAAATGACTCAAAGGAAAGCCTTAATGAATTTGAATATCTCGCCACACCCCTGTTTCATCAAAAACAAAAGAAGTACAATGTAGCTTACCTGTCCCTGGGAAGTATTCCATTGATAATTTTAGGTTTGATGATAAATCAGTTAAATACTACACAGGCTTTTCAACATATGAGCATTTTATGTTTCTATTTCACTGCCTCGGCCAAGCAGCATATGAACTGACATACCAATGTTCTTCTTTAGAACCTAAAGATCAACTCTTTTTAACAATTATGAAACTTAGATGTGCAAAAGATGATATTGAATTATCAATACACTTCAAGATATCAGAATCAACTGTATCAAGAATTTTTACAACATGGATAAATTTTCTGTTCTTCCAGCTGCAGGAAATTGATATATGGCCATCAAGAAAATTAATTGATCAACATATGCCTTCTGACTTTAAGAAAAAATTCCCTAGAACAAGAGTTATATTAGATGCAACTGAATTTCCTATTCAGAAACCATCTGATGTGAATTTACAGAGTGCAACATGGTCAGCTTATAAACATCGCAATACTATTAAGACTATGATTGGTTGTTCACCCAGAGGAGCGGTATCTTTTGTTTCCGATACATTTTGTGGATCAGTTAGTGATCGTCAAATTATTGAAAATTCAGATTTGCTTAATAAAGCCTCTACATTTGAAAAAAATGACAGCATCATGGCCGACAGAGGTATTATGGTGCAGGATTTATTTGCAACTAGAGATGTAATGGTGAACACACCTACAATGTTGAAAGGCAAATCCCAGTTGGAGCCATCTGAAATAGTTCATGATAGGCGAGTCGCATCCAAAAGAATTCACATTGAACGCGTTATTGGACTAAGCAAAAAGTACAAAATTCTTAAACAGGAACTTCCACACAGCAAACTACCACTTGGCAATAGAATAGTCAAAGTGTGTTTTTATTTAGTTAATTTTAAAAAAGTAATTGTAAATAAATCTGCATGAGTGCTTTAATTCTATGTTATTTATAATGTTGAAATTCCTGGGGTTTTTTTTAAACCCCCACTCGTAAGAGAGGGGGCTACATTGTATATTGCAATCACCTTGTCTGTCTGTCCGTCTGTTACAAACTTTCGTAACAGATATCTCGGCTTCTACTGAAGGGATTGATTTCAAATTTTGCACAGCTTTATTATGATGAGTTGTAATGTGTCTCTCCTTTCTAGGTCAGTTAGACATCTACTTCCTCTTTACCAAATGGTCGAGTGGGGGTATCCTTAGCACGACTAAGTGTAATCCCTTGTTTGGTTTGTTTTTTTTTACTTCACATGTTCATACTATTGAATTGATTTTAAGTTAAAAATAAAATCAATGATCTTGACCAGAATAATCCCTGTAAAAAAATCTAAGAACAAAACAAAGCAAAGACATACCAGAGAAAAATTGAGATGACAATGGTCCTAACTTGGTACAGGCATTTCAATAGTAATGGTTGGTGAAACCAGGTTATATGGTGCTAAACCCCCTCTTCTTTTGACATCTTTGTGATTGGTACCACAAGTAGTAACATAAAACACAACACAGTTGTATTGACCATCCTTTAAACCTCCAGAAATAATTTATTACACATCATACATAAAAAAACAAAAACAGTTAATGTTGTTTTATTTTTTTCTAAAAAACTCTATGACAATTGTTTGATCAAAAACTTTGCAAGAACAAAGACTTCACATATTGAATCATAATAAAATAATAAGAAAAACTGTGAGTCATGGCTCACAAATAAATACCCCCCGCCCCCCTAAAAACAAGCAGATCAAATTTAAAGATAGAAGGTGCACATCTATACATTGACACAAAGAATGTGAAAGTTTCATGAAAATCCATTTAGGGGTTTAGGAGGAGTTGCGGATCAGAGATGGATAACCTGATTTGTAACGGAAGGATGGACGGACACCCCTATCACTATATACTCCCCACTTTTCAAGCGGGGGGGGGGGGGTATAAAATCGCTTTACACCATAAAGTATTATAATAGGAAGCTACATGCCAAATATCAAGAGGCTATGATATGTACAAAAATGTAATTGCCTGGAAAAGTGCAACTGAAATTTTGGTAATGCCGCAGGACAATGAATAGTGCCAAAGTGACTCTTATACATCATGTATGTTGCTTTGCAAAATGTTTCATGTTACATAAAAAAGCCAATTATTTTAAGCTGCATTTATTTGAAAGAGGAGAAAAAAAATGCATTTCTTGTAAAGTTAAAGGATTTTTAGAGAAATTTTTAGTAATTTAACCATCTCGGAGACATTGTAGAAAAAAAAACAAAATAAAACATTATGTCATCTTTTAAAAGGCAAGTGAAGCAAAACTCTTTGTTGTAGATAGTCTTACAAAAATCTGCTAAATTACATGAGATTCAAAATATGACATGTATGATGGAAAAAAAAACTTTCTGTCACTTACTCAGATTTCTCAGTACTTATACAAATCTGTATATGTAGCCCCTGAAAATGACGAGAAACCCCAAATTATCTGTGCCAAATAAATACAATGAAATATGTTTTTTATGCATATTTGCAAGCTTTGAAGGCAATGTCTTTCTCATATTAGTTTCCTTGGTATCTTATTTCAACACTTAAAACTTTGAGGTAATAAAAGGCCTGAAATGCTTAGTGAAAAACATATCAAGTTTAGGTAACAGACAAACTTCACAATAACTTGTATCAATATGTACCTTCTGAACAAATAAATCTACAAATGTATAAACGATGAAATAGCAAAATTGCTTATTAGCAATAAACAGTTGACCCTGAATCTGGTCATAATATAAACTACATTGTTTCAGAACAATATTGTTTTGAGCATCATACTCAAGAAATTTAAAGTTTTTTCCAGGTTTTATCTGTTCCTGTCTTCCTGAGTATGGACACTTCACTTCCACAATGCTATCTTCACCCACCAGGGCATCAGGAGATGCTCCAAGATAAGGCCTGGTGGGAGAAACAAATAATCCACACTTCTTTGTTTTAACTCCAAACACACTTTCAAATTTTGTGATGGCCTTCCTCTCATACAACTTCCCATGTTGAATGGCTGCCGTCTTCAGTTCTGTTGGAAACAGCAAGTTGTTGCACAGCTTCCCCACATTTCTCTTCTGTGTCATGTGACAGACTTCACCAAAATGTGAAGCTGTCACCCTCCACTCCCTAGCACCAAACCATTTTCTGTTAGAAGATTGCCCTCTAGTTTTCTTTTCTAACATGGCAGCTTCAGCTTCCGAGACCTATGGAAATAAAGTTACATCAATGCATTACACAAGAATACAAAAATTTGATTAATTTAAATCGCAAAAAGGCTTTTGAAATGTTATCTTGCACTTAACTTGTACTTTTTGATGCAGTGCAACAGGTTTGTTGGAAAAAAACAGGACCCAATACATTTTCTGTTCATTCTTGTTATAGGCAATTTTTTTAATTACAGAAAAAATGTGTTATGTGCTAATTTTAAATATTTTGTTAACTTCTGACACTGTAATGCCCTTTCCGTATTTTTTAACTGAATTAATTATCCCTCGTCAGCATGTGTACAACATGATGTATCTCTTTAAACACAATCTAAGTTATAATTGATGTCCATACTATCACAAAACAGTAACAGACAATGACTTCGTGGCTATGTGGTCGTATGAAATTCTTAAACAGTTTTAAAATTCTATACCTTCAATGCTGTGTCAACCCAATATTCACAAAATGGTAGAGGGAGATAATCATGATCTTTCTGAGCTGCCTAAAATATTTAAAAAAAAGATATGAAATCAAGACAACTGCAATGCTGTAAAAGGAGTAATGTGTATAAAGATGCAATTACATAATGGCTACAAGGCTGACAGTCTGGAGCACATGAGTTTAATATTTTGCGTTACTGAACACTCCTTGTTATTTTTTTCCTTTCTTGTATAGGCATTGAGACATTCAAGTATGTTGCAGTTTAATACATGTATGCAATAATTTTTGGAGTAAATATTTCAGAAATAAAATATAATTCCAAGTTATAAGTTTTAGAGGAAGGACATTCTCAAATGTACACTAACATGACTTGTATCTAATGACTTTCAAGTAGGTAGTGTTTTTCAGTATATACAAGTTTAAAACAATGATTTAACATTTAACATAAGAACCTAAGATGTTTACCTGTAGATCTGCAGATGGATAAGAATATCTCATTGCTAGATCCATTGAGTAACTGGAGCAGAAGTTCACCATTGCATTCCTGACCCAATCATTGTATCCTGTCTGGTTTCTGTATTTTTCAGGACGTGGATCATCAAGCAGATCTTCTTGCTTCCTTTTCAAAGATGGAACTTCTTCAATTTTAAGGGGTTGTCCTATTAAAAAAAGAAAGTTGAGTACATAATACTTTTACAATATTAATGTATGGTCTGCTTGCCGCTGCTACATATCAAGTTTCATTAAATTCTGTTGAGTACATTATAGTTTCAGAGAAGTTTGTGAAATAACAAAGGCCACCAGTAAAGTAACACCTATGACACGCTCTACTTCGTAGGCGAGACAAAAAGAATGTGTGTTTCTGGTTTCATGCCTGAAAAAAATAGGGTCGGTAGATAGGCATTTATTAATTTTTTTATTTCAATTTTTTACCTTGAGTTAATGGGAAGTAGATTTCAAGTTTTAAAGTGCTTAAGCAAAAATGGCAATAAAAAAAGGTCTGCATGAAAAACTAGGGTAGGTGGTGAAACCAGAAACACGCATATTTTTTTATTTGGCCTTACATTACAAAAGTTGGGAGGGGGCACATAGAAAGTGGGTCTAAAATTGAGTATTTTCTATATGCATCTCTTTTGTTCTAAAATTGCAAACAGTGTTCTCCCCAGGCCCTTATAACATCCTGGCAATGTGATGCTATCTGGTTCAAATATGATGCTTCCTGAAAACATCCTTAATATATTTCATAAGAAATGTGATGCTTTAATTTCAAAGCAAATGATGCTATTGTGATAACTGAAAATACCAGGATGCTATTAAACATTTCTGGGGAGCACACTGGCAAACATTATGCTAAAATGATGATGTCTGGTTTTAAAGGCAAATTTCATAAACACCTACAAGTACCAATTTCAAATGATTATTTATAGTAATACTAGTACATGTAGATACATTTATTTTCCACTAGATTTTACATCATTAAAGATTACCATTATATGCAGCTCTAGGCTGGTGGAAAGTTTGAAGTCCTTCTGTACATGACTTTTCTATCATCAACTCTGATGTTTCATGAAAATGTTGCAACATCAGCAACACAGCTGCAATGTGTTTGCACGTTGCTGAAGGACCTTTTCCTGCCGGACATTCACAATCTGAATTAACTGGTGTTCCTGTATTCTTTTCCAACTTGATCTTGTAGTTGTAGGTTACCTATAATAAAATAAAATAGACATGCATTTGAAAATGTATTAATATGTATGTAACTGTATAAATCCCAATGAAAATGATAATGATAGTATTTATTAGATTTGTATGTGACTTATTATCCCACAGTTGTGAAATTCAATACACAGGTGCAGTGCTATCATCGTAAGGCAAAAAATTCTGCTTATACCAGTGCTAGAGCCTAGAGGCGCTCCTAAACTTGCAGTGAGGTGCAAGTTTTATCTTCATGTTGAAAGCCGTCCAGAGATTTTGCCATAAAAGTGCTGTTGTTTTGCTTTGTTTCATTTAAATATTTACAATGTGATTTTGTGTCATGCATATATACACTTTATTTTTAATTTTTGGAAAGGCATGCAAGTGAAAATCAAGATTTACATTTCACCAAAACATAACTTAGACAAATCATGTTATGTACATGTATCTAGAAATATAATGTTCACAATTAGGTTTTTTCCCAATACATATGTCTTCCAGAGCAGTCATTTGAGAAATTGATCACCTTTGTTGTCCGTTGCCAACTATATGTAATTATATACGGTGCTTAAATATTTTAAACAGACCATTTTAACAATACCTGCTTTTTCATGGCAGCACCAACTATTCCCGATAGATAAACATCTTCATTTCTAATTTGAACAGAGCATGCCAGCACTCTTCTGGCTGTTAAAAGGGCTTCTCCTTTCTGTATGGCCTTTATGTCACCTGTAGCTTGCTTATCTCCTAAAAGAAAAGATAATGAGATTATAAAATTAAATGTATATATACTCTAGCAACGTTAGACTAAGTGTATTATTGTTTTTATATTCCATGAATATCTGTATTCAACAGTGAATCTGGTAGGAGGAAAATTAATTATCTTGTGTTTTTCATTAATGTGAATTTAATTATAATATAAAGAACTGCTCATGCATCTTTAACTTCTTTTTTTGATATATTGACTTCTTGGCGTGTATATACATGTATATATAAATTATAAAATAAAGTCTCTATATTGTTGAATCACAATAAAAACACTGAAACTGTTTGGAGCTTTCGGCCACACTACTGGCATTCATCAGCACATTTATCTAACAGTCACAGGCAAAAGAAGAAAAAATATTAAGAAAGCATTTTATGTGAATAAAGTAAAGATCTCTTTCAATTTTATATGTATTTCTGTAATAAATAAACATTAAATCTAAATTAACAGTATACATGTATATATACCTGCCAGTCGATATAGGAAATATCCATCAATTTGTTCCCTTGTAAGTTTGGCAAAAGTTATCTTATGCTCTTTTGTCAACTGTCTGTAACCAAACTTTGGCCAATCAATGATGGTCAGGAATGAGTCAGGAACAGCAATTTCTGGCTCCCTAAAGTTCTGGTTCCTGTCATATGCAAGCAACCTATAGATAAAAATTGGTTTAGCACAAAATTATAACAATACAGGTAATTAAAAAAAATAACAATACAAAATGTTCATGCTTTATACATGTACCTGCATAGTATAATATTGGATTAATAAACAACCATCTCTATCTTATGTTTGTATGATATATTGGAAATGAATGAAGCAGGACCAACATGGACCCCTTAGCCAGCAGTCAGTGAACCCCCCCGCCCTTTTTCGAAATTTCTGGATCCACTAACAGTTGTACACTCTTTGATTGACATTCAAAATTCAAGTATGGTACAGTCACTGCTACATGAGTTTGATACATTTGTGTATAAACAAACTTCCTTACCCCAAAGAAAAAAAATATGTGTGTTTCTGGTTTCATGCCTGAAAAAAATAGGGTAGGTTGTTAGGAATTCATTTCTTTTATTCAAATTTGTTACCTTGACCGAATGGGGAGTATCTATGGTGTTTTAACAAGTTTAACAGTGCTTAAGCAAAACTTGCAATAAAAAGGCTAGGGTCGGCATGAAAAACTAGGGTATATATGGAAACCATAAACGCACATATTTTTTATTTGTCCTAATAAGAAATTAGACAAAAACTATGCATGTGTTCAACCTTTAAACATTTTGAGTACTTTTCATTTAATATTTTTGTTTATTTTTTACCTTCCAATGTTTCAATTCAAATGCTGCTGATGAGAGTTTACTCCTTGAATGAAATATGCATATATACAGCATAAATAAATTAGCTGTTTTATACCGGTTTCAGTATTTGAATTTTTTAATCCAGGGAACCCCAGGTAGGAAAAAGGCGATCACTTGGGGCAGAGCGAGAACATCCTAGGTAATGTTATATGCAACCTAGGTTGTTCCAAATGTACACTTTTATTTGTTGAGCAGACCATTGACCCATACACAACAGAGGTCATGCATATGCACATTCTGTTTTATTTTTAAACCTGGAAAATAATCTACCAAAGATGCCCTAGGAGGGACATTCCAACACGCCCCAAAGCTACCCCTTTCTTTTACTTTTAGGCCATGGACTCTAGGTGGAAATTTAACTCCCTTGCACACAAAATTTATCCACGCATGAAATATTTGTTTAATGAGTATTTGTGTATTATTCAAGAGGGAATCAAGTTAATTTACTAATGTTTTCAAGCTTGTGAAATGACGCCACTGTCAAATATATAGGCAATTAATGTATGTCAGGTTTGTTTCACAAATTCATTACGAAATGTGCTATAATTCGCCAGATTTTATTGATACACTCAAACAGTTTTATTACCTGTCTATGAGATCGATCTTCCTTCCAGTAACTACGGCTCCACGTAGCTGTAACTCCTGCTTTAATCTATGGACAGTCCAAGTTGCGTATTTTGCCGCCATTATGTTTATATTGGTTTCAAGCGTCTTCCGATGTTCAAACGCAGGAATGAGTACCGATAGAACTACAACGCCACCTGACAAGAAAAGTCATGACGGTTTTCCATTAAAGCAACTCTCATTCCATTTTACATATAATAAATCATCACTTATGACTTTTAAGTCCACGTAATTTAATATAATTTACCTGTAGATATTGATTCTTTGGGTTGTGCAACATTGTTGTTGTCAACCGCTGACGTCTGACTCGAAGACGAAGTCAAGTTCTGGAATCTTCCATACCACACGGGTTATGTAAAGCTGTAAAGGTATATGTTCCTGACGTGTAAAACTATCCAACTTTATCTTATCTTATAGAACTAGAGGCTCCCAGGAGCCTGTATCGCTCACCTGAACCTGAAACCAAACAACCCTTTTTTATCCAGCTTTTCTTTGCTATAAGGAATTGCCCAACACTTCTGCAAAAATCATTAATTTTGACCTTTTAAGGGAAATAACTCCTATAAGGAGGATCTTTTGATGGTTAGAGGGAGAAGGGAGGTTCACTTCAAATTTGCTGTACCTGTTATACTTTTTTAACTATCAGTTGAAAACTCTCTTGACCCCCCCCCCCCCTTTTTTTCATTTTTTCTATTTAGGTAGTCAGGTGTCATGATTTGCACAACTTTGGTAGAGGACATCCTAAAGATGATGTGTGCAATTTTTCAAAGCAGTCCTTTCATTGGTTTAAGAGGAGAAGATTTTTTAAAATCAAGTAAAATTGATTAAAAAAATGTTCAAGGAGAATAATTCCTAAACGGTCCATCAGACAATCTTGACCCTAAAGTCATTTTTGTAGCCCTCATAGAGCAGAACAATTAAGCAATGCTAACTTTTTCTCTAGATCTAATAATTTTCAAGATTTTGAGGCAAAAATGGCAAAAATCATCAATTTTGACAATTAAAGGGCAATAACTCCTATAAGGAGTAATCATACAACTTCAACCCAATGGAGTGTTTCTTAGAGCTTTTGATGCAGATAAAGGCATGTCTCTTCGGTTTTCCTGTATCTGTTACACTTTTTTAAATATAAGCCAAAAACTGTATTTTACCGCCCCCCCCCCCCATCCTATTTTTAGCCATGGTGGCCATGTTGGTTAATCTGCAGTCATGGTTGGTGCAAACTTGGTTGAGGACATTTGACAGATGATGTGTACAAAGTTTCAAAGCAGTACTTTCAGTTGTTTCAGAGGAGAAGATTTTAAAAAATCAATTAAAACCGATTAAAAAAAAAACAGTTCAAGGGGAATAACTCTTAAACGGTTAATCAGACAATCTTGACCCTAAAGTCATTTTTGTAGCCCTCATAGAGCAGAACAATTAAGCAATGCTAACTTTTTCTCTAGTTCTAACAATTTTCAAGATTTTGAGGCAAAAATGGCAAAAATCATCAATTTTGACAATTAAAGGGCAATAACTCCTATAAGGAGTCATCATACAACTTCAACCCAATGGAGTGTTTCTTAGAACTTTTGATGCAGATGAAGGCATGTCTCTTCGGTTTTCCTGTATCTGTTACACTTTTTTAAATATAAGCCAAAAACTGTATTTTACCGCCCCCCCCCCCCCATCCTATTTTTAGCCATGGTGGCCATGTTGGTTAATCTGCAGCCATGGTTGGTGCAAACTTGGTTGAGGACATTTGACAGATGATGTGTACAAAGTTTCAAAGCAGTACTTTCATTTGTTTCAGAGGAGAAGATTTTAAAAAATCAATTAAAACCGATTAAAAAAAACAGTTCAAGGGGAATAACTCTTAAACGGTTAATCAGACAATCTTGACACTTAAGTCATTTTTGTAGCACTCATAGAGCAGAACAATTAAGCAATGCTAACTTTTTCTCTAGTTCTAATAATTTTCAAGATTTTGAGGCAAAAATGGCAAAAATCATCAATTTTGACAATTAAGGGGCAATAACTCCTACAAGGAGTCATCATACAACTTTGACCCAATGGAGTGTTTTGTAGAGCTTTAGATGCTGAAGAAGGAAGGTCTCTTCGGTTTTCCTGTATCTGTTATACTTTTTGAACTATAAGCAAAAAACTGTATTTTGACCCCTCTGTTCTATTTTTAGCCATGGCGGCCATGTTGGTTGGTCTGAGGCCATGATTTGGGCAAACTTGGTAGAGGGCATTTTACTGATGATGTATGCAAAGTTTCAAAGCAATCCCTTCAGTGGTTTTGGAGGAGAAGATTTTTGAAGAAAAGTTAACGACGACGACGACGACGACGACGGACGCCAAGTGATGGCAATAGCTCACCTGACCCTTCGGGTCAGGTGAGCTAAAAATGACCAAAGAAAGCGAATATCGACAAGAAATTCCGATTTGTTTACAATTTCGGGGAGAAATTGTCATTGTGTGTCTTTTAAGGACAACGAAAGGCCAAAGTCACCGGAAATCGAAAATTTCTGATAACGAGGGTGAAAGCCCAAAATCTCAGCTTTCATTTGATACTAAATTTAGATTTGTACGACGTTAGGAACATATGCCTATTTTAGTTTGTTGGGATATACCCAAACAAAAAAAGCCGTGCCGCTGAGTCAAAAATCGCGGAACCGCAACGAAAGAAACGATAAAGTTTTCAAAGTAAAACTTCTAAATATGAAATAAGAAATGTTTTGAGTAAAAACTCTTTAATAAATAATTACTATAAAACAATTTTGTTACATAAAAGAAGCCTCTCAAGCCAGAAAAAATGCATTCAAATTTGTCAAAATTTGACAATTTTCTCAACCGGAAAACAAAATGGCGGCCATAACAATCTGGCATCTCTATCTTCAACAGATTTTGTAAAAATATATATTGGATCTGGTACTGATCTGGTTATAGCTGAAATTTCTTTTCTTTTTTAATCAGAGCAATGAGACTATTGTTGGTTAATCATGTTAATATTAAAAGCTATTTTTAAGTGTTTGAAATGGAATTTTTGGCGCATCATGTGCAAGATAAGGCTGAAATGACATTTTTCAAAACAGAATAATGAGAATCAATTTTATAGAAAACAACTCCAATTGGGTGTTGGGTCATTTCTCCAGGACTACCTGTTAGCCTTGAGTCGAATCGCTCTGGTCGTTTCGCACCTATAACATGTATAAAGTGAGACGTTTCGCCCTGGATCTTTTCGCCCCTCTAAATAAAAACAATGTGTATCTCGTATTTTGTGTATTAGAGCTGGATGAACTTTAATTAATAAATAAAAATTATAGCAATTATAATCTCAGTTCATAATTATTTCATTTGTTAATTCGCCGATTGCGAATTAAGTGGTGTTACCTCCCTTAAAGGGGCGTGTAACCGCGATTTACATGTATGACTCGCACATGCAGTATATGCTTACCACTACATTTCAGTGATAAATACTTATTTCCAATGTTTTAAAAACCATCAAAACAATGTTTTGCAACATATTTTGACCTCGTTATTGTGACGTTCCAGTTTTATTTTAGGGTTCACACAATTGTTCATTTGACAGATAATATAATTGTCTAGAAATTCAACAACAATCGGACGTGCACAATGCGAGTATTCAGTGTCAATTGTCAGTCCTTTGAACGCCTGTGATTGACTTAATTGACAGGTGGGTGGCCCCGTGTATCAAAAGCAACACACCTATTACAATCCAATCAATAGGTGTGTCGGGAAAAACTTAACGATGGGAGGAGCATTCCTTCATAGACTTGAAATCACGTGTTAATACATCTCTACACGACTGCAATAAAACGATACTCCTTTCTGGGTTGCAATAATTTTCTTAAACAAAATAAAAAAGGAAATAATCTTAAGCTATTTTATTTTCGACATATTCCACTAAACCTACGACTGCAATTTGGAAAATGCTTATCCTAAAACATGTGGGTAAAATATTCCTTGGAAGGTCGTATCCAAAACAAACAACACATTTTCCCATGGTAATTATTACAAAATTGCATGTGTACCTTTTCCAATTAACACCATTCACCTGTACAGGAAGCTTCTCAGTGGGACATTTTTTATTATAGGTACATGTAATGACTAAATTATCCGTAACTGATAACTGTCAACCTATTGAAATCTGTGCTCACATGCATCAGAGACATATAATTACATGTACAAGTAATACATTTATGTCATTAACATTGCACATATTTCGTTGACGCCACAATAAAAATCACCTTTATCTAACCGGCAGCCAGGTGTAGTTTCTGCATCCGGTGAACAGGTAATTAATTTCCTTGGAGCACAAAGTGGGAAAGTAATTTATATAAACAATTTATTAGCACCTTATTAACCACAGTTCATTAGTTACTTAAAAATTAGGAGTTTTTAAATACACACTTTTATTTGACAAAAGTTTGCAAAGTCTGTATATCTGATGCATATTTTAATATCCCTTTTTATTTAATGGGATTTTCACCTACGTAGGTGCCAATAAATTGTTTATTGAAGGTATAGTGTGACAGATTTATATAGCTTGTATACCAACTACAGTCTTACATGTAAACTAGAGTTATCGAACATGTTATCGGTAGGTGGCGCGCATATGAAAAGACGTGAATTACTTCATCAAAATAATTCTATTAATTTATTAATCAGTGTCAAATACCAATTATCATATTTAATGTGATGATTTAAAGAAATTAATTTTGTTATGATTAAATAAAATTCAATCAAATGAAGAAACACATTTGATCTAGAGCTTTACAGCTTGTGCCACCGTGTCATTTAATTAAAATTCAAAGTAAATTTGTGAAATGTTTGATTAGTGAAAACATAACCTGTAAAACTTTTGCGTTAGACTCCTTCGCTCACATCGTTCGCGATAATATACATTTTTTGCGTTTCCTCGGATATTTAATTTCGACCCAAATGATATAAGGATCAAATTCCTGTGCCTAATCACAGGGGCTTGTAAAAAAAGATTTACTTGCACTTTCGATATAAATTTGATACTGGCCATGGGTCGAGTTTGTGCTCCCACACTAGCACTTTCATCGCCGAAATTCGAGTGTATTATATAACCTGGTCTCCTGTAGTCTCGATCACCCAGACGCATATATAATAGCACAAATGTAATTAAGCGTCTGGATGATCGAGACTAGGTCTCCTGGTGCAATATTTTTCATTGACGCAAGCTTCACTTCAAATATATCCGAAGGCCGCTTAGGCTAATGAGGATATCATCGTCAGGGTACCAGAATAGTGTATTATACAATTGAACGAGTTCCCGGCAGTCTATTTATCGGTGTCCAACCAAATGACCAGCAAATTATTTCGATACAGTCCAATGATTGATTGATGTGCGCCTGATCAGTTGATCCTTTTGTCGTATGAATTTACCTGACAACTTAATCAACTTCCACTGTAAATTTTACTGAATATATCGTTTTTCATTATTATTCCCCCTTAATTCTATTCGCACATTTTGATTGGTCAAAACAGCGTCTAAAAAAATATCTAAACCGGTGTCATACAAAATTAGGACCGGTATCAGCTGTTTATCTATGAATCATGTCAATTAAAATAAAAGGTCATTAAAAATACCAAGATGAATAAAGCTAACCATGACTCATCAGTGGCACAAACAATATTTGAATTATAAATGAAAATGATGTTATAGAGCTTTTGTCACCAGAATTCTAAAACTTTATACAAAAAGGTAGCAAAATACACCTTGAAAATAGAAAAACCTCATCTTAAATTAATATGACAAAATCCGACCTTCGGTAGGAAATCTGACAATCCTTATAAATTAGGATTGGAGTCTGCCTGCAGAGAGACTCGAACCCGCAACCTCAGTGTTGACAGAACACGTGATCAATAGTAGACAACTACCTTAACCACTCGGCCACCAATTAATAGGCCGGCCCCTTGTTGACTTTTGAAACCGACAAATTTGGCTTATGTAATTTGAAATTTAACAGGCTGTGTTTACACGGAGAAAGAAGGTCGTTACATTAGAATTTAATTTCTTGCATGCTACATTTCTTTACTATACATTTTTTTTTAATTAACGTATATATCTCTTGATAGTCGGCTACTATAATGTTCGGAGTGGCTAAATATCTCACACTATTCGTCCGGCCGTTAGATTTGTGCATGTCCCGAGCGTCCCGCAGCAGCAACAGCAAGTTCACATCGGATAAATTTTCTTCATATAAAGAATTACAATTAAGAATCCGTCAATTTGAAATTAGCAAAAATGTAGAATTTTACAAAAGAGATTCCCACACGATATTGTCAGCAAGAGAAGGGACATTAACTTTACATCTTAAAGATTATAACCAATAAAGCTTGAATTCATCAAAACTGCCATGTATAGAGCATGATAAAATAAGCTCAACGGACAAATAAACCAAAAGTTAATATTTAGATTATATATAGCCTAGGGACTATTCTTCGTCTAGCCGGACAAATAGCCAGACGAAGTGTCATAGCTATTTTTCCGGCTAGCTGAACGAACAGTCTCAAAGCGATTTCTCCAGCTAGCCGGAGAAATAGCTATCAGACTTATAGCAACTGACTATAATGTTTTGTTAAAAAGGAAAACATTTGTAGCGATTTTTCAACAGTACGTATCATAAAAAAATCGTAAATCTATTTCTTTTCGTTTAACCTCACAAATAATTCATCCAGATCTATTTCCGTTCTTTGTCATAAAATCTCGATGTTTTTAATTTTATTTGTTTATATGGAATAATTGAAAAATCATATTTGTCTCATTTTTGTAATATTTTTTAATAACCCGTATTTCTGGTGGATTAAGAACTACAGCACGAGACAACAAGACATACACGTTGATTATTTCTTATTCTGTAATATATTTAGTTATTCATAAATATATCAAGACAACACATATTTACACACACATACACACATATATACTCACTCAAAAAAAACCCCGCAACATCGGATAAATTTCAAATCCTTATTTTGCAGACAAATAACCTATAAATATTCAATTAAATATATATACACAACATCATAGTTACACCTTAATTAGATATTTCCAGGTGAAAGCATTTAATTCATCAACCCGTGAACGACTGTGGTTGAAATCTTTAACACATTAAGAATTACGCATTGCTTAAAACAGGGTCGACTTTCACGTGCAAATCATGGGTATTTTTTTTTAACTCAGACAATCGGTATAAAACCCGGCTATATCTTTTCTGGACTGCATTAGTAAAATTTCATTCTGACGAGGGGACGCTATGCCAAGGTTAAATGCAGCTACCCGAAATATCGCTATCGGTCGAATCGAGGCCGAGGAATCATAGAACGTACAATGTTCATTGTAGCTCAATTTCACCACAGGCGCTTGGGTACAAATTGTGAAATCTCGGCTTTTTTCATTAATGCTGGTATATTTTTATGTAGAACCCTTATTTGCCTCATAAAATAACAATATGCGCATGTCTGACCCATTTTTTCAACGTTTTTACCATTTCTGATATTTCCCTACCATTTCTGATATTTCCCCTAAATATCAGAAATGGTAAAAACGTTGAAAAAATGGGTCAGACATGCGCATATTGTTATTTTATGAGGCAAATAAGGGTTCTACATAAAAATATACCAGCATTAATGAAAAAAGCCGAGATTTCACAATTTGTACCCAAGCGCCTGTGAATTTCACGCGTTGGAGCTAGACGCTACCAGCAGCTTGGTACTACGACAGACCAACTATGTTTAGGGCGTCCACGTGTTACAAGACGGGCGCAGGATCGTTAATTAGATTATTCTATCTTCGAAAAGGACTATTGCTGCAACAGAAACAGCTGTAGAGCAGGCACTTCAGTATGAGTGGCAAAGGATACCGCGTGTTCGTACTCGACGTAAAATTTATTGAGAGTATGCGAAAAAAATGTTATATTCCTTGGTAAAAGAACTCATGAACAAGAAGTGTGCAAAACAGCAGTAGAAAGTAGACTTTTATTATTAACATGATAGCAGCCAATATTCGAGATGAAATAGACAATGCATTAGATTTGCCAAAACGTATGCAGAAAACACATGATTCCCAAAGAAGCCAGTGATATATGGATAATAGATTTAATGAGCGAGGTCGACGAGGAAGATTTCAATTTAGAGGACGTGGCCGGGGATATTGGAGGAAGTGATAATTAGTCAATCATTATAATTAAGCATATGTAATGAACATTGTACCTCTTTGCACTTGTAGCAACAAGCATTATTAATTGTAATGTTATTATTCATTTTTTCTTTTTTTCTTTTTATTATTATTAATTTTTTTTAGTGGCACTTTATTATTATTTCTGATTAAAAATACATATGATATAAATCAGATATACAAAAACAACAATTCTTGGTATCTTGCATGTTTTTAGCTTCAACTTTGTACTTATTATCATATCTTTTTTAGAAAAATCTAACTCACAATTACTAAATTGATTACCATCTGCTGTCCATTGTATAATACTGAGTTGAAATTATTATATAAAGTTCAGAGATAACTTTGTAGAACTTAATAGATTGTTTTAAGAATAATTTTGTTAGACTGTGAAGAATGAAAAAGAAAATTAAGTCAGTACAAGATTTATCAGTTTGCGTATGGAATGTGGGTGGCCTTAAGTAAAAAAATAATGATAAAACAAATGATAACATTTTTTTAGAAGAGGTTACAAAACATGACATTATTTTATTAACAGAAACTCATGTTGGCTATGACTCTCATATTGATATTAATGGATATAAATATTTTCCAGTATGTAGACAAAAGTCAAAAAATGGCAGATTTTATGGTGGTCTTGGTATTTTTATCAGAAAAGAAATATGTAATGGTGTCGAAATACTCCAAAACAATAGTAAAGATTTCCAATGGCTAAAGTTAGATAGTTCATTTTTTAATTTGAAAAAAGATATCTTCTTATGTTTGGCTTACATCATACCACCAAATTCTTTTTACACTAATCAATCGGACGAAGATATTCTTGAATTAATAGAAAAAGATATTATGAAATATACTAACAAGGGTCACATCATATTGTGTGGAGATCTGAATGCTAGAACAGGATCAGAGCCTGATTATATAGAAAATGATTTTTATGACATTCATGTACCCTTATATAATGATTATCACAATGATTATGTTCAAAATAAGAGATTAAGTCAAGATTCAAAAACAGATACAAGGGGTAAACAATTATTAGAACTTTGTATAGCTACAAATTTAAGAATTTTAAATGGTAGAATGTGGGGCGATTCATGTGGAAAATATACATGTATTAAGCAAACAGGGTCTAGTGTTGTTGACTATGTAATTATGTCAGAAGATTTACTCGCTAATACACTTTCATTCCATGTATCTGACTTTCTATCAACATTGTCTGACTGTCACTGTAAATTAGATTTCCGTATATTAGCATGTTACTCCAAAGATAATGTCACGAAGAACTCAGATATTGTTTTTCCTGGTAAATATAGATGGTCTTCAACATCTGGAGAGATGTTACTTAATGCTTTGAATTGTCAAGAAACAATAAATGATATGAATGAATTCTTAGAATCAGATTTTAACACATCTTCTACATGTTCTACCAGCATTGAAAATGCTGTTCATAGATGTCAGTTTATAATTGAAAATGCAGCAAAAAAGATACTTCCATTTAAAGTTTCAAAAAGGAAGAAAAAGAATAAGAATTTTTTTGATAATGATCTACAAAAAAAAGAGAAAGGTTTTAATTGATAAAGGTAAATTTCTCTCAAAATTTCCACAGGATCCAATTATAAAAGGTTCATATTTCAAATGCTATAGAGAATACAATAAACTAAGAAAAATAAAAAAAAGAGAGTTTAAACAAAAGATACTTGACAGATTGGACAATCTAATGACAAATAACCCTAAAGAATATTGGGCTTTAGTTAAATCATTAAAAGAAGACACTTATTCCGATAAACCGGAATGTGCCATTGATACAAATGTTTGGTACAAGTATTTTAACTCATTGAATCAGACCCCTGATAAGTTTTCATCAAGACTAGAAGAAATTCGTTCAATGGTCAGTACATTAGAGAAAACCCAAACCTTCTGTGAACTTGATTATAGAATTGATGATAAGGAAATTTTACAATGTATTAAAAGCCTTAAAACAGGAAAGGCTGCTGGCCTAGATGGGTTGCCAAATGAAATTTTAAAATGTGGAGGTAGTATTTTGACTCCAATACTTAATAAATTATTCAATCTAATATTCTCCTCAGGGTATTACCCTGCCAAATGGTCCACTGCATACATCTGTCCCATTTACAAGTCGGACGATCCAAAGAAACCTGAAAATTACAGGGGCATAGCTATCAATACTTGCATTGGAAAAGTGTTTAACTCTATTTTAAATAAAAGACTGGATAAATACCTTGAAGCAAACAATATTATTCATCCATCACAAATTGGATTCTGCAGTAAACGCAGGACATCAGACCACATGTTTGTTTTAAAAACCATTATTGACAAATATACAAATTGCAAAGGTGATAAACTTTATGCATGCTTTGTTGACTTCCGTAAAGCATTTGATAAGGTTGTACATGCTGGTATTCAATTTAAATTACTTAAAAATAACATTTCTGGGAAATTCTATTCAATTTTGAAAGATATGTACTCAAAATCAGAGCTTTGTGTTAAAATTGACAGTATTCTGACGCCAAAGTTCAGCTCTAATATAGGAGTCAGACAGGGTGATGCTCTGAGCCCTAATTTGTTTAAAATGTTTATAAATGATTTGCCAGTGCTATTTGAAAACTGCCATGATGCTGTAAATGTTAATAATAGATGTGACTGTCTGATGTATGCAGATGACATTGTTATTTTATCAAACTCTAAAAAAGGTCTTCAATCAAGATTGGATCAATTGTCATATTTCTGTACACAATGGTGTATGGAAGTTAATTTAAGTAAAACAAAAATTCTTATATTTAACAAAAGTGGCAAACATATCAAAGAAAGGTTTCTTTTTAATAAAGATGAAATTGAATGTGTCAATACCTACAAATATCTTGGTATACCCTTTTCTGCCAGTGGCCTTTTTAATGTTGCAAAGGAAGAACTTTACAAAAAATCACTTAAGGCCATTTTTAAACTTCAAAGATCATTATCCTCAAGTAATCCAAGTGTCTTGACATCTCTCCATTTGTATGACCACACCATAAGACCTATTAGTATGTATGGTAGTGAGGTTACTGGTATGTTCAAAACCAACACTGTTGCATGTAGCAGAGAGGGTGATTTCCTTCTGCAGTTGAACTATTTGAATAATTATTTAGACAGATCCCATATAAAATATTTAAAATACACTCTTGGGGTAAACAAAAAAGCCACAAACTTAGCTGTAATGGCTGAGGTTGGAAGATATCCTCTGTTCTTTTCTATAGTAACTTTAATCAAATATTGGTTTAGACTTGAAAAACTGAATGAGGGACTACTATATGATGCATATATATGTAACAAAACCATGTATCAAAATCACACTGATTGTTGGTATAGCTCTATTGTTTATATTCTAGAGAAATTAGGCATACAGTCACATGATGTTGAATATACCACTCTAATTAACAATGTAAAAAAGAAACTTTGTGATAGTTACATCAATTTTTGGAACAAGAAAAGATCATCCATCTCACAAAGTAAATTGGATACATATTTTAAATTTAAAGTAAACTACTGTTTTGAGACCTACCTTTTGATTGAAAATTTTAACATTAGACGCACAATATGTAAACTTAGAATTAGTGCTCATAATCTTCAAATCGAAAGAAAAAGATATGATAAAAATAAAACAGAGAGGTCTGAAAGAAAGTGCTTAAATTGTTCATTAGATAAAGTAGAAGATGAAACTCATTTTCTAATTGAATGTCCAAAATATAAAGAGCAGAGGGATATTTTATTTAAAGACATTTCCGCACTGTGCCCAAATTTTATTAATCTCTCCACTGATGATAAATTTATATGGTTAACTAGCAATGAAGATTTGTTTATATTAAAAAACGTGGGTAAATTCATAATAAAAGGGTTTGAATTAAGACAAAACTGATCAACTGCCGAGGGAAATACCAACATAATTGTTATGAATGTGTTATACTTTATATATTAATATTTATAAGTTTTTGTACAGGCTCTGATTCTGTGACAGCAAATCAAAGAACATCATTATCGTTGTAATGTTTTTGTAACTGTTTTATGTATATTGTTATAAACCAATGTAACATTTGCCCAGAAATGGGCCCAGTCACTGGTCAATAAAATTATTCTTATTCTTATTCTTATTCTTATTAACGGAACTTTGTTAAATGTGTCCATATCTGGTACCAATATTTAATAGTATATCAGCACAGAATGATTACTTTGGACAATAAGATGATCAGTCTGAAAAAAAAAACAAATAAAATATGTCTTACGAACGTTTGTGTTATGCGTTTTTCCGTCAGATATAATATCAGCGACGGATCCAGATGGCGACGGGGATATTAGCCCCACCCCCCCCTTAACAATGAAAAGAAAGAGAAACTGAGCGAAAAAACGAGGAAAGACAGAGAACAGAAAGGGCGAGCGAGAGTGTGTTAAAAATATTAAAATTTGTAGTCCTCAGCACCCTCTCAATTGCTTATATCCCACCAGCTTATGGGGGATTCGCCCCTACCCTACCCGGGCGCTGCGGTCACCAGACCCCTTTCCCGAATTTCGCCTTCATAGCCCGATTTTCTGGAAATGCACTCGAATATAAGTTATTAGTAAGATAATGGGGCCTCACCATATTGAAATAATATGTACATATGCCTAACACGGCGAACGGTTATTGGGTCCGCCTTCGGCCCAAGTGGGTCCTTGTCCACTTGGAGACAGAGGCACAATTTAAGGCCTGGAACTGACTTGATGAACATGATGAATGCCAGCTCTACGACGACGGGTGTGTTACAACAAGCAGTATCACCCGATTTCGTACTCTCATTATGTAAGAGTTCGTGTTCTTGGGTTTTTTTTTGCTGCGTCTATTGTTGTGTTTCTCGAATGAATTTGTTGAACTTGACATCGAGACTTTATTAGGCTTTGTATTTCTTCGCATCTGTTCAAGTTCAAATAGGAAATACATTCTTTCATTCGTTAAACACATGTTAAACTCTGCCAAATATTATTTATATTTCTGTAGTAAAACAAACAGTCGGGCTTTTTTCATTTTAAATTTATTATTATTTTATTATTATTATTGGTTTTTTCTTCTTATTTTAACAGCACATTAAATGACTGATATAAACATAGCGGCCGTAAATCTAAAGTCTAGTACTCGTGTCAACATTATACAGTGTATGCATGCTGCAACAAGACATGAAATGTCGGTTAAACAATGGGACCAACCTTTTCCTTATTATTGGGGGTGGACATGCGATGGGACCAATCTTTTCCTTATAATTGGGGGTGGCCATGCGATGGGACCAACCTTTTCCTTATTATTGGGGGTGGCCATGCGATGGGACCAACCTTTTCCTTATTATTGGGGTTGGTTGTGCGATGGGACCAACCTTTTCCTTATTGTTGTGGGTGACGTACAATGGGACCAACCCTTTCCTTATTATTGGGGGGGGGCGTAACAATGGGACCAACCTTTTCCTTATTATTGGGGGTGGCAGTAACAATGGGACCAACCCTTTCCTTATTATTGGGGGTGGCCGTAACAATGGGACCAACCTTTTCCTTATTTTTGGGGGTGGCCGTAACAATGGGACCAGCCCTTTCCTTATTATTGGGGGTGGCCGTAACAATGGGACCAACCTTTTCCTTATTATTGGGGGTGGCCGTAACAATGGGACCAACCCTTTCCTTATTATTGGGGGTGGCAGTAACAATGGGACCAACCCTTTCCTTATTATTGGGGGTGGCAGTAACAATGGGACCAACCTTTTCCTTATTATTGGGGGTGGCCGTAACAATGGGACCAACCCTTTCCTTATTATTGGGGGTGGCCGTAACAATGGGACCAACCTTTTCCTTATTATTGGGGGTGGCAGTAACAATGGGACCAACCATTTCCTTATTATTGGGGGTGGCAGTAACAATGGGATCAACCTTTTCCTTATTATTGGGGGTGACCGTAATTATTTATGTAAACCGTTTTTCATTTCTAGCTCATTAAATTTGCTGCATCAAAACCCCAATATGTAATCTAATATTATCTTAGAAAACAATGCATTCATCGTAAGACCGACGAAAAATATATCCAAAAGCAATATAACGGCCCCATCTTCTACACCCTAAAATTAAAATGTTATAGCATAACTAAAACAAAAGAAAATTACACGAACCAATTATATTTCAGTATGCTAATAGTTTACTTTGGCACAATCTCTATGGGGTCGTCAATTCTAGGACTTCTGTCAAGCACACAGGAAGTGATCTGTGTGCAAAGCTTATACACGACAAAATATTGTGTCGTAAACAGCCGGCAACCATGCAGGAAGTGATCTATGTACCAAGCTTATACAAAACACAGAATTGTGTCATAAACAGCCGGCACCCAGGAAGTGATCTGTGTGCCAAGCGTATACAAAACACGGTATTGTGTCATAAACAGCCGGCACAGAGGAAGTGATCTTTGCGCCAAGCTTATAAAAGACACAGTACTGCGTCTTTTACAACCGGCACCCAGGAAGTGAACTGTGTTCCAAGCTTATACGAGACACGGTATTGTGTCATAAACAGCCGGCACAGAGGAAGTGATCTTTGCGCCAAGCTTATAAAAGACACAGTACTGTGTCTTTTACAACCGGCACCCAGGAAGTGAACTGTGTTCCAAGCTTATACGAGACACGGTACAGTCGGCACAGAGGAAGTGATCTGTGTGGCAAGCTTATACAAGACACAGAATTGTACCATAAATTGCCGGCACAGAGGAAGTGATCTGTGTGC
This sequence comes from Limnoperna fortunei, assembly GCA_944474755.1. Lineage (NCBI taxonomy): Eukaryota > Metazoa > Mollusca > Bivalvia > Mytilida > Modiolidae > Limnoperna > Limnoperna fortunei. The sequence goes on from OX104112.1 coordinate 5,891,461, forward strand.
CAAGATTATACAAGACACAGTATTGTACCAAAAACTGCCGGCACAGAGGAATTGATCTGTGTGGCAAGCTGATACGAGACACGGTAATGTGTCATAAACAGCCGGCACAGAGGAATTGATCTGTGTGGCAAGCTTATATATACAAGACACAGTATTGTATACCATAAACAGCCGGCAACCAAGAAGTGATCTGTGTGGCAAGCTTATACAAGACACAGTATTATGTCATAAACAGCCGGCACCGAGGAAGTGATCTGTGTGGCAAGCTTAAACAAGACACAGTATTGCCCTAAACAGCCGGCAAAGAGGAAGTGATCTGTGTGGCAAGCTTATACAAGACACAGTATTGCCCTAAACAGCCGGCAAAGAGGAAGTGATCTGTGTGCCAAGCTTATAAATACAAGACACAGTATTGTGCCATAAACAGCCGGGAGAGAGGGAGTGATCTGTGTGGCAAGCTTATACAAGACACAGTATTGCGTCATAAACATCCGGGACTGAGAAAGTGATCTTTGTGCCAAGCTCATACAAGACACAGTATTGTGTCATAAACAGCCGGCACAGAAGAAGTGACCTGTGTGCCAAGCTTATACAAGACACAGAATTGCTCCATAAAAAGCCCACACCGAGGAAGTGACCTGTGTGACAAGCTTATACAAGACACACTATTGCGTCATAAACATTCGGGACTGAGGAAGTTTTCTGTGTGCCAAGCTTATACAAGACACATGTATTGGGTCATATACATTTTTAAAAAATACAATAATTATTATTTATATAACTAAAATCTTTTATTACAACGCACAAAACGCAAGTTCCAACTGTAATTGTAACTGACATAAGTTTTACAAATTACTATTGGATTCAGGATTTAACAAAAAGGGGGAGGGTGCTCTGGACTTTATTTTTATCACAGGTGCTGATAGACGCATGCTATATACATGATATATGCTTCTTTTGTAAACCGGGAAGGTCTAAGCACCACGCCCCCCTTTTCCACTTGATTCGTCACTGACTACTATATCAGATATATATAACTATAGATCAGATATTTAATTTTTCTATAAACATGTTTAGCCAATCATGCATAAGTATGAGAATTGTTCAACTTGTAATCAGGTGAAACATTCCTTTTAAAAATGTAATTTAAATAACTGCCCGACAATATTTTACAGACTATAGGATTGGTTGTAAGAATAAACTGACCTCAATTGTGGAAAAATTTTACGTCGTATAATTAAATTACTCGTTACAGCATCTTTTTAACCTTATTTAAAAAATCTTGACATTGACCAAACTGTTCTGATTTAGTCAAATTTGTTAAAATTACCCATTGTCATTTTTTAATGGTGAAAATTTACCATAAGCTGATGGTTTAAAATGGCTTGTTCCAGTTGAGTCGATTTGAATTCAAATAAAAATAAAAACCTAATTTAAATATTTATAATTCCATTCTTTAAACATTTTCAGAAAATTGTTGACCCGAGCTACCTTAAGTGACGTAACATTATTTTGACAACATGTTGTTAAGAATCGAAACTTTGTCGATTAAAATAGTAAGTTAACATCAAACAATGAACCATCGTCAAATATGTAAATGTAATTTCCCTTTTAATTTTCATATGAGTGGTGCTTGGTGGCCGAGTGATTAAGGTAGTCATCTACTGTTGATGACGCTGAATTAACCAATATTCTTAATGAGATAAATTGGTGCCTGTCGTGACAGTTGTTCAACATCTGACCAGCAATGACCTTTGACGAACAAATGGTGCTGACTGGTTAACGTTGATCTGTAATAAATCGTCTGCAGTAGTCTACTTGTTCTACATTAATAGTAAGTAAGTAAGTAATATTTATTTAAGGTCGGATAAACATACATAACAATAAACATAAGCTCCCAGGAGCTTTTATACGGACAATACAATAAAATAAATAAACAAAAACATCAAGACGCATATTAATAGTAAGACATACAAAGCATGTTAAGACAGAATTATATAATCTAATATAAGACAGGTACATACATATTTATACATAAAGCTAAAGCAAAATGTTAGAGCTATAAGCACAGCAAGCATAAGCAAGAGCAATGCATATTACAGACAAAATATTTAAAATGATCATGCATTTAAATACAACAATAAGTAAAAGTTCATGAGCATAGCACCAGTTCAAAGCACTAGTAGGGTAAAAGCAATAGACTCTAAAATAAAAAGCAAGTAAAAATCGACGCTTAAATTATAAATCTTTAGCAGTGTAAGATCTGCAAATAATACATGTACAAGAAGGTCCAGTCCAGGTATTAATATGGATTTTGAACTGATTAAGATTTGTAATATCTCTTACTTCTTGAGGGAGGCTATTCCAGATCTTAGGGGCTGCGTACCTGAAAGATTTTAGGCCGTACCTGGTGGTTTTCACATGAGGAATGTCTGCTGTGTTTGTATATCTGAAGTTATAAGAATTATTTTTAATAACAATGAGATCTTGTAAAAATACCGGCGGATAACACTAGTTAGTCTACAGTAATCGACGACTAACGCTAGTTGGTCTACAGTAATCGACGGCTAACGCTAGTTGGTCTACAGTTATCGACGGCTAACACTAGTTGATTTACAGTAATCGACGGCTAACTATGGTTCGTCTGCAGTAATCGACGGCTACAACGAGGCGATCTGCAGTAATCGACGGCTTACACTAGTTGTTCTAAAGGAATCGACGGCTAGCACTAAATGGTATACACTAATCTACGGCTTGCACCAATTTGTCTACATTAAACATAGTTTGTACACAATAGTTGACGGCTGACAATAGTTGGTCTACATAATCTACGCTAACCATAATTGGTCTACAGCAATAGACCGCAGACACGAGTTTATCTACAGTAAGCGAAGGCTAACATTAGTGGTCTATAGTAATTGACGGTTAATACTAGTTGATCAACAGTAATGAACGACTTACACTAGTTGGTCTGCAGCAAATCGCCGACGAACAATAGTCGCATGATGGCTACCTGCAGTAAATGCCATGGACGACTAAAATAGTTTATGTAGTGACCGACGTCTAAAAATAAAAATATGAAGTGTCAAACAGTTAATAAAAGACGCCTTCGGTTATCTGACGACTAGCAATTAGGGACACGTAGTGAGGAGGTGACTAATAGGATTGTCTGAAGTGACGGCTAACAACTCGTGGGTTATTTATAAATAGCTGCTTATATAGAGGACATTGTAATAATATCTTGACTGCACAAGGGAGAGTGGTATTGCCTGAAACATTGATAATGCCCGACCAAACTGTATGCCGATCAATTGTCACACAGGCTGAATTTTGTATACATTTTTTATTTCATCCTTTTTTCTCATACAGGTGCTATATTGTGTTAAAAAAAACTAAAACCCAAGTTTGTATTTGTATATATACTTAAATTTATTTATTGCAAATTTCACACACAATAAGTTTCAACTTATATCTAAGTTTTGGTCGTGAAATTTAATACCAGTGTATTTATGTAGACAAATGCTTTGCGTGTTTTATGCATAATAACTTCCTGCAGATATTGATTTTTTTTTAAATGTGTAGCCAACCGTGCAAAAATATGAGCACTGTTCACATATATACACCCAGGTGATCGAAACACTCGTTTTAAAAAACTCCAGGACGACCTGATCAGAGTGACAACAGTTTATAACTGAGTCTATACAGGTAAGTTTTGTTGCTTGTTTTCAGAATATTGTATTAACCAGATATTTGGTTACGGAAGTGTTCCATATGTTTTCCTTTTAATTATCTTTTAAGCTGAAAGTGAAATTTTTTAACAAATTTAATTTATAAATAGGCTCCCCGTCACTATTACAGTAAAAATGAATCCATTATTTTAATAATATGACATAAACAAACCTCAACTTATACTGTAAAATTTGTCTTATTACCAATTTTCAATTAAAAATGTAAAAAATAACATTAAATATATATGACTATTGTTAGTTTTCGGTTGAACGGCGGCCGTTGTCAGTGGAGACTATGTGATATGGAGTTTAAATACAGTTATAGTCGAACTGAAACATACAGGTAAAGTCGAACTGCATACTTTTTAAATGTCGTCAAGTTTTTCTATATAAGTCTACGAGCGGTCTAATGTCGTCAAGTATTACTATATAAGTCTACGAGCGGTCTAATGTCGTCAAGTATTTCTATATAAGTCTACGAGCGGTCTAATGTCGTCAAGTATTTCTATATAAGTCTACGAGCGGTCTAATGTCGTCACTTGATCACTAACAACAATGTTAATTGTAATATTTCTTACGTAATCAATCGTACATTCAGTCAGGGATATTGCATACTTCCGTTAATGTTATTGATTCAGCAAAAGTAAAATTCGCCTGTAAAACTGGCACATATATGTATGTTATTCTTGTCGCCAACGACGGATTATTATTCAAGCATGTCAAATTCGCTATTACATATTTACTTTTATATACTAGCTATTTACCGCTCATTTGTAACACAGACAACTGTATATCACTCAGTTGTCACAGACTAACTGTATACCGCTCCGTTGTCACACAGACAAACTGAATACCGCTCAGTTGTCACACAGACTAACTGTATACCACTCTGTTGTCGCACAGACTAACTCTATATCGCTCAGTTGTCGCACAGACTAACTATATCGCTCAGTTGTCGCACAGACTAACTACTTATATACCGCTCAGTTGTCACACAGACAAACTGTATACCACTCAGTTGTCACACAGACTAACTGTAAACCGCTCAGTTGTCACACAGACTAACTCTACACCACTCAGTTATCACACAGACAAACTGTAAACCGCTCAGTTGTCACACAGTCTAACTCTACACCACTCAGTTGTCACAAAGACAAACTGTATACCACTCTGTTGTCACACAGACTAACTGTTTAACCTCTCAGTTGTCACACAGAATAACTGTATACCGCTAAATTGTTACACAGAATTACTGTATGCCGCTCAGTTGTCTCACAGACTAACTTTATCCCGCTCAGTTGTCACACAGACAAACTGTATACCGCTAAATTGTTACACAGACTTACTGTATGCCGCTCAGTTGTCACACAGACTAACTATATACCGCTCAGTTGTCACACAGACAAACTGTATACTACTCAGTTGTCACACAGACTAACTGTAAACCGCTCAGTTGTCACACAGACAAACTGTATACCACTCTGTTGTCACACAGACTAACTGTTTAACCGCTCAGTTGTCACACAGACTAACTGTATACCGCTAAATTATTACACAGACTTACTGTATGCCGCTCAGTTGTCACACAGACTAACTTTATCCCGCTCAGTTGTCACACAGACAAACTGTATTCCACTTAGTTGTCACACAGACTAACTATATACCACTCAGTTGTCACACAGACAAACTGTATACCACTCAGTTGTCACACATACTAACTGTAAACCGCTCAGTTGTCACACAGACTAACTCTACACCATTCAGTTGTGTATACCACAGTGTTCACAGGTGCGCAATCACAAGTAGGCCTGTTAGTTACTTTACCACTAGGCTATCAAGGCCCCACAAATAAGTATAACCAGAGACATATAATAACATGTCTCTGGTATAATTTAGTAATTCTAATATAATTATAACAAATTTGCTTAAAAATAGACAAAGATCTTGACAACTTGGAACGTTATAAGACAAGTCTGACCGTATTATGCCGAGTGGTCGTAACTACGCTCCAAGTGGTCGCGATCCGGGTTGTGCGTGGTCCGAGTTTCCATTTCCTGTTACCATAGACAAGTGTTTATTGCATTATTTTCAATAAATCATTATCTTGTATATTTAGTTGTACGATTACGTTTCGTGCAATCGTTCTCGCTAGTAATTAATATGATAAATATGCTGAAAATTCGTTTAGTTGAGATCAAAATGAATATACCAATAAGTGAGTTTAAATATCTGGCTATTTTGTTCTTAAAATATTGTTAAAATTTGTTTGTTAAAGAATTTTCTTAATAAATGAATTTAAGGAATAAATACACAGTCAAATCCGTGTTAATAATCGCAAGCTATTTTTGCGACAAGATCGGTACCAGCAGTATTGGTTTTAAGAACATTTCCAAGGCTGTGCACGGGATGGGGTACCTGCGCATTGAAAACAATGTTTTTGGAAGGTAACTAACGTAAAGAAATGTTTTGTTAATGAAAACAATTAATGTGTTTAATATTAACTCTACGACACTGTCCAAGTCTCAATCTAGTACCATGTCACAGCAAGATTTTAATGTCAACGAGTTCAGCTTCAGATATCGGTCGAAAATTCTGCCATGCCATGTGCTCACCTTGACACTAGCTTACTTACTTGTTATGGGGGTTTTCAAACGCGGCTGTGTTAAGGCAACCACGGAGTTATATGGATGTAAAATGATATATAACAGGGTATCAACATAAAAACCGTACTACACATACAAAACCACAACGTTTTAAAAGAATTAATATATTTTTAACATGTAATGGTGTCGCCCAAACAACTTATTGTGAAATAAGATTTGTCGTCATTTTCTCCTTACTGTCACGTGACTTGTGAATGGAACAAGTTGTGGGACCCAAAATGCGTCCGGTGCACCAAGTAGATCTATTCAATTTGTTTAAAACCTGGTATTGCTGTGTTCAGAATTAAAATACCAAAGCGTAACCATCTGCTATTACTATGATATATCCTTAGTTCTTTTATTCGGGACCACTTTCCAAGTGTATTCAATACCCCCCTTTTACCTTAAGGATAGCGTGTTCGATCATTTGAAAAATATGCATCAGACAATCTAGTGCAGCGAGATTGAATAAACAGTCAACACCATCTGCCTACCTGTAAAATTTTATTTAGATCTGACCTCATCTTCAATATGCGCTAGTGCAATTTATAACCGATTTTAAATTTCTTTCCTTATTTAGCGATTTAAATTTGCGTATTAAAACGCTGGAGTGACTACACCAGTTCCGGAACGCCCTAAAAACGGCAACGACGTCATCGTCGTCAAGTTTGGAATGATTACGAAAGCGCAGACATATTACAATATTTCTTGTTCTTATTAATGAAAAAAACCATTTACATTGTAAAATTAACGTCATTAATACGTATACTGAACAATAACCCTTAGCATACAAGATCAATGATGCAATTTATTATGGATTATCAAGAACTGTAAGGAATACCTATGCTATGCCGCTATGGTTGATATTTCGATAAATGTCTTGCAATTTAAACTTTATTTGTATCCACGAGACAGTGTGAGGGTTTAAGGGCAGGCAATTTTTGCTGCTTCACAATAACATTTTCCATACCATGTAACAGTACATGGTCTTATTAATACTAGTAAAGAACTCCCTAATTAAGACAATAGTTTAGTATAGATCTAGTAGTAAATTACTGAATACTGGGCCATGCTGTGTTGGTCCCTTGTTTTACCCTGAATTTTACCTTCTTATTAGAGAAGCAACAATAAATTATAGCTCTTTATGTTAATAATTGTACCTTTTTGGTGCAGTATATAAGATTCAAATGTCTTAAATATGAAGTATCAATTATCTAGATCATGGCTGTATTGAGACTGTAATTTGTTGCATATTTTTTCTTTTCTTTTATAAAAGACCAAAAATCTAGACTCAGAAAGCAAATTATGCATACCACCACACAAGTTATGTCCTCCTTAAGCTGTGTGCTTAACAAATATTTTGTTCTTGGTCAGAACAAAAAAAGTTCTCATGTTCACAATTTCCCCATGCATTCTATCTTACTTTGAAAAACAATGTAACAATAGGTTACTCCTAGATAAATAAAACCTGATCCAAGTCAAAACCCCCTCAACAAGTTCCTATTTGATTTTTTTATGCAAAAGGAAAATATCAAAACAAACTAACTGAATGCAAACAAAACAATAAGTTCCAGTAAACTGCAATTGCATTTCTGTTGGTTAAAGCAACATGTGAGGTCCTGTCTGCAGTCATGGGCAGTGTTTATCCATTATTGTTATATTAATGTAAATAATCTTCATCAATGGCTGAATTTTAATTTGATATTTGCATTGAGATTTTGGTCATTTAGGTAACATTTGTCAATTTTGTATAGCTGTTCACAATCTTAACGTGATAAAAAAGGGGGTGTAATGCTATGTTCTTAATGCAATGTGTCACATTTGACAACTTTTTCTAGATCTTCTTGAAAATACAGTTAAGTGTAGTCATAGTATCAACAGACATATAAATCTATAAATGGTTTAAGCCCATGGACTATTCTTATCCAAGCAATAAAATTTATTAAAAATTTCCTTCCTGGTCTCAGACATTGTTTACTGCAAGTTCTCATGTGTTTATGAACTAACACATTTAAATTAGAAATTACATTCTAAATTTGACATGGATTGTATGAGTTTTGTCTCCTGGCAAAGGAATTATTTGAAGAATAATAATAAAATAAAAATACATATATTCACATTTCTTTTAATTATTAAAGATCACATGCACTATAACTGTTGGATTTTGTAATTAATAAGTAAATTTAGTTCTAAATACTTATATGCTGCATGTTACAATTTGTTCGATTAAATCTTAAAATACATCTTGGAATATCAGCTGCATCTTTTGTGGCAAAGTCCATTATGAAATAGGTCACATGACTTCTAATTTTCCATAATATATGCCAAGCAACATATGCTCACTAAGATTTTATGTTTAAGTGTATGTAAACTGTATTTATCATTTTCAGCACAAATTCAAAATCCATGACACTTGGAGAAAATATTGTTCCAGAATTACTTGAAATTTTGTCAATTTAGTTCTGTGTTATGTATGTCGTCTTTCCATCAGAATTAAAATACATGAAGCTGTGTCTTTTGTAGCAAAGTGCACTATGAAATAGACCACATGACTTCTAATTATCCACATTAATTGCCAATCAGTATGTTCATTAAGATTTTCTGTATAAGTAAACTGTATCAGTGTCAGCACAAATTTTAAATCCATGACTTCCAGAAAATGATGAAATAGACTGGAATGCATTTCTCTCTTCTTAATTGCTTACCCTACAATTAACAAACAACCAACTTTAAATATAATGTTATAAATGTATAATTATAATATCCAATTTATTATTAAAATCATAAATTTTAAAATTTGGGATTATGGGTATTAAAATTGATAAAAAGTTAATGTTTAAACTAAATAAAGAGGAATTTAGTTTTATAATATTATATTCTGGACCCATCTGTATATTTATGAATAAATATAAAGAGTATTAAAATATTGTTAAATACTGAAAATTATTTTATAATAAAAACCCCAAAGGGTCAAATCTTGACCATTTAAAATAATGTGGGTGTAAATGATTAATATAGATAAAATATGTAAGACATTAAAAGCATTTTTTGTTAATAAATGAATCATAATCTAATGTTTTGGAGTCAGTATACATATCTTTAATGAACTTTCACCTCTTAAACTATCTATCAAATCTTTTATTCTCTCTTTCTAAACCTGGGTTTGTAACTGATGAATTGACCTGCATGTTTCAACAAATGTATGTGATATTACTATTTGAGCAACATGTATAAACTAGTATTTCTGTTTAATGTTTTAGCATGACAATTTTAAAGACAATGTACTTATATGGAATTGTGCAAAATTAAGTTTTAGTTAGTTACATGGTTTGAGTATATTGTGTAAAGGTTTTTTTTTTTTTTTTGGGGGGGGGTGGGGGGTATAAGAATTGCAAGCAAGCCTATAGCCATTGTTCAACAACCATTTCATAATTCTCGCATACAGATAGTTCCAATACGGGCTTGTAACGTTTTGATAAACAGTTTTGGTCGAAATAGGTAGCAGTCAAGACTGTCATCAATCATTCCCCGAGAAGATTAAATCGAAATCTCTTTAATGAATTTGTGTACAATTATTATAACGGCAACACAGAGTTACTATTTTCTTGTACATACCTTAGTGTTCCTGTCTTTTGTGCAGCCTCGTATGGCTTAAGGTAATTAAAAAGTTAGCTGGTTCTCACTAGCACGTTAAATGGCGATGCAAGAATTTGTTTCACGTTGACGTTACCGGAAGCTGCGTTAGTTCATGTAGTTTATGTCATACAGAATGCTCCACAAGTTAACGAATTCGACTAAATACAAAACATTTAAGATTTTTTATTTACCTGACTCTAAAGAATAAAAAACAATGTATAATTTGAATACGTAGGAAACTTTTATTGAGAGTTGTCATTTTCTCCCAACCTAAAACCAATTGACCAATCAAAACGCTGTAACCATGGGAATGTCTGTTGTCGGTAGATTGCAATGCGATTGTCAAATAAATTAATGAACTTGCCTTAACGTACCCGCGAAGTACTTGAAACGGTCTCGCACGGACTTTGACACTAGCTGCGGAACCGTGGCTTTTAAGTCTTTTAAGCTGTGTGTGTTTTGGGGCCGTGGGGGGGGGGGGGGGGGGGTAATGTCTAATTTAGACTCTAAATGGTGTCGAGTACAGTTCGCCCGAAATTTCGTTCGCACCAGAGTCAGTTCGTCCCAATACTTCCTCGCACGGGTCGATTCGCCCCAATTTCTATTAGCACTGGGTCGTTTCGCCCCGGTAAACTATTTTATATATAATAATACATGAGTTATTTTTGATTGTTGTATATGATTAGCCAGATACTGTACATTATTTTGTTAGTTTATGGTGCAGGTGTTTGATATGTGGTTATCTGATTAATAGGTGAGCACAATCAGCTGTAATTAATTATTTGCTTGTTTTTTTAAGACTTTAAATTGTGTATATAACTGACGACTTTCCAATTTAAAAAACGCCACCTAGTGCCCACTTCAGGTACTAAAAATTGTGGATGAAGCCGTAGTTTGTTCTGTTGCAAACTTGAAATGGACAATTGTCTTTGATAAATTTCCATGCTTCGAGTGAATGACAGGTGTCAATATATATGAGCGAGGATGTAATTAAAAAACCATGCTTTTATCGTTAATTAATTAACCGATGTCTATTCACCCATGATTTACCTGTTGCTAATCTGAGTTTTAACCCCAGCTGTTTTATAGCTTGATTAAGCAAGCTTACCGGTGACAAAGGTGTTCTAATATTCAAACTCACCCGTTGCTTATGGCTATAGTAACATCTACTAATGAGGTTAATTAGATAAAATTGGATTGGCATTGACAAACAATACCAAAACAATGCAGTATCTTTATTTCAATATCATACAGTGTAGTCTTAAAGTGATGACAGTCATAGTTTTTTTAACAGGAAGTAAAAGGGGAGATAAATCATGTAAAACTGGAAATGGATCAATTATGTACCTGAGTCGTTGACTACTAATAGCAAGCCAAGAAGCCAGCAACATATTAGCTTTTTTAATTTAATTTTAAATTTTTTAATTGAAGCCATTTTATTGCAAATTTATTAACAACCAGTGAATGTAACAATTGTGTAGACATTAATTAACTGCAATATTGTGTAGACATTAATTAACTGCAATATTGTGTAGACATTAATTAACTGCCATATTGTGTAGACATTAATTAACTGCCATATTGTGTAGACATTAATTAACTGCAATATTGTGCAGACATTAATTAACTGCAATATTGTGTAGACATTAATTAACTGCAATATTGTGTAGACATTAATTAACTGCAATATTGTGTAGACATTAATTAACTGCCATATTGTGTAGACATTAATTAACTGCCATATTGTGTAGACATTAATTAACTGCAATATTGTGCAGACATTAATTAACTGCAATATTGTGTAGACATTAATTAACTGCAATATTGTGTAGACATTAATTAACTGCAATATTGTGTAGACATTAATTAACTGCCATATTGTGTAGACATTAATTAACTGCAATATTGTGCAGACATTAATTAACTGCAATATTGTGTAGACATTAATTAACTGCAATAATTAACTGCAATATTGTGCAGACATTAATCAACTGCCATATTGTGCTCTTAACAACTTTTTTAAGTAAAGTCATTTAATCGCATTTGCATGTTAATTAATCGTTTAAAATACTTTGAAAAAAACTCGTTCTTCTATATCGGGGGTAGAAGACCTGAGGTGAAACAATCCGGGGAGAATATGTAATCGGGACAAAACGACCCGGAACCATGTCTAATGATCATCAGTTATATCATGTCTTTCTGTTGAGCATCGTAGGAAGACCAAAGAACAATGTACAGAGACAAGTTAATATAAAATATTTTATAAGTTATAATTTGCATTGAATTATTTTGGCATTAGATGTATTCCAAAAACTGAACGAACATTCATGTACATAACATTGTTTAGAACTAAATAATATTTTAAAAATAATAACATAATATTTTAACACTAAAATAGTCTGAGAATATTATAAAATTAAATTTGAACTGAAAAATCGTTATTTTAAATAGGATTTTATCGGTTGGGGTTGTCAGGTTACTTATAGTATGGAAAGGCTTGCCATGGATCATAGTAGGTAACGTGTTTGGAGAGTGTCAGGTTATAGTACGGAAAGCAGTGGATCATAGCTATAGTAGGTAACGTGTTTGGTGCCGTGGACCATAGTAGGTAACGTGTTTGGAGAGTGCCATGAAAGCCTTGCCGTGGACCATAGTAGGTAAGGTGTTTGGAGAGTGCCATGAAAGCCTTGCCGTGGACCATAGTAGGTAACGTGTTTGGAGAGTGCCATGAAAGCCTTGCCGTGGACCATAGTAGGTAACGTGTTTGGAGAGTGCCATGATGATTGCACGATAAAGATCCCTTTTGTAGATTTAGAAAAAGAGTATAGGCTCATTGTAGCCACTACAAAATGCTAAATTCTATACCCAATACTCCGTACTTTTCCAGTGGCAGTCAAAATTTTGTTCCCTGTGCCCCATCCCACCCCTTTTCAATTGATGTATTGTTTGTTAACTTGTTCCCGTCCTAAATATAGGTGAAATAATGCTTGCTGGATGTAAAGCAAACATCCAATCAATCAATCAAATCAATCAATATATTTACAACACTGAATATTGCGCTGTGTTCTGATTGGGTCAATAGTTGTTATTTCTGCAATGTTTTGTCTATAAGCTCCTGCAGGAATTTAATTTAAAAAGGAATATAGTTTTTTTCCATTTTCTGTTTTTCCCCTATAGCAACACCACACGAACAAAAAAACATAAAACACGAATTAAAAAAAAAAACAAAAAAACCTAAATAAATTAAATCTCTTAAATCTTCCAATCAACATGTGTTCAAATTGTACTACTACATAATGTGTATCTGTTCATTTTACATATTAGGTTTAAATTTCTGTTCACATGGAAGCTGAACAGGGGGATTTTTTAAACTTGTTAACGTCAACTATCTGGATGCATCTGTTAAGTTCATAGTACAAATACATTTCTGTTAAAAAGGCTGTATATAAAAGGTTCTTGAACAGGATACATGTGTTAAAACAGCCTGAATATAGCTGAAATACTAGTATTGCTTGCTGGACGTTAAACAATAATCAATCAATCAATACATGTATTGTTAATTATCCATTAAATTTGTAGTCAATCTGGAATATAAATTTCTGTAAGAGACAGTTTCCTTAATGTCATTATATTTTAGCTATAAAATGACATTGACAGATATTTGTTAAAATGTACATTTCATCTTACAAAAATAGGTTATGTACTTTGGTCATGTGACCAGGGTCACCAGCACTAATGATGTCCTTGAGGTGGTGTGATGAAGCTATTTAAATCTTTTCCAGTTGATACCAGACTTTTGTCGTCTGCTTAAACAATTCGTTTTCTCAGCAGCAATAAAGATGAATAACAAAGAAAATATTGTTTACATTTTAGATTCAGAAGAAGATGGACCAAGAACAATTGAATCGTGTAAGTAAAGTTTATATTGTGAAGTAAATACGTTAACATGTACAAGTACAGATCTGTGGCTTAATGCCACTTTTATCAATTTTTCAGCCATACATGTATCAACTATCATGGTGTCCAGTGTTAATGGTCTAATTAGACGTAAACAACATAGTTCTCCATTGCTGTGTGAACACAAACATGTATTGTTTACTTCAGTCCTCCATCTTTGTTTGACTAAATAGAATTTGAATTTTTATAAAACATTTATAACATGAATGGCCGGTCACATAAATGTGTTGACAGATTAACAAAATGGACAATGACCATTAGACTTGATGGTGGTCAATTAAAAATAAATGTACATTTATCTACATTTACATATATTGTGTTACTATGGATTGACTGTTATAATATCATTTCAGGGACTTCTGGAGGCTGCTATGAGAGGTGACACTAAGTCTGTGGAGGACCTGGTGGCCAGAGGGGCCAATGTCAATTGTAAAGATGGAGTGAGTTACTTGTGTTTTAACATTTATCTGTGACAACAAATCATTAATAACACATCACACATGACAGACATCAGTCACACAAATTAAATATTTCACAGTAAGTGTGACCGTCTGAATCAGAAAATATCATAACAATGTCTGCTACAAAAAGTTGTTTGACATCAACATCATGGCTGACATCACACTAATTAAATATTTCACCACAAGTTGACGATTTATTTAACTCATGGCTGACATCACCACGAGTGTGACGATTTATTAAACTCATGGCTGACATCACCACGAGTGTGACGATTTATTTAACTCATGGCTGACATCACCACGAGTGTGACGATTTATTAAACTCATGGCTGACATCACCACGAGTGTGACGATTTATTTAACTCATGGCTGACATCACCATGAGTGTGACGATTTATTTAACTCGTATCTTTGTCCTGAATCAGAAAATATCGCGTTTGATTTGATCCGTTACAAAAACTACTTTTGTTATATGTAGGTGTATTACTTACATTGAGAAGATTTGATGATAAAATGTTTATTTACATAGAATGTTTACATGTTTATTTCCTGTATAGTCAGGACGGAGTCCTTTACATCTGGCAGCAGCTGGAGGCCACACAGAGACAGTGTCCAGGCTGGTGGAGCTGGGTGGGCATGTCAATGTAAAGGATGACATGGTATGTATTTACTGAACTGATTTGTGTGTTTATCATTGATCACTAACAACAAATAAGTCACCATTTATTTTATGACTGTTCCTGTACCACTATAATCCTCCATTGTAGGTTGTCCCCGGGGGTCAGTCCCCACTCCCTAAATTGTGTACATTTTTGTAATTTATATATTGATCAAAGTGTACAATCACAGATCATTAATAACACTTTAAGTATGGCAGACGTCAGATTATTTCACACAAATATTTCATTGTAAGTGTGTAGCCATTCATTCATTCATTCATTCATTCATTCATTCATTCATTCATTCATTCATTCATTCATTGAATTCTTTCATTCAATATTCATTCATTTGATTTGTTATATGTAGGTGTATTACTTACATTGAGAAGATTTGATGATAAAATGTTTATTTACATAGAATGTTTACATGTTTATTTCCTGTATAGGGAGGATGGAGTCCTTTACATCTGGCAGCAGGCCAGGGCCACACAGAGACAGTGTCCAGGCTGGTGGAGCTGGGTGGGGATGTCAATGCCAAGGACCTGGTATGTATTTACTTAACTGATTTGTGTGTTTATCATTGATCACTAACAACAAATAAGTCACCATTTATTTTATGACTGTTCCTGTACCACTATAATCCTCCATTGTAGGTTGTCCCCGGGGGTCAGTCCCCACTCCCTAAATTGTGTACATTTTTGTAATTTATATATTGATCAAAGTGTACAATCACAGATCATTAATAACACTTTAAGTATGGCAGACGTCAGATTATTTCACACAAATATTTCATTGTAAGTGTGTAGCCATTCATTCATTCATTCATTCATTCATTCATTCATTCATTCATTCATTGAATTCTTTCATTCATTCATTCATTCATTGAATTCTTTCATTCAATATTCATTCATTTGATTTGTTATATGTAGGTGTATTACTTACATTGAGAAGATTTGATGATAAAATGTTTATTTACATAGAATGTTTACATGTTTATTTCCTGTATAGTATGGACGGAGTCCTTTACATCTGGCAGCAGCTAACGGCCAGACAGAGACAGTGTCCAGGCTGGTGGAGCTGGGTGTGGATGTCAACAGCAAGACTAACGATGTATGTATTTACTGAACTGATTTGTGTGTTTATCATTGATCACTGACAACAAATAAGTCACCATTTATTTTATGACTGTCCCTGTACCACTATAATCCTCCATTGTAGGTTGTCAAAAGGGGGGAAGGAGTTGACTATCCCCACCCCCTAGATTATGTACATTTTCTAATTTGTATATTTATACATGTCTGCATACAAAATTGTGCTTGTTTTTTTCATTTTTTTTTTAGTAAGATGGTATTTTTAGTGTACAGGTGTATGTCTGTTGTTCTGGGGATACACACAAGGTCTCCCCCGCCCCTTATAGCATCAGTTATCATTGTGTTATCCTTGTTGTTACTGTGGGTTAATGCTGTTAGAGGAATTGTCCCCACCCCGTCATAACACTGATGATTAATAATCCTCAAAATACTTAGGATCCCCACCCCATAACTATGTGTTATTATATTATTGATATCATAATGAGTTTTATTGAGTTGGGTTTGAATTCCCCTGGGGAGTTTTCCCAACCCCCTTAATGCATTTATTGGTTATTAAGTCTCCCAAACAAGTTTGGAGACTTATTGTTTTTGTTGCGTTTCTTGTTATTCTCGCGCCGCCAACATTGTCTGGGGAACTTTTAAACTTCACTGATTTTGTTCAAATTATGCACAATGATAGACCCCTATGAGACGTGGGTTCTAACCATTTTTCTTTCAAGTGTAGGGGCCCCCCAGGGTCTGTTCCACGCCCCTCCAAATACCTCAAAAATTGATATTTTTTTAAAATGTAAAAAATAGTTAACATTCCTACCCCATAACCATATATGTTATTACCCCTTATGATTTGACGCAATATTTGGTTCCATAGGGAGGTCAGAGTGGGTCATGCCCCACCCCCTCAAATGACAAATTTCTTTATATCTTGAAAACGATTGAGATCCCCACCCTATAACCACATATATCCTTAATCCCTATAACAACACAAATAATTTAGTACCATGGAAGTCTTGGAGGGGGTCTTGCCCACCCCCCTTAAATGAGAAATTATTTAATATCTTGAAAACCATTGGGATCCCCACCCAATAACCATATATATTCTTACTCCTTATGATTAGAGGAAACATTTGGTACCATAGGGAGGTCCGAGGGATCATTCCCCACCCCCTTAAATGACAAATTTCTTAATATCTGGAAAACCATTTGGATCTCCACCCTATAACCATATATATTCTTACCCCTTATGATAAAACAAATTATTTAAAACCATGGGAGGGTTGTAAGGGGGTCTTGCTCCGCCCCATCAAATGACAAATTATTTAATATTTGAAAACAATTGGGATCCCCACCCTATAACCATATATATTCTTAATCCTTATGATTAGAAAAAAACATTTGGTACCATAGGGAGGTCCGAGGGGATCATGCCCCACCCCCTCAAATGACAAATTTCTTAATATCTTGAAAACCATTGGGATCCCCACCCTATAACCATATATATTCTTACTCCTTATGATAAAACAAATCATATAGTACTATGGGAGGGTTGGAGGGGGTCCTGCCCCGCCCCCTCAAATGAAAAATTATCTAATATTTTGAAAACAATTCCGATCCCCACCCTATAACCACATATATTCTTGCTACTTATAATAAGATGTATCATTTGGTACCATGGGAGAGTCAGAGGGGTCATGCCCCGCCCCTTGAAATCACTTAATTTTCCTTCTTTTTTCTTCTTTCCGTTCAATCTTGTCCGTACATTTTCTCTCAGATGCAATGTCCACTCAATATGAAACTTTGGGAAATTGTTAAGAGTGACCTGAAGTTTTGCAATCCATTTTTGTTATTTTCAAAATAGCTGCCATTTCAAAAAGGCTGTCGTTTCCATGGAAACAGGGGTAATTATATAGGACATTGCATTATCATGGTAACAATTTTTATTTGGGCTTTTCAACATGCTCAAAGTTATAGTGGCGTTGGGGGTTCGTTTGGGAGACTTCTTGTGTTGGCATCTCAATGCAATTATGAATATTTATTTTTAAATCTGTCCAGATCCCCACTCTATAAGTGTATGTTTTAATAACGTCAAAATTTTGACCGACCATTTTCTCTGAGATGGTAAATTGGATTGATATGAAACTTTGCCTAAAAATAGGTCATGACTTTAAGTGGTTCACACCAGTTTTAAAATTTTGAAATTTGCGTCTATCTTGAAATTTTGACCAATTTGAAAATGAAAAAGCTTTGTGTTTAGGTAGATTACCATGTTGTCGTCAGATTTTAGTCATCAAAATTTTAATTTGATCATGGTGGCCATCTTAAAATAGCAGCCATTTTGAAAATGAAAAAATCCTTAAAAATCCAAAAGTGTACAGATTTCGATGAAAATTGGAATATAATTCAAATTCTTTATTGCAAATTACACCCAAATAGGTCAAAGCAATATAATAACATTGTAAACAAAAAACATTAGCATACAAATACAAACATACTCGAAGTACATCAGTTATTATTTCTAATATAACTACAAATGTAGTACATTTTAACCGATGTGGACCCTATTTTCGCATTTCAAATGATTGCTTTAAAAAGTCCTTAACATAAGTTAAATGTTCTGATTTTGGACAAAGGATATATTTTACTTTTTCATTTGCATTTAAATTTGCAAAGCTATTGTCTATATTTGAAATTTTTGAATAGAAAATATCTCTTGGTAGAGTGTTAATTTGACAATGTAAAAGAAAATGTTCTTCATCTTCAAGAATTTGGCATTTAGAGCATATTCGTTGACATCTGGGAATATTATGATATCTCCCTTGTTCTATATGTAAGGTATGGTCACTCACCCTTAGTTTTGTTATCATTTGTCTATATATAAAACTATTCTCATTTACTAGATAGTCTTCAATTTTTATGTCTGTTTTCAGTTGACTAAATAAGTAAAGTTTAGATTCGTTATTTAAATTATTTAATTTAGTTTTAATTTTATTTATATAATATTCAGAAATTAAATTTTTAATTTTTTTCTTTAACTTATCTGCGAGTTTAAAAAATGGGACATCTAAATCTTCGTATTCTGATCTGTCAAGGTCTAGTTCTATAAATAACTTTTGTGCCATAGTATACCAAGTATATATTCCCTCTGTGTGTATACTTTTATTGACATTATATGCTTCTTTTAATAAGGGGTTTATTTTTACTGAATTCAATCTACTATAATATAAGATTGTTTGAGCTTTTATGAAAGATTCTAATGGCAGTCTACCAAGTTCTGTTTTTGCTGCTATGTTGCAAGCTGTTTTTCTTAAACCTAAAATATTCTTACAATATCTTGTATGTACTTTTTCATATGTAAATCGGTCTATTAAGGAGAGGGTATCACAGAATTTTCCATTTTTTTCTGCCCTTTCTTTTGACTTAACAATAGATAAGTAATCGTCCATAAACCAAATATCACTATTATATAACAATATAGGTTTTATTAAGGTATCAAACAGTTTACAGGATAGTCTTATAGGTAGACTTTGAAAGTTTTGAAATCTTTTTTTCAAAGCAAAGATTGCTTTTAGTCCTTTTTTGATAACTCTTCTATAGATCTTTTAAAGCTTCCTTTATAGTCAATGGTTGTTCCCAAGAAGTTATATTCTTTAGTTTCAGCAAGAGGCTGATTTCCATAATATAAAGGAGGAGTTGGACAAAACGTATTTTGAAATGTCATAGTTTTTGTCTTCTTAATATTGACTGTTAATTGCCAGTCAACGCAATATTTTTCAATTTTATTCAAACAATTTTGTACCCCAGTATGAAAGTTTGAGAATATTACTAAATCATCAGCAAAGCTTAGACTTGATATATTTGTATTTTCTAAAATGAAGGGATCACATGATTGATTGAAGATATCGTGAATATCATTTATAAAACAGTTAAAAAGTGAGGGGCTAAGACTATCTCCTTGTTTAACTCCTCTGACTATATCAAAAAAATTAGAAAATTGGTTTTTAATCTTAATAGCTGATTTATTGCTTGTATACATATCTTTTATTATATTATAAAATGTATTGCCAATATGTTGTGTTTTTAATTTATATAAAAGTCCACTATACCATAATGAGTCAAATGCTTTTCTTAGGTCAACAAAACATGCAAATATTTTTTGTTTATTTTTTGTTAGATATTTTGTTATTAAAGTTTTCATAATAAATATACTGTCTGTTGTTCTATGATTTGCTCTAAATCCGAATTGTTGTGGTGCAAATTTATCTTCATAAAATTTATTGAGCCTACAATTTAATATAGAACTAAATAGTTTAGCTAAACTGTTTTGAAGGGATATTCCTCTATAATTGTTAAGATCTGAATTGTCCCTGGATTTAAATATAAGAATAGTAAATGATTTTCTCCATTCCATTGGATATTTTCCTGTTTCTAAAATGAGGTTAAAAAGTTTGGCAATAGCTTTGCTGGTGACTAATGCACAGTATTTTATAATTTCATTACATATTTGATCCGGTCCAGGGCTTTTTAATAGTTACATTTTATTTATATTCTCTTTAACTTCCCTTATAGTAATAGGTTGGTCAGTTATTTCATTTTCTTCTTCTGAGATGTTATTTATAAGTAATATAAGTAGAGTATACCGAACCATCATATGACGCACATGTTGACTTTCTTTGGTGGCCATTTTGAATCCAAGATGGACGCCAAAACTTCAAAATGCTCAGATTCTCTCAAAATTTGGTTTTAAGGTAGATTACTATGTTGCAATCAGATGTTATAATTCACAATTTGAATTTGATAAAGGCAGCCATCTTGAAATGGCTGCCCTTTTCCAAAATAAAAAAAAACTAATCCTTTAAAATCCAAAAGTGTACGGATTTTAATGAAAGTTTGTATATGCTCTGATTCTCTCAAAATTTGGTTTTAAGGTAGATTACTATGTTGCAATCAGAAGTTTGTATTCACAATTTGAATTTGATAAAGGCAGCCATTTTGAAATGGCTGCCCTTTTCCAAAATAAAAAAAAACTAATCCTTTAAAATCCAAAAGTGTACGGATTTTAATGAAAGTTTGTATATATGTAGAGTATGTTATACCCAAACCATTTGATGCACATGTCAACTTTCTATGGTGGCTATTTTGAATCCAAGATGGCCGACAAAATTGAAAAATGCTCCGATGTTCAACTTCAGGAAACTTGGTTTCCTGGTATATACAGTTGCTATGAATGGATGTCTGAACTAGAGGGTCCACAAGGGGTTTGGGAACCAGTTATGATCCATAAGGTCATAATCATGTTTAATTCTTATTATGCTAATACTTATTATGTGATACCCTCCGTACGGACACTCATATCCATACGGATTTTTTTTTGTTTTGTTTTGTTTGAATGGTGTTTTAACGCCACTTTCAGCAATTTTTCAGCTATTTCATGGCGTCCAGTTTTTATTGGGGGAGGAAGCCGGAGTACCCGGAGAGAACCCCCGACCTGCGGTAGGAAAACTGGTAATCCTTGACTCCAATCTTAATTGACAAGGATTGGCGGCAAAAAACGTGTATAATTTTCTGCATTATCCTATCACAATGAAAGTTAACGTGCTTTGATTGCAACACAATTTGGTATGGATTTAGATTTAAGTGTTCTGAGTGGAATTCTACATTAAATTTTTTTTTGACCATGCATTTCAAAATGGTGGCCAAAAACGCATTAGATTTTAAACTTTGTCTAATTTTTATGAAATTTGATGTGTAGGTAATGTCCTGAGTGGAACGCAATACTATCCATAGGGATATTGGATGACAATTGGTACAGATCCTGGTCCTATAAGTGCATGTTTTTATAATCCCAATAGTTAAACAAGTTTATATCTGCTGTACGCATGTGTATTGACGATAAAAATCAGTCTGTTTAGTACATATAAATACCAACTGGTTAATAAAGTAAGATACATGTTTATGTAGACTTAAACAATATAAGTATTATGTTTATTCTTTAACAGCTCTTCTTTTTTACAGGGAAAGACACCATACGATCTTGCTGATAATGATGATATCAGAGAATTACTGAAGGTAGATATATTTGTTAGCAGCAATATAGAAATATGATTCATAGTGTGTTGTCAGTATGTCTGTTTTATTTGTCTGTTGTCTGCCTGTCTGTCTGTTTATGTCTGTCTTCCAGCCTTCAAGAAATGTTTTCATTTGGTCCACCAATTTCCCTAGCAATAACTGAAGCAGTTTTTTCCTGACAAAATTTGTCATGTTGCCATTGAAAACATCATACTATTCATAAATGTGTAATAATTCACTAACTGCGATGAAAGCAACTGCTTCATGGGACACCCAGCTACAGACATAATCATCAGGTCATAGATAACGAGCTATCTTTATTCCTTTAATTTCACTGTAATAGTATATATTGTATATACTTATCAAAGGCGGTGATCAAAACAAAAGTTTAAAACCCATTTAAAAGTAAATTTGTGCGTATCAATTTTCATGGTTTTACCAAAAATTGCAAGTTCAAGGATTCGTAAATTCATAGATTTGTAATTTTGAAATTTTTTTGGTGGTATTTGGCTTTACTCGTTCAGAGTCGACCCATGAAAATGTTCATTTAATAAAGATATATAGGATCTTATATTGGTACAGGTGGATTATCAGATTTCCGCAATCGAGATAGTTAAAGTTCCATAATTTACGAAACTTTGTACATAACAATTTCACCATATTTAGTTGTGCATATTACCAAGAAATTTTTATCCTCAAAATATAGAACTTTGAGCTTAGATTTTGGCTGAAAATCCACATAGTCAATGGTGGAGACACTGTTTTTGTATGCAATTAAAGACTTTAATTATTGGGTGGTTCTTTAAAAAGTGTGAGTTTTTTGGTGCTGATCAACATAGCTGCCAGGGCAATAAATGTGTTCTTATTCACTGTATTTAAACAATCTCAAAAACCGCTTGGCAGATTGATTTGAAATATTATGCAATTTGTGCTGATTGGAAATTCCACATGACAACATAAATAGAAACAACAATCTAATGAAAATTATATCTTTCACTTGCCCTCCCCCTCCCCCCCCACCCCTTTGTTTTTGGTCATTGCTTGTAGATTTAACAGCATCCCATTACAGGTCACGTTAGCCAATCAGAATCAAGGTTAGAAAATCTTAAGGTATACATTCAGAACATCGGCAAATTGGTCTTTTCCAATCGACACCAAAGTGTAACAAATGTATTACAAATACATCAACAAGATTGGTACCGAGATGTAAACAAACCAAATTGAAGCAAATTGTCTTACAAATATGGAATCCACTGAACAAACAACATCACGAAAGTTGTACATACGATCCTAAAATCAAAATGTTTGTTATTTGGGGATTTTCATTTGTCATGTTTGTGCAAATCGAAGCTACATGTGTACACCAGGACCAGATGGAAGTGAAATTAAACAGAACTCGGAAGCATTTTTACACACTGATCTGGCTGAAATGTTTGGTATTAAAGTTGGGAAAGTATTAAAAATGAAGGTAGATGTCCTCCAGTTACAAAATGACTGCCTTCCATTTACACTTAAACTGTTATAATTACCAACTTAGATATTGATGGAAAAAAGGCTTTTGGATCATGGGGTGTATAACAGCCTTGATTATATACTGACATAGCCAATAGATAATTGAACACCTAGCTGGAGAACAAGACTAACCACAAAATACTACTGACATAGCCAATAGTAAATGGAATTCAGAGCTGGAGAACAAGACCAACTACAAAATACTTCTGACATAGCCTATGGTTAATTGAATTCAGGGTAAACCGTCACACATACATTAAAATTAAATTTAAATATTACTGGTATAATTAATTCAAATATAAAACTTGTTGGTCATCATTTTCTGTCAAAACCGAACAAATGTAGATTTTAAATGGACCAAGCTCTGCAGTTGCCATATAAATGTTATATGAGTATCCATTTGTTTTTGAGGAGAAGACAAGCAAAAACCAATGACATTCGGCAGAAAAACTAGCAATCATTCTCTATAAAGGTTTGCAGTTTCCTTTGTCATGTTTGTTCTATTACGACAAATTTTGGCTTTATACCTGGATAATACTATAAAAACAGTCCAACACTTTTTTTTCAGAAAAATAGTCTATTATCAATAAGGTTTGTCATTATCTATTGTAGAAAGCCCTTGAACATGGTGTCCATCAATCTGACAAAGGTAAGTTGTATCATAGTAAATAGAAATACCCTGATGATGGCATCTAACAATCTGTCCAAGTAAGTTGTGTCGTAGTAAATAGAAATACCCTGATGATGGAGTCCAACAATCTGTCCAAGTACGTTGTATCGTAGTAAATAGAAATACCCTGATGATGGAGTCCATCAATCTGTCCAAGTAAGTTGTATCATAGTAAATAGAAATACCCTGATGATGGAGTCCAACCATCTGTCCAAGTAAGTTGTATCATAGTAAATAGAAATACCCTGATGATGGAGTCCAACAAACTGTCCAAGTAAGTTGTATCATAGTAAATAGAAATACCCTGATAATGGAGTCCATCAATCTGTCCAAGTAAGTTGTATCATAGTAAACAGAAATACCCTTATGATGGAGTCCAACAAACTGTCCAAGTAAGTTGTATCATAGTAAATAGAAATACCCTGATGATGGAGTCCAACCATCTGTCCAAGTAAGTTGTATCATAGTAAATAGAAATACCCTGATGATGGAGTCCAACCATCTGTCCAAGTAAGTTGTATCATAGTAAATAGAAATACCCTGATGATGGAGTCCAACAAACTGTCCAAGTAAGTTGTATCATAGTAAATAGAAATACCCTGATAATGGAGTCCATCAATCTGTCCAAGTAAGTTGTATCATAGTAAATAGAAATACCCTGATGATGGAGTCCAACAAACTGTCCAAGTAAGTTGTATCATAGTAAATAGAAATACCCTGATGATGGAGTCCAACAAACTGTCCAAGTAAGTTGTATCATAGTAAATAGAAATACCCTGATGATGGAGTCCAACAAACTGTCCAAGTAAGTTGTATCATAGTAAATAGAAATACCCTGATGATGGAGTCCAACCATCTGTCCAAGTAAGTTGTATCATAGTAAATAGAAATACCCTGATGATGGAGTCCAACAAACTGTCCAAGTAAGTTGTATCATAGTAAATAGAAATACCCTGATAATGGAGTCCATCAAACTGTCCAAGTAAGTTGTATCATAGTAAATAGAAATACCCTGATGATGGAGTCCATCAATCTGTCCAAGTAAGTTGTATCGTAGTAAATAGAAATACCCTGATGATGGAGTCCAACAATCTGTCCAAGTAAGTTGTATCATAGTAAATAGAAAGGTAGGGCTAATTGTTCAAGAACAATTAGAAAGGTTTTTCCCAGATATCTTTATGAAATTAATTTTTCTTTATCTCTTGTTGTGAACTTGACTACATAAGTTACTGAACCATTTTTTAGGCGGAATAGACTATTTCTGTGGTCCTGAGTAAAAAAATACATGGTTATAAAGGACTTTCGTGGCTGTTGCTAAGGACAAAATGCCACTTCCGGTTGTAAAATGACATATTTCAGTAAAGTACATCATCCTGATTTAAAAAATATATGGTTGCTAAGGACTTTTTGTAATGGAGACCTGGTTGCTATGGTATGACCTTGACCTGTCCAAGTAAGTTGTATCATAGTAAATAGAAATACCCTGATGATGGAGTCCAACAATCTGTCCAAGTAAGTTGTATCATAGTAAATAGAAATACCCTAATGATGAAGCCCAACAACCTTCAAAGTAAGTTGTTTCATATTAAATAGAAATACCCTGATGTTGGCATCCCACAATCTGTCAATCTACCTATATAACATGCATCAACCCTCTACCTATATCACATGTACCAACCCTCTACCTATATCGCATGTATCAACCCTCTACCTATATCACATGTATCAACCCTCTACCTATATCACATGTATCAAACCCTCTACCTATATCACATGCATCAACCCTCTACCTATATCACATGTATCAACCCTCTACCTATATCGCATGTATCAACCCTCTACCTATATCAGGTGATGTATCAACCCTCTACCTATATCACATGTATCAACCCTCTACCTATATCACATGTATCAACCCTCTACCTATATCACATGTATCAACCCTCTACCTATATCACATGTATCAACCCTCTACCTATATCACATGTATCAAACCCTCTACCTATATCACATGTATCAACCCTCTACCTATATCACATGTATCAAACCCTCTACCTATATCACATATATCAACCCTCTACCTATATCACATGTATCAAACCCTCTACCTATATCACATGTATCAGCCCTCTACCTATATCACATATATCAACATTCTACCTATATCACATGTATCAGCCCTCTACCTATATCACATGTATCAACCCTCTACCTATATCACATGTATCAACCCTCTACCTATATCACATGTATCAACCCTCTACCTATATCACATGTATCAAACCCTCTACCTATATCACATGTATCAACCCTCTACCTATATCACATGTATCAAACCCTCTACCATCACATGTATCAACCCTCTACCTATATCACATGTATCAAACCCTCTACCTATATCACATGTATCAAACCCTCTACCTATATCACATGTATCAACATTCTACCTATATCACATGCATCAACCCTCTACCTATATCACATGTATCAAACCCTCTACCTATATCACGTGATGTATTAACCCTTTCCTCCATAATGACACCTTTTGACGCCTACCCCTTTACTCCATAATGACGCCTTTTGACGCCTCTCGGTAATACCCCAATTGTACATGTTGTATCACTTCTCACTTGCGAGCAGACCCATCTGTTGAACTTATTTAATTTGATTCAAGGAAACTGTATTGTCGGGCATTAGCCGGAGAATTTTTTTTTCATAATATGGATTTTTCGTGTAGAAATTGATGTTTATCTTACAAACAAATGCCGAAAAATTTGGTCGTGGCCATTTTTTCTGTCGCTTCACTTCTGTTGCTTCAAATCGTAATAATATTTCGTTTTGGAAATAATAAGAATTATAAAGAGCTTAAATGGGTGTTTCCCTTAAATTTGTACGATTTTGTTTATCATGACAGTGACCTCTAAGTTAAAAAATTTTGATTGAAATAGACAACCCGAAAGTTAGGAACCCAGCGATGTCATGTACAACTTTTCAATTCACAAAACGTTCAAAAGTAAATAATAACTACCGTTCCTGTTGCTAAATAAATAAATATTCATAAATTGATTTGATTTGATTCTCCCTTAGTAAATCTTTAGTAAATAAACAGAAGAAAATGCTAATAAAACACAGTTTTGGCGAAACCCCTATATCACTTCCGGTTTACCGCGCATCGTGGAAGGGAATTATGAAACGAAAATTGTAACAAGCATAAACATAAAGATATTTTCTAATCTCTCATGATTTTTTATAAACCGCTTATAGCCAAAATCATATGAAGTCAATAATACATTGGAAATTATTTATTTTTAGAGTTAATAATTGTATAAAATGTGTACATTCATAAGTTTTTAGCTCACCTGACCCAAAGGGTCATGTGAGCTATTGTTATCACTTTGCGTCCGTCTGCGTCGTCGTCGTCGTCGTCGTCGGCTTCGTCGTCGTCGGCGTCTGTAAACTTTTTACATTTTAATCTTCTTCTCTGAAACCACTTGGCCAATTGAAACCAAACTTGGCCATAATGTTCATTGGATGGACCTTTACAAAGTTTGTGTTTTTTATTTTGATTGGTAAACCAATATGGCCGCCACCTCAAGACTTAGTTTAACATAGGACCCTATGGGAAAAAAGTTAAAAAGGGCTTCTTCTCTGAAACCGTTTAACCAATCAAAACAAAACTTACTAGCAATATTGTTTTGATGGTCCTCTATAAAGTTTGTGTTTTAGATGGGAATTGGAAATTCAAAATGGCCGCCACTGCAGGACTTAGTTTAACATAGAACCCTATGGGAAAAAGTTTTAAAAGGCTTCTTCTCTGAAACCGGTTAATCAATGGAAACAAAAACTTACTAGCAATATTGTTTGGATGGTCCTCTATAAAGTTAGTGTTTTTTATGGCAATCGGAAATTCAAAATGGCTGCCACCTCAGAACTTAATTTAACATAGGACCCTATGGGAAAAAGTTTGAAAGGCTTCTTTTCTGAAACCGGCCAACCAATGGAAACAAAATTTACTAGCAATATTGTTTGGATGGTCCTCTATAAAGTTAATGTTTTTTATCCCAATCTGATATTCAAAATGGCCGCCACTGCAGGACTTAGTTTAACATTGGTCCCTATGGGAAAAATGTTAAAAAGGGCTTCTTCTCTGAAACCGGTTAACCAATCAAAACAAAACTTACTAGCAATATTGTTTGGATGGTCCTCTATAAAGTTTGTGTTTTTATGGCAATTGGAAATTCAAAATGGCCGCCACGGCAGGACTTAATTTAACATAGGACCCTATGGGAAAAAGTTTGAAAGGCTTCTTTTCTGAAACCGGCCAACCAATGGAAACAAAACTTACTAGCAATATTGTTTGGATGGTCCTCTATAAAGTTAATGTTTTTTATCCCAATCTGATATTCAAAATGGCCACCACGGCAGGACTTAGTTTAACATAGGACGCTATGGGAAAAAGTTTTTAAAGGCTTCTTCTCTGAAACCGGTTAATCAATGGAAACAAAAACTTACTAGCAATATTGTTTGGATGGTCCTCTATAAAGTTTATGTTTTTTATGGCAATTGGAAATTCAAAATGGCCGCTACCGCAGGACTTTGTTTAACATACGACCCTATGGGAAAAAGTTTTTAAAGGCTTCTTCTCCGAAACCGGTTAATCAATGGAAACAAAAACTTACTAGCAATATTGTTTGGATGGTCCTTTATAAAGTTTATGTTTTTTATGGCAATTGGAAATTCAAAATGGCCAACTCCCCCGCAGGACTTAGTTTAACATAGGACCCTATGGGCAAATAAAAAAAATCTCTATACAACTGGTTAACCAATGAAACAAGGCTTTCTAGTAATATTGTTTGGATGGTTCTATTTAAAGTTTATTGAAAATTACAGGACTTACTTTAACATCAGGGAAATGCCATCTTCATTGCCTATAAAATCAGGTGAGCGATACAGGCTCCTAAAAGGCTCTGGTTTAAACCTGACAACCTTCCCAATAAGTGGGTATCTCTTATCTGCTAATTATGCATTTTTAATTTTGCTGTCAAAACATGAGGGAGATGTAAGTTTTATTTGATTTTTAAATCAACAAGCGTTCTGTAAGTATTGCTATGGCCATGCCAATACCCCTACCCGCAAATTAAAAACCTACAACAAATTTGCAATGACAAAAACTTTTAATTTATAGATATTTTCTAAGGACCATAATTTCATGGAAAATCATCAGACAGGAATAAAATTTAAACTTAATCTGCAACTCATGATTTTTAAATTCTCATACCAAATATCAGCTCAATATCTCCACGTGTTTATAAAAAAAAATCAGAAAAAATATGTGGCAGACAGATTTGCAAACCTTTAGCCCCCTTTAGCAAGGCTGGTAGGGGGCTACTAGGTAACCATTAATTTTATGTGGACATTAACAATCCACTCTGCTTGTTCTATTAAAATACATATTATTTCATTATACAGCAGTAAATTTCTCACATTTATTATTTTTCTGTCAACAAGAAAATCCATTAATCTGTTTGACCTTACAGTTGCTAAAGAGTGCACTCTTTAGCTACAAATGTGGCACCCCTTCCCCAGCAATTGTCTAACGATTTCTCAGAAAATACATATATAAAAAATGACTATTTCAGTTGAGGTATGATTGAGACATAGACCTGGTATTTCTTAAAATACTTGCATTTTATAAGTGAAAATAAAATTGTTTAAAAAAAATCACTGGATATTAATAATGCTCAAATATAAGGTACAACTGATCATACTGTAATTTAGTTACTGTATAAACAAGACTTATGGGAAAGACTTCCATTTGAACCCCCACTAAAAATTCATTATTTCGAATGTAAATAAAAGAAGTTGGCACTGGTGAACCCCACAGTGGACACAGTCATGCATTGCCAATTGGGCAAGTGTGAGCCATGTGAACTCCATGTATCTTGTCAGTCTAATGCATTGCTTTTTTTATTGGGGGTTCAATTAGAAGTCTTACTGACTTATGTCACAAAATCTTTGTTTTTTTTCAACAAAACAGAAGATTCCCCCCCCCCCCAAAAAAAAAATAAATTTGAATATTTACCTCCTGTTAGAGCTTACAAGAGCAGGCCTACAATTGCAACATGTTTGCATTCAGCCTACAAACAAATGTGCAAATCTCTTTTTGTTTAAATAACTTGTATAGAATAAACATGAAATTATGACACAGTGAAAGGAATATGGACGATCCCTTTGCTATATCCAGCCTCACTGCTATGCTAATAGATAATGTAAGAGTATAAATTAATTCTTAAAATCATATTTACGTAAAGTTTTTACCCAGTCATTAACTTAAATGAATTTTTGGCGTTTTTTACACACAAAATTGTAATAATTTTAATTTTTTTCATTATTTTTGAGATTTTCACAAAAAACTGTTACCATGGAAACACAAATTTTTATATATTTTATGCATCAGTAGAAAGGATTTGTTTCAACCTATTATCCTTGTAATTTTTATAAATGTAGAATTTATCATGACAGTTTTCCAGCATTTACAAGATATCTTTATTTTTTAATTAATTTTTGCTAAAAATCCCATGCAAATCAAACATTAAATTATTTTTTGTCTATGGAGGAAAGGGTTAACCCTATACCTATATCACATGTATCAAACCCTCTACCTATATCACATGTATCAACATTCTACCTATATCACATGCATCAGCCCTCTACCTATATCACATGTATCAAACCCTCTACCTATATCACATGTATCAACCCTATACCTATATCACATGTATCAACCCTCTACCTATATCACATGTATCAACCCTCTACCTATATCACATGTATCAAACCCTCTACATATATCACATGTATCAACCCTATACCTATATCACATGTATCAAACCCTCTACCTATATCACATGTATCAACCCTCTACCTATATCACATGTATCAACCCTCTACCTATATCACATGTATCAAACCCTCTACCTATATCACATGTATCAACCCTATACCTATATCACATGTATCAACCCTCTACCTATATCACATGTATCAACCCTCTACCTATATCACATGTATCAAACCCTCTACATATATCACATGTATCAAACCCTCTACCTATATCACATGTATCAACCCTCTACCTATATCACATGTATCGGCCCTCTACCTATATCACATATATCAACCCTCTACCTATATCACATGTATCAACCCTCTACCTATATTACATGTATCAACCCTCTACCTATATCACGTGTATCAACCCTCTACCTATATCACGTGATGTATTAACCCTATACCTATATCACATGTATCAACCCTCTACCTATATCACGTGTATCAACCATCTACCTATATCACGTGTATCAACCATCTACCTATATCACATGTATCAACCCTCTTACTATATCATCCCTTGTGTGAAGGCCCTTCAAATAATATAAAGTTCCTAGATTGATGCATCATGTGGTATAGATTTTGACATGCATTGAAATTATTGAAAAATGTCCTTCCAAGGTTCCTCATTTTATGTTTTCAGATGATCCACTGACTAGGATAGAGGATGCCACAACATTTAAAGCACTTCTCTCTGATGGGGAATATGAGTCATATGGCAATCGTATATATCTAGCAGGTGCCTGTAATGTTGGCAAGTCTACATTAGCCAGCCTCCTGATAGGTGATGAAATCCCTCTGACTTGGAAGTCTACTGATGGTCTAAGAATATTCTTTGGAAGGAATGGAATAGACCTAAAAGAGTTGAAAATGGTTCCCTTGAAGAAAGGTAACTAGGTTAAGTTCAAATAATTGTTAATATTATGTTTTTGATGATTTATTGTTCTATCCTTCAGTGATTAATTGTTAAATGTATTTTATACCTCGCCGTACAAAGTGGCGGGGTATTATGCCCTCCATATGAATATAAGTGTCCATCCGTCCGTCTGTCCCTGCCTCTGTAGTTTCCAGATGATAACTTGAAAATGCGTCAAAACATATTTTATTTAAACTTTGGACAGCTATTGAATACCATAAAATGCAGATCAAGTTCAATTTTCAGCACAATCCACTTTGTAGTTCTCGACTAAGACCAATTCAAGAGTTTTTTTTGGTAAGATGATAACTTGATAATGCCTCAACAAATTTTATTAAAACATTGCTGAGCTATTAAATATCATGAAATGAAGATCAAGGTCGATTTTCAGCACAATCCATTTTGTAGTTCTAAAAATCTTCTCCTCTTTAACCAATGAAAGGACTGCTTTGAAACATTGATCACATCATCGTTAGGATGTCCAGTCTACTAGAATTGTGCAAATCATGACAGCTGACTACCTACATAGCTACGTTGGCTTAAAATATAAAAGTGGGGGGTCAAGAGAGCTTTTGGCTGATAGCTATGAAAGTATAACAGGTACCACAAATTTAAAGTGAACCTCCATTCTCCCTCTAAGCATCAAAAGCTCCTCCTTATAGGAGTTATTTCCCTTAAAAGGTCAAAATTAATGCCTTTTGCAGAAATTTTGGGCAATTCCATATAGGAAAGAAAACCTGGATAAAAAAAGGGTTGTTTGGTTTCAGGTTTAGGTGAGCGATACAGGCTCCTGGGAGCCTCTAGTTTTAATTTACACAGCTGTTGAGTACTACAAAATAAAGATGAGGCTGAATTTTCAGCACAATCTAATTTGTAGTTTCTGAGTTGTGCCAATTCGAAATTATTTTTATAGGTCCAGGGTCAAGATAAAAATTGTCTTCTGAGATGGACTGTTATCATGCTCAGCGGTTCAAGTTGCATGTGAAGGCTAATATGTATAATTCAGTAAAATTTGTTCATGAATATTAAAAACAATGCAACATGGGGAGGAGGGTATCATTTAATGTCAAATAAAAGTCCTATTTAATGTAGAAATCAACATTTAATCAGTTGATCACATGTCTATAAGTTTTTAATAATTTACAAAATACAATGACAGATGGCTTGTTATGACATCTCAGATACGTGATTTCAAGAAATACACATTGTGCTTTCATATACATATCAGTTTGTTGATGTGCATAATTTCAACTACAAATGGTAGATATTATTATTTTGAAAATATTACATCTGCAAAATGTTAACATTTATAATTTTGTACAAGTAGCAATTTATGTCATCAGGTCTGTAGACAAGTTGGTGTTAATGAAGATAATGTGTCTTATGTGTCATTATTGTCATCCTATGTCTGTCTGAAGACACAATGGTTGGTTTGGTATCTAGACCTCATGTTGTCCTGGTGACTAAATAAAGGTTGGTGTGGTATCTAGACCCCATATTGTCCTGGTGACTAAATAAAGGTGGGTGTGGTATCTAGACCCCATATTGTCCTGGTGACTAAATAAAGGTTGGTGTGGTATCTAGACCTCATATTGTCCTGGTGACTAAATAAAGGTGGGTGTGGTATCTAGACCTCATGTTGTCCTGGTGACTAAATAAAGGTTGGTGTGGTATCTAGACCCCATGTTGTCCTGGTGACTCAATAAAGGTTGGTGTGGTATCTAGACCCCATATTGTCCTGGTGACTAAATAAAGGTTGGTGTGGTATCTAGACCTCATATTGTCCTGGTGACTAAATAAAGGTGGGTGTGGTATCTAGACCCCATATTGTCCTGATGACTAAATAAAGGTTGGTGTGGTATCCTGACTCCATATTGTCCTGGTGACTAAATAAAGGTTGGTGTGGTATCTAGACCCCATATTGTCCTGATGACTAAATAAAGGTTGGTTTGGTATCTAAACCCCATATTGTCCTGGTGACTAAATAAAGGTGGGTGTGTTATCCTGACTCCATATTGTCCTGGTGACTAAATAAAGGTTGGTGTGGTATCTAGACCCCATATTGTCCTGATGACTAAATAAAGGTTGGTTTGGTATCTAAACCCCATATTGTCCTGGTGACTAAATAAAGGTTGGTGTAGTATCCTGACTCCATATTGCCCTGGTGACTAAATAAAGGTGGGTGTGGTATCCTGACTCCATATTGCCCTGGTGACTAAATAAAGGTGGGTGTGGTATCCTGACTCCATATTGCCCTGGTGACTAAAAAAAGGTGGGTGTGGTATCCTGACTCCATATTGTACTGGTGACTAAGTAAAGGTTGGTGTGGTATCCTGACTCCATATTGCCCTGGTGACTAAATAAAGGTCGGTGTGGTATCCTGACTCCATATTGTACTGGTGACTAAGTAAAGGTTGGTGTGGTATCCTGACTCCATATTGCCCTGGTGACTAAATAAAGGTGGGTGTGGTATCCTGACTCCATATTGTACTGGTGACTAAGTAAAGGTTGGTGTGGTATCCTGACTCCATATTGTCCTGGTGACTAAATAAGTGTTGGTGTGGTATCCTGACTCCATATTGTCCTGGTGACTAAATAAAGGTTGGCGTGGTATCCTGACTCCATATTGTACTGGTGACTAAATAAAGGTTGGTGTGGTATCCTGACTCCATATTGTCTTGGTGACTAAAAAAGTGTTGGTGCTGTATCCTGACTCCATGTTGTCCTGGTGACTAAATAAAGGTCGGTTTGGTATCCTGACTCCATATTGTCCTTGTGACTAAATAAAGGTCGGTGTGGTATCCTGACTCCATATTGTCCTGGTGACTAAATAAGTGTTGGTGTGGTATCCTGACTCCATATTGTCTTGGTGACTAAAAAAGTGTTGCTGCGGTATCCTGACTCCATATTGTCTTGGTGACTAAATAAGTGTTGGTGTGGTATCCTGACTCCATATTGTCCTGGTGACTAAATAAGTGTTGGTGTGGTATCCTGACTCCATATTGTCCTGGTGACTAAATAAAGGTCGGTTTGGTATCCTGACTCCATATTGTCCTGGTGACTAAATAAGTGTTGGCGTGGTATCCTGACTCCATATTGTCCTGGTGACTAAATAAAGGTTGGTTTGGTATCCTGACTCCATATTGTCCTGGTGACTAAATAAAGGTTGGTGTGGTATCCTGACTCCATATTGTCTTGGTGACTAAAAAAGTGTTGGTGCGGTATCCTGACTCCATGTTGTCCTGGTGACTAAATAAAGGTCGGTTTGGTATCTAGACCCCATATTGTCCTGGTGACTAAATAAAGGTTGGTTTGGTATCCTGACTCCATATTGTCCTGGTGACTAAATAAAGGTAGGTTTGGTATCCTGACTTCATATTATCCTGGTTACTAAATAAGCGTTGGTGTGGTATCCTGACTCCATATTGTCCTGGTGACTAAATAAGTGTTGGTGTAGTATCCTGACTCCATATTGTCCTGGTGACTAAATAAAGGTTTGTGTGGTATCCTGACTCCATATTGTCCTGGTGACTAAATAAGTGTTGGTGTGGTATCCTGACTCCATATTGCCCCCATGACTAATAAAGGTCGGTTTGGTATCCTGACTCCATATTGTCCTGGTGACTAAATAAGTGTTGGTGTGGTATCCTGACCTCATGTTGTCCTGGTGACTAAATAAAGGTTGGTGTGGTATCCTGACTCCATATTGTCTTGCTGACTAAATAAGTGTTGGTGTGGTATCCTGACTCCATATTGTCCTGGTGACTAAATAAATGTTTGTGTGGTATCCTGACTCCATATTGTCCTGGTGACTAAATAAGTGTTGGTGTGGTATCCTGACTCCATATTGTCCTGGTGACTAAATAAAGGTTGGTGTGGTATCCTGACTCCATATTGTCCTGGTGACTAAATAAAGGTTGGTGTGGTATCCTGACTCCATATTGTCCTGGTGACTAAATAAAGGTTGGTGTGGTATCCTGACTCCATATTGTCTTGGTGACTAAAAAAGTGTTGGTGCGGTATCTGACTCCATGTTGTCCTGGTGACTAAATAAAGGTCGGTTTGGTATCCTGACTCCATATTGTCCTGGTGACTAAATAAAGGTCGGTGTGGTATCCTGACTCCATATTGTCCTGGTGACTAAATAAGTGTTGGTGTGGTATCCTGACTCCATATTGTCTTGGTGACTGAAAAAATGTTGCTGCGGTATCCTGACTCCATATTGTCTTGGTGACTAAATAAGTGTTGGTGTGGTATCCTGACTCCATATTGTCCTGGTGACTAAATAAGTGTTGGTGTGGTATCCTGACTCCATATTGTCCTGGTGACTAAAAAAGTGTTGGTGCGGTATCCTGACTCCATGTTGTCCTGGTGACTACATAAAGGTCGGTTTGGTATCTAGACCCCATATTGTCCTGGTGACTAAATAAAGGTTGGTTTGGTATCCTGACTCCATATTGTCCTGGTGACTAAATAAAGGTAGGTTTGGTATCCTGACTTCATATTATCCTGGTTACTAAATAAGCGTTGGTGTGGTATCCTGACTCCATATTGTCCTGGTGACTAAATAAGTGTTGGTGTAGTATCCTGACTCCATATTGTCCTGGTGACTAAATAAAGGTTGGTGTGGTATCCTGACTCCATATTGCCCCCATGACTAATAAAGGTCGGTTTGGTATCCTGACTCCATATTGTCCTGGTGACTAAATAAGTGTTGGTGTGGTATCCTGACCTCATGTTGCCTGGTGACTAAATAAAGGTCGGTGTGGTATCCTGACTCCATATTGTCCTGGTGACTAAATAAGTGTTGGTGTGGTATCCTGACTCCATATTGTCTTGGTGACTAAAAAAATGTTGCTGCGGTATCCTGACTCCATATTGTCTTGGTGACTAAATAAGTGTTGGTGTGGTATCCTGACTCCATATTGTCCTGGTGACTAAATAAGTGTTGGTGTGGTATCCTGACTCCATATTGTCCTGGTGACTAAATAAAGGTCGGTTTGGTATCCTGACTCCATATTGTCCTGGTGACTAAATAAGTGTTGGTGTGGTATCCTGACTCCATATTGTCTTGGTGACTAAAAAAGTGTTGGTGCGGTATCCTGACTCCATGTTGTCCTGGTGACTACATAAAGGTCGGTTTGGTATCTAGACCCCATATTGTCCTGGTGACTAAATAAAGGTTGGTTTGGTATCCTGACTCCATATTGTCCTGGTGACTAAATAAAGGTAGGTTTGGTATCCTGACTTCATATTATCCTGGTTACTAAATAAGCGTTGGTGTGGTATCCTGACTCCATATTGTCCTGGTGACTAAATAAGTGTTGGTGTAGTATCCTGACTCCATATTGTCCTGGTGACTAAATAAAGGTTGGTGTGGTATCCTGACTCCATATTGCCCCCATGACTAATAAAGGTCGGTTTGGTATCCTGACTCCATATTGTCCTGGTGACTAAATAAGTGTTGGTGTGGTATCCTGACCTCATGTTGTCCTGGTGACTAAATAAAGGTTGGTGTGGTATCCTGACTCCATATTGTCTTGGTGACTAAATAAGTGTTGGTGTGGTATCCTGACTCCATATTGTCCTGGTGACTAAATAAAGGTTTGTGTGGTATCCTGACTCCATATTGTTATGGTGACTTAATAAGTGTTGGTGTGGTATCCTGACCTCATGTTGTCCTGGTGACTAAATAAAGGTTGGTGTGGTATCCTGACTCCATATTGTCTTGGTGACTAAATAAGTGTTGGTGTGGTATCCTGAATCCCATATTGTCCTGGTGACTAAATAAGTGTTGGTGTGGTATCCTGACTCCATATTGTCCTGGTGACTAAATAAGTGTTGGTGTGGTATCCTGACTCCATGTTGTCCTGGTGACTAAATAAGTGTTGGTGCGGCATCCTGACTCCATATTGTCCTGGTGACTAAATAAAGGTAGGTGTGGTATCCTGACTCCATGTTGTCCTGGTGACTAAATAAAGGTTGGTGTGGTATCCTGACTCCATATTGTCCTGGTGACTAAATAAAGGTTGGTGTGGTATCCTGACTCCATGATGTCCTGGTGACTAAATAAAGGTTGGTGTGGTATCCTGACTCCATATTGTCCTGGTGACTAAATAAAGGTTGGTTTGGTATCTAGACTCCATATTGTCCTGGTGACTAAATAAAGGTTGGTGTGGTATCCTGACTCCATATTGTCCTGGTGACAAAATAAGCATTGGTGTGGTATCCTGACTCCATATTGTCTTGGTGACTAAATAAGTGTTGATGTGGTATCCTCACTCCATATTGTCCTGGTGACTAAAAAAGTGTTGGTGTGGTATCCTGACTCCATATTGTCCTGGTGACTAAATAAAGGTTGGTGTGGTATCCTGACTCCATATTGTCCTGGTGACTAAATAAGCGTTGGTGTGGTATCCTGACTCCATATTGTCTTGGTGACTAAATAAGTGTTGGTGTGGTATCCTGACTCCATATTGTCCTGGTGACTAAAAAAGTGTTGGTGTGGTATCCTGACTCCATATTGTCCTGGTGACTAAATAAAGGTGGGTGTGGTATCCTGACTCCATATTATCCTGGTTACTAAATAAGTGTTGGTGTGGTATCCTGACTCCATATTGTCCTGGTGACTAAATAAGTGTTGGTGTGGTATCCTGACTCCATATTGTCCTGTTTACTAAATAAGTGTTGGTGTGGTATCCTGACTCCATATTGTCCTGGTGACTAAATAAGTGTTGGTGTGGTATCCTGACTCCATATTGTCCTGGTGACTAAATAAGTGTTGGTGTGGTATCCTGACTCCATATTGTCCTGGTGACTAAATAAGTGTTGGTGTGGTATCCTGACTCCATATTGTCTTGGTGACTAAAAAAGTGTTGGTGCGATATCCTGACTCCATGTTGTCCTGGTGACTAAATAAAGGTCAGTTTGGTATCTAGACCCCATATTGTCCTGGTGACTAAATAAAGGTCGGTTTTGTATCCTGACTTCATATTATCCTGGTTACTAAATAAGCGTTGGTGTGGTATCCTGACTCCATATTGTCCTGGTGACTAAATAAAGGTTGGTGTGGTATCCTGACTCCATATTGTCCTGGTGACTAAATAAGTGTTGGTGTGGTATCCTGACTCCATATTGCCCCCATGACTAATAAAGGTCGGTTTGGTATCCTGACTCCATATTGTCCTGGTGACTAAATAAGTGTTGGTGTGGTATCCTGACTCCATATTGTCTTGGTGACTAAATAAGTGTTGGTGTGGTATCCTGACTCCATATTGTCCTGGTGACTAAATAAGTGTTGGTGTGGTATCCTGACTTCATATTGTCCTGGTGACTAAATAAAGGTTGGTGTGGTATCCTGACTCCATGTTGTCCTGGTGACTAAATAAGTGTTGGTGCGGTATCCTGACTCCATATTGTCCTGGTGACTAAATAAAGGTAGGTGTGGTATCCTGACTCCATGTTGTCCTGGTGACTAAATAAAGGTTGGTGTGGTATCCTGACTCCATATTGTTCTGGTGACTAAATAAAGGTTGGTTTGGTATCTAGACTCCATATTGTCCTGGTGACTTAATAAAGGTTGGTGTGGTATCTTGACTCCATATTGTCCTGGTGACTAAATAAAGGTTGGTTTGGTATCTAGACTCCATATTGTCATGGTGACTAAATAAGTGTTGGTGTGGTATCCTGACTCCATATTGCCCCCATGACTAATAAAGGTCGGTTTGGTATCCTGACTCCATATTGTCCTCGTTACTAAATAAGTGTTGGTGTGGTATCCTGACTCCATATTGTCCTCGTTACTAAATAAGTGTTGGTGTGGTATCCTGACTCCATATTGTCCTCGTTACTAAATAAGTGTTGGTGTGGTATCCTGACTCCATATTGTCCTCGTTACTAAATAAGTGTTTGGTGTAGTATCCTGACTCCATATTGTCCTGGTGACTAAATAAAGGTTGGTGTGGTATCCTGACTCCATATTGCCCCCATGACTAATAAAGGTCGGTTTGGTATCCTGACTCCATATTGTCCTGGTGACTAAATAAGTGTTGGTGTGGTATCCTGACCTCATGTTGTCCTGGTGACTAAATAAAGGTTGGTGTGGTATCCTGACTCCATATTGTCTTGGTGACTAAATAAGTGTTGGTGTGGTATCCCGACTCCATATTGTCCTGGTGACTAAATAAAGGTTTGTGTGGTATCCTGACTCCATATTGTTATGGTGACTTAATAAGTGTTGGTGTGGTATCCTGACCTCATGTTGTCCTGGTGACTAAATAAAGGTTGGTGTGGTATCCTGACTCCATATTGTCTTGGTGACTAAATAAGTGTTGGTGTGGTATCAGTGACTCCCATATTGTCCTGGTGACTAAATAAGTGTTGGTGTGGTATCCTGACTCCATATTGTCCTGGTGACTAAATAAGTGTTGGTGTGGTATCCTGACTCCATGTTGTCCTGGTGACTAAATAAGTGTTGGTGCGGCATCCTGACTCCATATTGTCCTGGTGACTAAATAAAGGTAGGTGTGGTATCCTGACTCCATGTTGTCCTGGTGACTAAATAAAGGTTGGTGTGGTATCCTGACTCCATATTGTCCTGGTGACTAAATAAAGGTTGGTGTGGTATCCTGACTCCATGTTGTCCTGGTGACTAAATAAAGGTTGGTGTGGTATCCTGACTCCATATTGTCCTGGTGACTAAATAAAGGTTGGTTTGGTATCTAGACTCCATATTGTCCTGGTGACTAAATAAGTGTTGGTGTGGTATCCTGACTCCATATTGTCCTGGTGACAAAATAAGCATTGGTGTGGTATCCTGACTCCATATTGTCTTGGTGACTAAATAAGTGTTGATGTGGTATCCTCACTCCATATTGTCCTGGTGACTAAAAAAGTGTTGGTGTGGTATCCTGACTCCATATTGTCCTGGTGACTAAATAAAGGTTGGTGTGGTATCCTGACTCCATATTGTCCTGGTGACTAAATAAGCGTTGGTGTGGTATCCTGACTCCATATTGTCTTGGTGACTAAATAAGTGTTGGTGTGGTATCCTGACTCCATATTGTCCTGGTGACTAAAAAAGTGTTGGTGTGGTATCCTGACTCCATATTGTCCTGGTGACTAAATAAAGGTGGGTGTGGTATCCTGACTCCATATTATCCTGGTTACTAAATAAGTGTTGGTGTGGTATCCTGACTCCATATTGTCCTGGTGACTAAATAAGTGTTGGTGTGGTATCCTGACTCCATATTGTCCTGTTTACTAAATAAGTGTTGGTGTGGTATCCTGACTCCATATTGTCCTGGTGACTAAATAAGTGTTGGTGTGGTATCCTGACTCCATATTGTCCTGGTGACTAAATAAGTGTTGGTGTGGTATCCTGACTCCATATTGTCCTGGTGACTAAATAAGTGTTGGTGTGGTATCCTGACTCCATATTGTCTTGGTGACTAAAAAAGTGTTGATGCGATATCCTGACTCCATGTTGTCCTGGTGACTAAATAAAGGTCAGTTTGGTATCTAGACCCCATATTGTCCTGGTGACTAAATAAAGGTCGGTTTTGTATCCTGACTTCATATTATCCTGGTTACTAAATAAGCGTTGGTGTGGTATCCTGACTCCATATTGTCCTGGTGACTAAATAAAGGTTGGTGTGGTATCCTGACTCCATATTGTCCTGGTGACTAAATAAGTGTTGGTGTGGTATCCTGACTCCATATTGCCCCCATGACTAATAAAGGTCGGTTTGGTATCCTGACTCCATATTGTCCTGGTGACTAAATAAGTGTTGGTGTGGTATCCTGACTCCATATTGTCTTGGTGACTAAATAAGTGTTGGTGTGGTATCCTGACTCCATATTGTCCTGGTGACTAAATAAGTGTTGGTGTGGTATCCTGACTTCATATTGTCCTGGTGACTAAATAAAGGTTGGTGTGGTATCCTGACTCCATGTTGTCCTGGTGACTAAATAAGTGTTGGTGCGGTATCCTGACTCCATATTGTCCTGGTGACTAAATAAAGGTAGGTGTGGTATCCTGACTCCATGTTGTCCTGGTGACTAAATAAAGGTTGGTGTGGTATCCTGACTCCATATTGTTCTGGTGACTAAATAAAGGTTGGTTTGGTATCTAGACTCCATATTGTCCTGGTGACTTAATAAAGGTTGGTGTGGTATCTTGACTCCATATTGTCCTGGTGACTAAATAAAGGTTGGTTTGGTATCTAGACTCCATATTGTCATGGTGACTAAATAAGTGTTGGTGTGGTATCCTGACTCCATATTGCCCCCATGACTAATAAAGGTCGGTTTGGTATCCTGACTCCATATTGTCCTCGTTACTAAATAAGTGTTGGTGTGGTATCCTGACTCCATATTGTCCTCGTTACTAAATAAGTGTTGGTGTGGTATCCTGACTCCATATTGTCCTCGTTACTAAATAAGTGTTGGTGTGGTATCCTGACTCCATATTGTCCTCGTTACTAAATAAGTGTTTGGTGTGGTATCCTGACTCCATATTGTCCTAGTGATTAAATAAATGTTGGTGTGGTATCCTGACTCCATATTGTCCTAGTGATTAAATAAATGTTGGTGTGGTATCCTGACTCCATGTTGTCCTGGTGACTAAATAAGTGTTGGTGTGGTATCCTGAGTATGGATGGTTATTAAAAGTTTACTAATCAGAACGTGTTTTACAAAATATTTGTGAAATTGGTTTTCAATTAACAAATAAAAGGATCTTAAAATAATAATTTGTTAATACCTCCATGACTTTGAAATTGCATGGGTAGAAATCTTAATCATGGTTTGAAGGTTTGAATGAATATTTTGGTGGATGTAAAAGTAAGCGTATTTGAAATCATATAAGGCATAAAATATGCACCAAATTCAATATAGTATGTTTTGTAACCTCACTGGTTACATAGGCATGATAGGGTTACATTGTTTACATGCATGGGGTAGTCATGAAATACTGTTGCATCAATATATTTAAAGGACAATGCGCTTGTAATTTGCATTTCCACAATGGTTACATTGGTTACACATACTATAGGGCTATGGAGGTTACAAAACAAGACCACTTTAATTTGGTGTGCATTCATGCCATATCTACTTAAAATCGTCAAAATTACCGAATTGTGTATCACCAAAAATTTGACCCTTCTCTTAAAAATTGTCCGCATCATCTGCCGTACCCCCCCCCCCCCGGTAAGGTCTAAAAAAGCATTACTCGGCAGAGCATTCTGGAATCTGTGACTATAAAATTAAAAATATCAGTAGAATCCCGTAACTAAAACGGACAATACCCAAAATATATTGTTGGACCATAACAAAAATGGAATATCGACATTATGAACTAGATGATTACTAGTTAATAGTTGAATAATTATGATATTGGATGAAATTTTATTTTAAAGATAATTTTGGCCGGGTTTCACGAAGTGCAAACCCCAGTTATAGTATGTTGAGTCGGGTGGTCAGGC
The DNA here is from genome assembly GCA_944474755.1 of Limnoperna fortunei. Lineage (NCBI taxonomy): Eukaryota > Metazoa > Mollusca > Bivalvia > Mytilida > Modiolidae > Limnoperna > Limnoperna fortunei. Next base: position 5,935,170 of record OX104112.1, read on the forward strand.
ATGCGGTCAAAATAGGTACATGTAATCTATTTTGTGTAATCAACTTCTACAGTTTTCAACCAAGATCTCTGAAACTTCACAGAAAAATTGCACATGTATTTAAGCTGTGTACCTGCTACTATGGAAAAGTTCAAGGATTTTTTCCATATTTTCTAAACTTGTGAACTTGGTCATTTTTGTGAATATTTTAAGAAGACATAATCAAATCCTCCTAATAAGACCCAAAAACTTCTTCATACAATTTGTAAAGTAATTCCCCATTTATTAAGGCGCATGCTTTGCAACCGGGGCATTACAGACTTCTGTGATTTTTTTATATGTTTAGTGCATTATTATAATGCAATCTATTTTTATTGGAAAAATGAATTTATTTTTATTCTATCAGATTATGATTTATTTAATTATTATTAAAAGATGCTACTTGGTAATATTAAATGATGATTGTTATTGTCAACATATTTTTTGTTTTTTCGAGCTTGAGTATTTCTGTTAT